>JBBGZY010002194.1:1200000-1702547 GCA_037952925.1 Lithobates clamitans | reverse complement strand
AACCAAAATTGCACCCCCGGCCCTTTTAGCCAGAAATCAGTTCAAAATGACCAAAAAAGCATTCCCGGCCCTTACCGCCTCATATCGGACCAAAATCGCACCCCTGGCCCTTTTAGGCTGGAAATCGGTCCAAAATGACCAAAATCGCACCCCCGGCCCTTTTAGCCGGAAATCGGTCAAAAATTAACAAAATCGCAACCCCCCCCCCTTTTAACCGGAAATCGGTCCAAAATGACCAAAATTGAACCGCCGGCCCTTTTAGACGGAAATCGGTCCAAAATTATCAAAAACGCACCCCCGGCCCTTTTAACCGGAAATCGGTCCAAAGTACCAAAATCGCACCCCTGGCCCTTTTAGCCGGAAATCGGTCCAAAATGACCAAAATCGCACCCCCAGGCCTTTTAACCGGAAATTGGTCCAAAATGACCAAAATTGAACCCCCGGCCCTTTTAGCCAGAAATCGGACCAAAAATCGCACCCCGGCTCTTTTAGCCAGAAATTGGTCCAAAATGTCCAAAATCGCACCCCTGGCCCTTTTAGCTGGAAATCGGTCCAAAATGACCAAAATTACCCCCCAGCCCTTATAGCCGGAAATCGGTCCAAAATGACCAAATTTGCACCCCCGGTCCTTTTAGCCGGAAATCGGTCCAAAATGACCAAAATTGCACCCCCGGCCCTTTTAGCTGGAAATCGGTCCAAAATTACCAAAATTGCACCCACAGCCCTTTTAACCGGAAATCGGTCCAAAATGACCAAAATCGCACCCCCGGCCCTTTTAGCCGAAAATCGGTCCAAAATGACCAATATCGCACCCCCGTCCCTTACAGCCTGATATCGGTCCAAAATGACCAAAATCGCACCCCCGGCCCCTATTAGCTAGAAATTGGTCCAAAATGACCAAAATCGCACCCCCGGCCCTTTTAGCCAGAAATCGTTCCAAAATGACCATAATCACACCCCCAGCCCTTTTAGCCGGAAATCGGTCCAAAATGAGCAAAATTGCACCCCCGGCCCTTTTAGTCGGAAATCAGTCCAAAATAACCAAAATTGCACCCGCGGCCCTTTTAGCTGGAAATCAGTCCAAAATGACCAAAATTGCACCCCTGGCCCTTTTAGCCGGAAGTCAGTCCAAAATAACCAAAATCGCACCCCCGGCCCTTTTAGCCAGAAATCGGCCCAAAATGAACAAAATCACACCCCCGGCCCTTTTAACCGGAAATCGGTCCAAAATGGTCAAAATCACACTCCCGGCCCTTACAGCCTGATATCGGTCCAAAATGACCAAAATCGCACCCCCGGCCCTTTTAGGCTGGAAATCGGTCCAAAATGACCAAAATCGCACCCCTGGCCCTTTTAGGCCGGAAATCGGTCCAAAATGACCAAAATTGCACACCCTGGGCCCTTTTAGCCGGAAATCGGTCCAAAAATCGCACCCCTGGCCCTTTTAGCCAGAAGTCAGTCCAAAATGACCAAAATTGCACACCCTGGGCCCTTTTAGCCGGAAATCGGTCCAAAAATCGCACCCCTGGCCCTTTTAGCCAGAGATCAGTCCAAAATGACCAAAGTCGCACTCCCGGCCCTTACAGCCTAATATCATTCCAGAATGACCAAAATTGCACCCCTGGCCCTTTTAGCCCGAAATCGGTCCAAAATCGCACCCCCGACAGCCTTTTAGCCAGAATTCTGTCCAAAATGACCAAATTTGCAACCCCGGCTCTTTTGGCCGGAAATTGGTCCAAAATGACCAAAATCGCACCCCTGGCCGTTTTAACCGGAAATCGGTCCAAAATGTCCAAAATCGTACCCCCGTAACTTTTACCTACAAATCGTTTCAAAATGACCAAAATCGCACCCCCGGCCCTTTTAGCCGGAAATCAGTCCAAAATTACCAAAATCGCACCCCCGGCCCTTTTAGCTGGAAATCGGTCCAAAATGAACAAAATAGCACCCCCGACCTTTTTAGCCGGAAATCGGTCCAAAATGACCAAAATCGCACCCACGGCCCTTTTAGCCGGAAATTGTTCCAAAATGACCAAAATCGCATCCCCGTCCCTTTTAGCTGGAAATCGGTGCAAACTGACCAAAATCGCATCCCCGTCCCTTTTAGCCAGAAATCGGTCCAAAATGACCAAAATCGCACCCCCGGCCCTTTTAACCGGAAATCGGTCCAAAATGACCAAAATCGCACCCCCGGCCCTTTTAACCGGAAATCGGTCCAAAATGACCAAAATTGCTCCCCGGCCCTTTTAGCCGGAAATCGGTCCAAAAATCGCACCCCGGCCCTTTTAGCCGGAAATCGGTCCAAAATGACCAAATTTGCAGCCCCGGCCCTTTTTGCCGGAAATCGGTCCAAAATGACCAAAATCGCACCCGGGACCTTTTAACCAGAAATCGTTTCAAAATGACCAAAATTGCACCCCCGGCCCTTTTAACCGGAAATCGGTCCAAAATGACCAAAATCGCACCTCCAGCCCTTTTATCTGGAAATTGGTCCAAAATGACCAAAATCGCACCCGGGACCTTTTAACCGGAAATCGTTTCAAAATGACCAAAATCGCACCCCCGGACCTTTTATCCGGAAATCGGTCCAAAATGACCAAAATTGTACACCCCGGGCCCTTTTAGCCAGAAATCGGTCCAAAATGACCAAAATCGAACCCCCGGCCCTTTTAACCGGAAATCGGTCCAAAAGGACCAAAATCGCAACCCCGGCCCTTTTACTCGGAAATCGGTCCAAAATGACCAAAATTGCACCCCCGACCCTTTTAGCAAGAAATCGGACCAAAAATCGCACCCCCGGCCCTTTTAGCCGGAAATCGGTCCAAAATGACCAAATTTGCACCCCCGTCCGTTTTAGCCAGAAATCGGTCCAAAATGACCAAAATCGCACCCCCGGCCCTTTTAGTCGGAAATCGGTCCAAAATGACCAAAATCGCACCCCTGGCCCTTTTAACCGGAAATCGGTCCAAAATGACCAAAATTGCACCCCCGGCCCTTTTAGCCAGAAATCGGACCAAAAATCGCACCCCGGCTCTTTTAGCCAGAAATTGGTCCAAAATGACCAAAATCGCACCCCTGGCCCTTTTAGCCGGAAATCAGTCCAAAATGAACAAAATCGCACCCCCGGCCCTTTTAACCGGAAATCGGTCCAAAAGGACCAAAATTGCACCCACAGCCCTTTTAACCGGAAATCGGTCCAAAATGACCAAAATCGCACCCCCGGCCCTTTTAGCCGGAAATCGGTCCAAAATGACCAAAATCGCACCCCTGGCCCTTTTAGCCGGAAATCGGTCCAAAATGACCATAATCACACCCCCGGCCCTTTTAGCCGGAAATCGGTCCAAAATGACCAAATTTGCACCCCCGGTCCTTTTAGCCGGAAATCGGTCCAAAATGACCAAAATTGCACCCCCGGCCCTTTTAGCCGGAAATCGGTCCAAAATTACCAAAATTGCACCCACAGCCCTTTTAACCGGAAACCGGTCCAAAATGACCAAAATCGCACCCCCGGCCCTTTTAGCCGAAAATCGGTCCAAAATGACCAATATCGCACCCCCGTCCCTTACAGCCTGATATCGGTCCAAAATGACCAAAATCGCACCCCCGGCCCTTTTAGCTAGAAATCGGTCCAAAATGACCAAAATCGCACCCCCGGCCCTTTTAGCCAGAATTCGTTCCAAAATGACCATAATCACACCCCCAGCCCTTTTAGCCGGAAATCGGTCCAAAATGACCAAAATTGCACCCCCGGCCCTTTTAGTCGGAAATCAGTCCAAAATGACCAAAATTGCACCCCTGGCCCTTTTAGCCGGAAGTCAGTCCAAAATAACCAAAATCGCACCCCCGGCCCTTTTAGCCAGAAATCGGCCCAAAATTAACAAAATCTCACCCCCGGCCCTTTTAGCCAGAAATCAGTCCAAAATGGCCAAAATCACACTCCCGGTCCTTACAGCCTGATATCGGTCCAAAATGACCAAAATCGCACCCCTGGCCCTTTTAGGCTGGAAATCGGTCCAAAATGACCAAAATCACACCCCCAGCTCTTTTAGCCGGAAATCGGTCCATAATGACCAAAATCGCACCCCTGGCCCTTTTAGCCAGAAATCGGTCCAAAATGACCAAAATTGCACCCCCGGACCTTTTAGCCAGAAATCGGTCCAAAATGATCAAAATCGCCCCCCCGGCCCTTTTAGCCGGAAAATCGGTCCAAAATGACCAAATTTGCACCCCTGGCCCTTTTAGCCGGAAATCGGTCCAAAATTACCAAAATTGCACCCACAGCCCTTTTAACCGGAAATCGGTCCAAAATGACCAAAATCGCACCCCCGGCCCTTTTAGCCGAAAATCGGTCCAAAATGACCAATATCGCACCCCCGTCCCTTACAGCCTGATATCGGTCCAAAATGACCAAAATCGCACCCCTGGCCCTTTTAGCCGGAAATCAGTCCAAAATGACCATAATCACACCCCCGGCCCTTTTAGCCAGAAATCGGTCCAAAATGACCAAAATCGCACCCCCGGCCCTTTTAGCCAGAAATCGTTCCAAAATGACCAAAATCGCACCTCTGGCCCTTTTAGCCGGAAATCGGTCCAAAATGACCAAAATTGCACCCCCGAACCTTTTAGCCAGAAATCGGTCCAAAATGATCAAAATCGCCCTCCCGGCCCTTTTAGCCAGAAATCGGTAATAAATTACCAAAATTGCACTCTCGGCCCTTTTAGCCGGAAATCGGTCCAAAATGACCAAATTTGCACCTCCGGTCCTTTTAGCCGGAAATCGGTCCAAAATGACCAAAATTGCACCCCCGGCCCTTTTAGCCGGAAATCGGTCCAAAATTACCAAAATTGCACCCCCAGCTCTTTTAGCCGGAAATCGGTCCATAATGACCAAAATCGCACCCCTGGCCCTTTTAGCCAGAAATCGGTCCAAAATGACCAAAATTGCACCCCCGGACCTTTTAGCCAGAAATCGGTCCAAAATGATCAAAATCGCCCCCCCGGCCCTTTTAGCCGGAAATCGGTAATAAATTACCAAAATTGCACTCTCGGCCCTTTTAGCCGGAAATCGGTCCAAAATGACCAAATTTGCACCCCCGGCCCTTTTAGCCGGAAATCGGTCCAAAATGACCAAAATTGCACCCCCGGCCCTTTTAGCCGGAAATCGGTCCAAAATTACCAAAATTGCACCCACAGCCCTTTTAACCGGAAATCGGTCCAAAATGACCAAAATTGCACCCCCAAACCTTTTAGCCAGAAATCGGTCCAAAATGATCAAAATCGCCCTCCCGGCCCTTTTAGCCGGAAATCGGTAATAAATTACCAAAATTGCACTCTCGGCCCTTTTAGCCGGAAATCGGTCCAAAATGACCAAATTTGCACCCCCGGTCCTTTTAGCCGGAAATCGGTCCAAAATGACCAAAATTGCACCCCCGGCCCTTTTAACCGGAAATCGGTCCAAAATTACCAAAATTGCACCCACAGCCCTTTAACCGGAAATCGGTCCAAAATGACCAAAATCGCACCCCCGGCCCTTTTAGCCGAAAATCGGTCCAAAATGACCAATATCGCACCCCCGTCCCTTACAGCCTGATATCGGTCCAAAATGACCAAAATCACACCCCCGGCCCTTTTAGCTAGAAATCGGTCCAAAATGACCAAAATCGCACCCCCGGCCCTTTTAGCCAGAAATCGTTCCAAAATGACCATAATCACACCCCCAGCCCTTTTAGCCGGAAGTCGGTCCAAAATGAAAAAATTGCACCCCTGGCCCTTTTAGCCGGAAATCAGACCAAAAGGCCCCTTTCACACTGGGGCGGTTTGCAGGCGTTATTGCGCTAAAAATACCGCCTGCAAACCGCCCCTAAACAGCCTCCGCTGTTTGTTCAGTGTGAAAGCCCGAGGGCTTTCACACTGAAGCGGTGCGCTGGCAGGAGAAGAAGAAATCTCCTGCGAGCCACATCTTTGGAGCGGTGAAGGAGCGGTGTATTCACCGCTCCTAAGCCGCATCTGCCCATTGAAATCAATGTGACAGCGCAGCTATACCGCGGCAATACCGCGGCTATAGCCGTGCTGTACGAGTAGTTTCAACCCTTTTTCGGCCGCCAGCGGGGGGTTAATACCGCACCGCTAGCGGCCGAATACCGCGGTAAAACAGCGCTAAAAATAGCGCTGTTTTACCGCCAACGCCCCTACCGCCCCAGTGTGAAAGGGGTCTTATGCTTCTCAGCTCTGCCTATTGCCGTGTGCAGATGACTCACCTGCAGACCCTGTGTTTACTTGTAAATAACCTACATTGATATGTAAATAGACACAGAATTGATATGTAAATAGCCGTGGACTGTCTGCATTGATATGCAAATAGAGGCGCCATTCGTATGTATATCATGCCCCCGGAGATCATATCCACCATCACTTCTGCTGAATGCTGCCCATCGGGGAGGTAAGGCTCAATTCACACAGGGGCAACAACGACTTCAGCGCAACTTTGCAAGGCGACTTCAACGCGGCTTCAACGCGACTTCAGCGCGACTTTAAGCAAATTACAACGCGACTTCAAGTCGCCTCCAGGACAGGCGACTTTGGCTGTGGATATAAATTATATATAAATAAGGGAGTGGCGCTGTGCAAGAGAGGATAATTGGCATATATATTTAACTAATGATTAAAAATCATATTATGGAAAAAACACAAAAAGATATGTATCCCACATGGGGGTTGATAAGTGTCAAAAGTGTGATGCAGATAGACGTTCAATGTAGCCTGGATTCCATAACCCAATAACCCCTATTAATCCCTGATGGTATTGTGTGATGTGCAAATAAGTGCCAAAGTGCCAAGTGCAATATCACTATAGTGTTCCAGCCCCTATAAACTCCAAGTGATTCAAAACTGAAAAAAATGGGGGGATCTTATACCCTCTAAAGTGCAGTGTGAAAATAAAATAAAGTTAATATGTGAACAAAAATAAATCAAAAAGGTTTGTAAATCTGTAAATATATAACTAGGTAGTGATATAGGATTGAATTAATCTAAAAGGTTTTTTTTAAAACTATATATATATAAGTATATATACATATAACTTAGATAGTGATATAAATAGTGAATATAGAATTAGAGTAGTGGTTCAAAATTAGATTAATAATAGCACGATTCAATAACAACATGAAATCACATATAAAAGTGTAGAAAAGGGAAAAAATCCAGCAAATCGTAAAAAAAGTTCATATAGTATCTTCCACCCGACAACCTCCAGATTCTCTGAAGATACAATCCCCCTATTGTGTTTCCACTCACCGGAACCTGATACCCCTGCAGGGGTATAAGCATAAGATGTTTCCACTCCAGCAGATCAGATCCGGATGTCAGTCGAATCTTTCCGGTCTCTCAACTCTGGTTCCTTGGTCCCGGTCCTAGTTCCTATCCGCCTCTCCAGAGTAGGGGGAAGAGGGGGTGGATAATCCCCTAGTATGGTCCTATCTCCAGCCGGACATCCACTCCAAGGAAATTATATGTAATAAAAAAGTTTTGTCCACATAGCGTAACTCTTTTTTTAAAAAGATTTATTGGGTGATAAAATTGTAATCCAAAAAATAGAGTTACTTCAAACAAAGTTAAAAATAAAGTTAGATAAAGATTGGGGAGCATACAAGCTCACTGACTCCCCTTGCTGTTCCGGGACGCAGCGTTATACACGTCTAGCGCTTGCGTTCCACCGGTCAGCTAGCCAGAACCACAGCGGCAGGAAGTGACGTATGTGCGTACCAAGATAGTCCCGCCTTACGCGTTTCGTCATACGGACGTCATCGGAGGCGTTGCCATCTTGGTCCTCTCAACGCCTTATATCTGGGTGCAGTGAGTGCCATGGCCAATTGTACATCGAATATCATTTGACGGACAGGATGCAAAGCCAATTAAAAAAACCGCTTAGGTTGCGGAGATGAAAATAAATCTTGTTCTTTTTCAACCTTATTTAGTGAAGGGGAACAGTATATCAACAATTGGCATCTCCTTGAGCGCCATCTAGTGAAATCTTTGTATATATATAATTGAATGGCGGCCATGGGAATGGATGTTTTGCAAGCCAGATATTAGCCGGTAAAACTATAGTACGTCACTTTTAAATAAAACAGAGGTAAATAAATTCTCATTTCCTTGAAAATTACGATTTGAGAAGGAAAACATTATTACATATAATTTAAACAGTAAATTAGAAGATAAATAAAAATAAAAATAAAAATAAAAATAAAAGTAAAAATAAAAATAAAAATAAAAATAAAAATAAAAAATAAAAAATAAAATAAATAAAAAATAATAAATTATAAAAAATAAAAAATATAATAATAAAAATAAAATAAAAATAAATGCAGATTTCATGGATAGTTGGAAATGTACTAGTGTAACTGAAAATATGTTTAAACCCTATTCAATAAAAACATTTTGTTAAAAATATGAGATCTGGGAAAATGAATCAGTTTGAATAGTGTACAACTAGCAGGATTGAAAGTGAAATAGGACCTTTTGCACAAAAAGTAATATAATAATTCTTTTGTCCATACTTGTTAGAATTGAGTATTGTGTGTTTGAGGTGAGTGTGAACTAAAACGAGGGCTGTTCACCCCAAGGGTAAGAAACAAAAACCCCCTTACATACAATTAATCTATATGTCTTATTACCAAGACATAGAAAAGATTAATAATATAGGAGACTCGACAATGAATCGGGAGCGCATTATAAAATTAATTCGAATTTAAATAGAAAACTTAATACCAGCGGTTTATAAAATAAAATAAAATTGAGAAACCTTAAACATAATGTGTATATTAAAAATTGAGTTTCTGAGTGGGATAGATCAATTATAAAAGATAATGGAATATGGACACCTGTCTAAAAATTGGATAAAAAACAATTCAAATCGATGTCCACATTTAATCCTCTGGGAACCAGACTACCCAAACGATATATCCATTTAGTTTCGTTTTGGGAAACTTTTATTCTTTTATTACCTCCTCTCCAATGGTCTTTAATCAGATCTATACCATAAAAAATTAATCCAGTGGGGTTTCTATTATGGACTTCATCAAAGTGCCTGGACAGATTATGTTTTGGAAAGCCTTTTCTGATATTGTTAATGTGCTCTCTCTCTTTTTTTTCAGTTTTGAATCACTTGGAGTTTATAGGGGCTGGAACACTATAGTGATATTGCACTTGGCACTTTGGCACTTATTTGCACATCACACAATACCATCAGGGATTAATAGGGGTTATTGGGTTATGGAATCCAGGCTACATTGAACGTCTATCTGCATCACACTTTTGACACTTATCAACCCCCATGTGGGATACATATCTTTTTGTGTTTTTTCCATAATATGATTTTTAATCATTAGTTAAATATATATGCCAATTATCCTCTCTTGCACAGCGCCACTCCCTTATTTAAATATAATTTATAGACCTTTTTGAGGGTGTCCTTTGGTGCCCTCTGCCTACATAGGGGGGCTGCAGTTGCAAGCACAACCTGTAGCGCGGATCTATTGTTTATAAGACTTTGGCTGTGGCCAATCACAGAATAATCAGCTCTCTGGGAGGGAGGGGTTTGCCTGGGCAAACTAATTTTTTTCCCTGTAAAGTCGCTTCAATGTAGATGGAGATCCGACTTGGAGGCGACTTCCATTGAATTCTATGGGTACAGGTCGCCTACAAGTCGGATCCAAGTAGTACTCTCTGAAGTCGGAGCGACTTCAGTAGTGTCAATTAAGACACTCTCATTCACTGTAATGCAAAGCTCACAGTAAAGGGACTTGGGGCGACTTGAGGGCTTACAAGTCGGATCCCAAGTCGTCCTAGTGTAAACCGACCCTAAAGGTGCATGCTTGAAAGTCCTGCCTACAACTGTGGTCATTAAGCCGAACATCAGCCTGTTCTGCAAAGGTAAGCAAATTGGAGGTGGAATCCTATTTTCAAAATAACATGGTGCCACAGCACCGTGAATTTTGGTGCATGTGAACACGCACATCTCAGCAGATGTGTGAGGGTGTCATTAACAATGAATGGCACTGCTGTGTATCTGCTATAAAAGGCAGCAGGTTTCTGTGGTGTCAGGAAAGCGATTTTGCATGCATTCCCGACACACAAATATGAACGCAGGCTAAATGTCTCAGTTACATTGGTGGTCAGTGTATATCTTCTCATTACATTGGGGCTTGGTGTACAATCCTTTTATTCACACTAGTGACCAGTGTGAAGGCTCCCCTTGCATAGGTGATCAGTGTAAATCCCTCCTTACATTAGTGGTTCCTGTGAATGCTCCTATTACATTAGTGGTCAGTGTAAATCCCCATAACATTAGTGGTCAATGTGAATCCCGATTACATTGGAGTTTTTTGTCTCTTGATGGGTCCCCTCACCTCCCCAGTCCATGGTGTGCAGGCAGTGAGGAGATGATGTGCTGTAACCTTTAGCAACAAATCAGTGAGCAGTAATGATGTGCACTAACCTCTTGCAACCAATCATTGATTGGTAAGGATATGCAGTAACCTCTAGCAACCAATTAGTAAGCAGTAATAACGCAAAACGCAGGTGCTAGCAGGTATCTGGGCTGATCCTGCTAACACTGCGTTTTTTGGGACCCTAAACTGCTGGGGTCGCTAGTATAGATCTGATCGGATCAGATATTGATCCGTTCAGATACTATACCACTAAGGGAGGTGTATGCTGCGTGCGTGGGTGTTAGCAGTACTGGCGCTAACCTGACGCTGCCTGGGGCGACGCAGACCTTATCTGACCCTAAAAACTTAACTTATATCACCGCCGGGTGATTAGGGGGTTAAACCTTTATAAGGTAATAAACGGCGGGTGCCGTAAAACTATAATAAACAAACTAACTAACCAGCGTCACCCGTAACAGTTATACGGTGATTACTGGTGAAAGGGTTAACTAGGGGGCAATCAGGGGGTTAAAACCTTTATTAGGTAGTATATAGGGGTCCCTGACGATATAAAACACTGACGGCGAACCTATATACTTACCTCCCTAACTAGCATCACCTGTGTCACTAATACAGCGATCAGTTCAACAACATGAAAGCGTTGATCCATCCTGCCTTGTATCAACAGTTCAGGCTGGTGGTGGTGTAATGGTGTGGGGGATATTTTCCTGGCACATTTTGGGCCCCTTAGTACCAATTGAGCATCGTTTAAACTCCACGGCCAACCTTGTTGCTGACCGTGTCCATCCCTTTATGACTACAGTGTACCCATCTTCTGATGGCTACTTCCAGCAGGATAATGCACCATGTCACAAAGCTCAAACCATCTCACCACTGTGTAGCGGGCACCTACTTTTAAGCAGGTGACCTTTTCTTGTTAGCTTCTGTTCAGGTAAATTTAAACAGGCGGATGCTATTTGCAGGAGGCCTGTTTTGTTTGATTTCAATGCTTGAGTGACAGGTGGTTTATGTTTGGGCTCGGCCAATCATTAACCAGTTGCGGACCGCCGCACAACAATGTATGTCGGCAGAATGGCACGGGCAGGCATAAGGACTTACCTGTACGTCCTTGCCTGCCCGCTGGTGGGGGGTCTAATCGGACCCCCCTGGTGCCTGTGGCCGTCGGATTTTCATCAGGGGCAATCAAAGGTGAGGCCGCTTATTTGTGGCTCCCCCTTGCGATCGCTCCTGGCGAATTAAATGCTTCCTCGGCTTCTGTAATGTAAACAAAAGCGGAGGAAGTGATGTCATCTCTCCTCGAGCCGGTCTTTTCGTTCCGGCGCTGAGGAGAGAAGACATCCAAGTAAGTTTGCACAAAACTACACTTCCAGTAGAACACGCAGGCACACTTTTCACCCCCCTCATCACCCCCCAGTCACCCCCCGATCACCCCCCTGTACCCCCTGTCACAGTGACACCAAAAGCAGGTTTTTTCTTTTCTGATTATTGCATTGGCGTCATTTGTGACAGTTATAAGTGGTAGGGCAGTTAGGGTTAGCCCCCTTTAGGTCTAGGGTACCCCCCTAATCCCCCTAATAAAGTTTTAACCCCCTGATCACCCCCCGTCGCCAGTGTCACTAAGCGATCGTTTTTCTGATCGCTGTATTAGTGACACAGGTGATGCTAGTTAGGGAGGTAAGTATATAGGTTCGCCGTCAGTGTTTTATATCGTCAGGGACCCCTATATACTACCTAATAAAGGTTTTAACCCCCTGATTGCCCCCTAGTTAACCCTTTCACCAGTAATCACCGTATAACTGTTACGGGTGACGCTGGTTAGTTAGTTTGTTTATTATAGTTTTACGGCACCCGCCGTTTATTACCTTATAAAGGTTTAATCCCCTAATCACCCGGCGGTGATATAAGTTAAGTTTTTAGGGTCAGATAAGGTCTGCGTCGCCCCAGGCAGCGTCAGGTTAGCGCCAGTACTGCTAACACCCACGCACGCAGCATACACCTCCCTTAGTGGTATAGTATCTGAACGGATCAATATCTGATCCGATCAGATCTATACTAGCGACCCCAGCAGTTTAGGGTCCCAAAAAACGCAGTGTTAGCAGGATCAGCCCAGATACCTGCTAGCACCTGCGTTTTGCCCCTCCGCCCAGCCCAGCCCAGCCCAGCCCACCCAAGTGCAGTATCGATCGATCACTGACACTTACAAAACACTAAACACACATAACTGCAGCGTTCGCAGAGTCAGGCCTGATCCCTGCGATCGCTAACAGTTTTTTGGTAGCGTTTTGATACAGTCGCTGACAGTCAGGAGCTTTTTTGCCTGTGAGTCTCACTAGTGTACCCCTAAATTTAGAGCCCAAAATGGCAAATTGAAGGTACACTAGTGAAGAGGCCTACACGTTTCTGAGCATGACAGATAGTGAAGAGGAAATCACTCATCTGTCAGATTCAGGCTCAGAATACGATCCTGTAGACGACAGTGGCTCCATGACAGATAGCTCTGATGACGGAGTTGTGGTCCCTGCCAAGGTCAGGCGTACCAGACCCCAAACTTCTTCTTCTGTCCTTGATGTGCAAGAACCGCAGGGCTCTCGTATGGAGCAGAGCAGTACTAGCGCTGCTATTCCTTCTGGTGAACTGGCAAGCACCAGTGGCCTAGTACACCCTGGTCATACATCCAGCACTGCAGTATCACGTGGTGACGTGGCCAGTCCCATAAGTGCAGTTCAAGCTGGCGAGGTGGCAAGCACAAGTAGTGTCCCGCTGCCACCAAGAAGACGAACACAGGCCCGTCGTGCCCATAGTGCCCTTCCTGCTGCATTCCCCAATCCTAATTGGAAGCCCACCACTTCTGCAGCACCCATACTTCCCCCATTCACTGGCCAACCCGAAATTCAGGTGGAAACAGTTGATTTTACACCACTTGATTTTTATTCACTGTTTTTCACTGAAGATCTCTACAGATCTATTGTGGACCAAAGCAATTTATACGCTGGTCAACACATCGCCACTATTCCCCAGTCACCCCTTGCCAGAGATTGGAGACCAATTACGGTCTCCGAATTTAAGCTCTTTCTGGGCCTTTCCCTCAACATGGGCATAACTAAAAAGAGTGAGTTGCGGTCATATTGTTCCACTGACCCAATTCACCATATGCCCGTGTTCTCTGCCTCCATGGCCAGGGCACGATACGAGCAGATCTTGCGGTTCATGCACTTCAACAACAATGAACTCCGTCGTCCTTGTGGAGACCCTGAATACGATCGGCTCTACAAAATTCGGCCCCTCGTAAACCACTTCAACCAACGTTTTGCAGACTTGTTTACTCCCCATCAAGTTGTCTGCATTGATGAGTCCCTGATTACATTTTCTGGCCGCTTGTCATTCAAACAGTACCTTCCCAGCAAGCGTGCAAGATACGGGGTCAAGATGTATAAGCTCTGTGACAGGGCCACAGGCTATACATGTAGTTTTATGGTTTACGAGGGCAAAGATAGTCATGTAGAGCCGACAAACTGCCCTGACTACATAGGAAGCGCTGGCAAGATTGTATGGGACTTGGTGTCACCCTTATTCGGAAAGGGGTACCATTTATATGTGGACAATTATTACACGAGCGTGCCACTTTTTAGTCACCTTTTTGTTCATCAGATTGGAGCAAGTGGCACCGTGCGACCTAATCGCCGGGGCTTTCCCCAGCGGCTTGTAGATTCCCGTCTTAGGCTGGGGGAGAGAGCCTGCTTGAAGTATAATAATTTAAAACATGTGGATGTGAGCGCTATATTCAATATGGTCAGACAGCAGTGGTGAGTCTACTTGTAAACAGTAGATGGGGTGATTGGGTGCTGTATAACTTTTAACATGAAATGACAATCTGAAATGGTAAAATTATACGGTGATTAAAACATCAGCAACTGTAAGCTGTTGCAGTCCAATAAAAAACTGAATTAAAGTCCAATAAAAGCAGTTGTAGAAGGCGGCCCTGTTGTTAAAGAAGAAGCAATCCTCTGGAAACTGTAGAAGTAGAAGAACAACAATGGCGCCACTCTAAGTGCAGTATTAAAACAAATTTAATAAATCATAAAAACAGGTACTCACAAAAGTACATGTATTCAGGCATATAAGTACTGGGCAGGAAATGCCAGGTGTCCCAGGGGTATGATCCGGTCACGTCCTCAGATGTTGTTCCGCTCAGAGACCTATTCGTCACCCCTGCCTAGACCCGGAAGTGCCTTCGTTCCCCCAGATCATCACGTCACACACAGTGCGTTCCAGCAGCCGGATCTGCCGCCCACACAGCAGCACAGCCCGTCTCTGAGCGGAACAACATCTGAGGACGTGACCGGATCATACCCCTTGGACACCTGGCATTTCCTGCCCAGTACTTATATGCCTGAATACATGTACTTTTGTGAGTACCTGTTTTTATGATTTATTAAATTTGTTTTAATACTGCACTTAGAGTGGCGCCATTGTTGTTCTTCTACTTCTAAAGTATAATAATTTGCTCGCTATGAAGTGGAGGGATAAGAAGAATGTTTTCGTTCTTACCTCCCTTTATGCAGACACGACGGTCCAAATTACTACGGCGACTGGTGTTGTGGAGAAACCCCTCTGTGTCCACGAATATAACCAAAATATGGGAGGGGTGGACCTCGTAAGGCCCGTAAGGCCCGTAAGGCCCGTAAGGCCAGACGCTGGTACAAAAAAGTGTCTGTATACTTTTTTCAATTGGCTTTGCTGAACGCTCATATGCTATACAGAGCTTCAGGACAGACTGGATCCTTCCTTAAATTTCAGGAAGAGATCGTCAGAGCCCTTCTGTTTCCAGACGGTGCCCCACCTCACCTTCCCCAACCAAATGCAGTAAGCCGGCTGCATGAGAGGCATTTTCCTTATGTCCTCCCGAGTACCCCTACCTAACGAGCCCCCCAAAGAAAATGTTGTGTCTGCAGAAAACATGGATATAGGCGTGACACCCGGTATTATTGTCCCTCCTGTCCTGACAATCCTGATCTATGCAGTGAATGTTTTGAGCGCGACCATACACTAGTTGAGTTTTGCATAGTTGCCAACATCCCAAAAAAAATGTGGGACACTTTTGTGGCTGTAGGCGGAGCCGTACAATAATTAGGGGGTGGGGCATTCGTTTGTAGGCGTGGTTTAGGAAAAATATACAAGTGTGGTGAAAAATGGGCGTGGTTTATGCGACATAGTGGGCGTGGCTTAAATGGACGTGGCTCGAGAGGGTGTGGTTAGAGTCTGAGATGAATGAGGGATGGAGAGGGAAAGGGGGAGAGGGGGAAAGGGGGAGAGGGAAATGACGGGACAGCAGCCCCAGATCCTACACAACAAAAATATGTGTATTCTAGAAAGTTTAACAATCAGAAGATAAAGATACTCCAAGCACCTGGTGTTAGCACTTCAATCATTCCGGCACCATGGTTGGTATGGTGTCAGGATGATTGAAGTGCATTATTTCTATTATTACATTGTAATATAAAATGAAATCATTCAACTCACCATAATGCAGAATCAGTGGGATCCCTGAGCGTGTCACCTGCCACGTCGCCTGCCACCAGCCAGGCCCGGATTTACTCCCTTTGCCGCCCCAAGGCCGGGTCCTTCAATGCCGCCCCCCCCCCACACACACACACATAAACACACACACCACGTCCTTTATCGATGACTTCTACAATAGATCTCTAAAAACATATCTCCATACACGAGAACACTGAAAATAACTGACTTTAATTGTACAGACTAAAAATACTTCAGAGTAAGCGCGCGAGGGGTAAGGATTTTTCGCAGGCAATTTTTCAAGGCAATGGCTGGTGTTAGTGCTTCAATCATCCCCGGTACCATGGTTGTTATGGTGTCAGGATGATTGAAACACATTATTTCTATCATTACATTGTAATATAAACTGAAATAGTTCAACTCACCATAATGCAGAATCATTGGGAGCCCTGAGCGTGTCACTTGCCACCATCTCTTGTCACTTGCCACTATGCCTGCCACCAGATGGGGATGTCACTTGCCACCATGCCTGCCACCAGATGGGGATGTCACTTGCCACCATGCCTGCCACCAGATGGGGATGTCACTTGCCACACTGCCTGCCACCAGATGGGGATGTCACTTGCCACCATGCCTGCCACCAGATAGGGATGTCACTTGCCACGCTGCCTGCCACCAGATGGGGATGTCACTTGCCACTATGCCTGCCACCAGATGGGGGATGTCACTTGCCACGCTGCCTGCCACCAGATGGGGGATGTCACTTGCCATGCTGCCTGCCACCAGATGGGGATGTCACTTGCTACGCTGCCTGCCACCAGATGGGGATGTCACTTGCCACGCTGCCTGCCACCAGATGGGGATGTCACTTGCCACCATGCCTGCCACCAGATGGGGATGTCACTTGCTATGCTGCCTGCCACCAGATGGGGATGTCACTTGCCACGCTGCCTGCCACCAGATGGGGATGTCCCTTGCCACCATGCCTGCCACCAGATGGGGGTGTCACTTGCCACGCTGCCTGCCACCAGATGGGGATGTCCCTTGCCACCATGCCTGCCACCAGATGGGGATGTCACTTGCCACCATGTCTGCCACCAGATGGGGATGTCACTTGCCACCATGCCTGCCACCAGATGGGGATGTCACTTGCCACGCTTCCTGCCACCAGATGGGGATGTCACTTGCTACGCTGCCTGCCACCAGATGGGGATGTCACTTGCCACGCTGCCTGCCACCAGATGGGGATGTCCCTTGCCACCATGCCTGCCACCAGATGGGAGTGTCACTTGCCACGCTGCCTGCCACCAGATAGAGATGTCCCTTGCCACCATGCCTGCCACCAGATGGGGATGTCACTTGCCACCATGCCTGCCACCAGATGGGGATGTCACTTGCCACTATGCCTGCCACCAGATGGGGATGTCACTTGCCACCATGCCTGCCACCAGATGGGGATGTCACTTGCCACGCTGCCTGCCACCAGATGGGGATGTCACTTGCCACTATGCCTGCCACCAGATGGGGGATGTCACTTGCCACGCTGCCTGCCACCAGATGGGGGATGTCACTTGCCACGCTGCCTGCCACCAGATGGAGATGTCACTTGCTACGCTGCCTGCCACCAGATGGGGATGTCACTTGCCACGCTGCCTGCCACCAGATGGGGATGTCATTTGCCACCATGCCTGCCACCAGATGGGGATGTCACTTGCTATGCTGCCTGCCACCAGATGGGGATGTCACTTGCCACGCTGCCTGCCACCAGATGGGGATGTCCCTTGCCACCATGCCTGCCACCAGATGGGGATGTCACTTGCCACGCTGCCTGCCACCAGATGGGGATGTCCCTTGCCACCATGCCTGCCACCAGATGGGGGTGTCACTTGCCACGCTGCCTGCCACCAGATGGGGATGTCCCTTGCCACCATGCCTGCCACCAGATGGGGATGTCACTTGCCACATGCCTGCCACCAGATGGGGATGTCACTTGCCACTATGCCTGCCACCAGATGGGGATGTCACTTGCCACCATGCCTGACACCAGATGGGGATGTCACTTGCCACGCTGCCTGCCACCAGATGGGGATGTCACTTGCCACCATGCCTGCCACCAGATGGGGATGTCACTTGCCACGCTGCCTGCCACCAGATGGGGATGTCCCTTGCCACCATGCCTGCCACCAGATGGGGGTGTCACTTGCCACCATGCCTGCCACCAGATGGGGATGTCACTTGCCACCAGATGGGGATGTCCCTTGCCAATGTTGTCATGCTGCCTGCCATCAGAAGGAGGGCGGAACAGCGGTGCGGGCAATGAGAGATGTCATCTTTCTCCCACGCCGCCGCACCGCTGACACTACTTGCTACTGTACTCTCAATTTTTTTAAAAATGGCGCCGGGCGGCGAAATCACGCTACTGCGCATGCGCCGCCCGGCCGAGCGCTTACGAGCTTTCCTGAGCCCAGCCGGCTTCGGAACGGCGCATGCGCAGTTGCGTGGTCGGCTCGCGGCCATCTTTTCTATGGGCACTGGTGCCCATAATAGACGTTAATGGGCAGCACGAAAGGGGGGGGCGGCCACGAAGTCACTGCAGGAGCGGCGCCGCCCCTACACCACTGCCGCCCCGAGGCCTGGCCTCCATGGCCTTGTGGCTAATCCGGCCCTGCCACCAGCCGTCCGTCCTTGCGTCAGATGTCCCAGCAGAGTCTGTCCTTGCATCAGGTGCCCCCAGCGGAGACCCCCTTACATCAGATGTCCCCAGCGGAGCCCCCCTCACACCAGGAGTCCCCAGCGGAGCCCCCCTCACACCAGGAGTCCCCGGCGGAGCCCCCCTCACACCAGGAGTCCCTGGCGGAGCCCCCCTCACACCAGGAGTCCCCGGCGGAGCCCCCCCTCACATCAGGTGTCCCCAGCGGAGCCTCCTCACATCAGGTGTCCCCAGCGGCGCTCCCCCTCACATCAGGTGTCCCCGGCAGAGCCCCCCTCACATCAGGTGTCCCCGGCAGAGCCCCCCTCACATCAGGAGTCCCCTGCGGAGCCCCCCTCACATCAGGTGTCCCCGGTGGAGCCCCCTTACATCAGGAGTCCCCAGCGGAGCTCCTCCTCACATCAGGTGTCCCCAGCGGAGTCCCCCCTCACATCAGGTGTCCCCGGCGGAGCCCCCCTCACATCAGGTGTCCCCGGCAGAGCCCCCCCTCACATCAGGTGTCCCTGGCAGAGCCCCCCTCACATCAGGTGTCCCCGGCAGAGCCCCCCCTCACATCAGGTGTCCCTGGCAGAGCCCCCCTCACATCAGGTGTCCCCGGCGGAGCCCCCCTCACATTAGGTGTCCCCGGCAGAGCCCCCTCACATCAGGTGTCCCCAGCAGAGCCCCCCTCACATCAGGTGTCCCCGGCGGAGCTCCCCCTCACATCAGGTGTCCCCGGCAGAGCCCCCCTCACATCAGGGGTCCCCGGCGGAGCCCCCCTCACATCAGGTGTCCCCGGCAGAGCCCCCCCTCCCATCAGTGTCTCCGGCGGAGCCCCCCCTCACATCAGGTGTCCCCAGCGCAGCTCCCCCTTACATCAGGTGTCCCCGGCAGAGCCCCCCTCACACCAGGAGTCCCCGGCAGAGCCCCCTCACACCAGGAGTCCCAGGCAGAGCCCCCCCTAACACCAGGAGTCCCCGACGGAGCCCCCCTCACATCAGGTGTCCCCAGCGGAGCCCCCCCTCACATCAGGTGTCCCCAGCGGAGCCCCCCTCACATCAGGTGTCCCCAGCGGAGCTCCCCCTCACATCAGGTGTCCCCGGTGGAGCCCCCCTCACATCAGGTGTCCCCGGCAGAGCCCCCTCTCACATCAGGTGTCCCCGGCGGAGCCCCCCTCACATTAGGTGTCCCCGGCGGACCCCCCTCACATCAGGTGTGCCCAGCGGAGCCCCCCTCACATCAGGTGTCCCCGGCAGAGCCCCCCTAACATCAGTTGTCCCCAGCGGAGCCCCCCCTCACATCAGGAGTCCCCGGCAGAGCCCCCCTCTCACCAGGTGTCCCCGGCGGAGCCCCCCTCACACCAGGAGTCCCCAGCGGAGCCCCCCTCACATCAGGTGTCCCCGGCGGAGCCCCCCTCACATCAGGTGTCCCCGGTGGAGCCCCCCTCACATCAAGAGTCCCCAGCGGAGCTCCCCCTCACATCAGGTGTCCCCAGCGGAGTCCCCCCTCACATCAGGTGTCCCCGGCAGAGCCACCCTCACATCAGGTGTCCCCGGCAGAGCCCCCCTCACATCAGGTGTCCCTGGCAGAGCCCCCCCTCACATCAGGTGTCCCCGGCAGAGCCCCCCCTCACATCAGGTGTCCCCAGCAGAGCCCCCCTCACATCAGGTGTCCCCGGTGGAGCCCCCCCTCACATTAGGTGTCCCCAGCGGAGCCCCCTCACATCAGGTGTCCCCGACGGAGCTCCCCCTCACATCAGGTGTCCCTGGCAGAGCCCCCCTCACATCAGGTGTCCCCGGCGGAGCCCCCCTCACATCAGGTGTCCCTGGCAGAGCCCCCCTCCCATCAGGTGTCCCCGGCGGAACCCCCCTCACATCAGGTGTCCCCAGCGCAGCTCCCCCTTACATCAGGTGTCCCCGTCAGAGCCCCCCTCACACCAGGAGTCCCCGGCAGAGCCCCCTCACACCAGGAGTCCCAGGCAGAGCCCCCCTCACACCAGGAGTCCCCAACGGAGCCCCCCTCACATCAGGTGTCCCCAGCGGAGCCCCCCTCACATCAGGTGTCCCCAGCGGAGCCCCCCTCACATCAGGTGTCCCCAGCGGAGCTCCCCCTCACATCAGGAGTCCCCGGCAGAGCCCCCCTCACATCAGGTGTCCCCGGCAGAGCCCCCCTCACATCAGGAGTCTCCGGTAGAGCCCCCCTCACACCAGGAGTCCCCGGCAGAGCCCCCCTCACACCAAAAGTCCCAGATGGAGCCCCCTCACATCAGGTGTCCCCAGCGGAGCCCCCCTCACATCTGGTGTTCCCAGCGAAGCTCCCCCTCACATCAGGTGTCCCCGGCAGAGCCCCCCTCACATCAGGTGTCCCCGGCAGAGCCCCCTCACATCAGGTGTCCCCAGCAGAGCCCCCCTCACATTAGGTGTCCCCGGCGGAGCCCCCCTCACATTAGGTGTCCCCGGCAGAGCCCCCTCACATCAGGTGTCCCCAGCGGAGCTCCCCTCACATCAGGTGTCCCCGGTGGAGCTCCCCCTCACATCAGGTGTCCCTGGCAGAGCCCCCCCTCACATCAGGTGTCCCCGGTGGAGCCCCCCTCACATCAGGTGTCCCCAGCGGAGCTCTCCCTCACATCAGGTGTCCCCAGCAGAGCCCCCCTCACATTAGGTGTCCCCAGTGGAGCCCCCCCTCACATCAGGTGTCCCCGGCAGAGCCCCCCCTCACATCAGGTGTCCCCAGCAGAGCCCCCCTCACATCAGGTGTCCCCGGCAGAGCCCCCCCTCACATCAGGTGTCCCCGGCAGAGCCCCCCTCACATCAAGTGTCCCCAGTGGAGCCCCCCTCACATCAGGAGTCCCCAGCGGAGCCCCCCTCACATCAGGTGTCCCCAGTGGAGCCCCCCTCACATCAGGTGTCCCCGGCAGAGCCCCCCTCACATCAGATGTCCCCAGCAGAGCCCCCCTCACATCAGGTGTCCCCAGTAGAGCCCCCCTCACATTAGGTGTCCCCAGTGGAGCCTCCCTCACATTAGGTGTCCCCAGTGGAGCCCCCCCTCACATCAGGTGTCCCCGGCGGTGCCCCCCCTCCCATCATGTGTCCCCAGTGGAGCCCCGCTTACATCAGGTGTCCCCAGTGGAGCCCCCCTCACATCAGGTGTCCCCAGTGGAGCCCCCCTCACATCAGGTGTCCCCAGTGGAGCCCCCCTTACATCAGATTCCCACAGCGGTGCGCCCCCCCACCTCAAAGGTGTCCTAGTGTGTCTGCCGGCCGCATGGCTAGAACCCCCGCCCATTTCCATAACAGACTGGCAGCGGGGTGGGGGGTAGGCGGGGCAAGGCGGGGCGGAGGGTGGGTGGCGACACAGGAGCTCCGTCTAGCCCCCCCAGCCGTCTTCCTGAACTTCTTTAAGATGGCGGACCTCTAGCGGCTGCGGCGAAAATCGTGAAGAACTGGATTTCTCGGGACATTTCCCGGGACACCACAAATTCGGGAATGGAGTCTAAGTCCCGGGAATGTTCCGGGAAATCCAGGACAGTTGGCAACTATGGTTTTAGCGTAGGGTACAGCATTGCACAGACTAGGACACACTATTACAGGGTCTCCCAAGATGCCATTGCATTTTGAAAGACCCAAACCTTGAACCAGTTACAGTTATAAAAGTTACAGTTATAAAAAATTTTTTTTAAAAAGTAAAAAAAAATACACAAAAAAAATATAAAATAAAATAAACAAAAATAGTTGTTGTTTTATTGTTCTCTCTCTCTATATTCTCTCTCTATTGTTCTGCTCTTTTTTACTGTATTCTATTCTGCAATGTTTTATTGTTGTTATGTTTTATCATGTTTGCTTTTCAGGTATGTACTTTTTTTAAAGTTTACTGTGTTTTATTGTTAACCATTTTTTTGTTTTCAGGTACGCCGTTCAGCTGCAGCGTGGATTTATTTACCTTGACAGCAACAGCGTTTGCTCCCACGATACATAAAGCCGTGACTCCAGCGCTGTCGGAGGTGATTTCACCACCACAGTTACATACTTCAGCATATTTGCCGAAGCGTGGGGGCAGCAGTGGGCGGAGGAGCGATTTGCTCCTACTTTTTGCGGGAGGATCCCCCCATGCTTCGGCATATATATATTTTAGGCACAGGTTGCGTTTAACGTTTCATTTTTTACTATGTTTTTTTTGTATTTGCTTTGCAGGTATGGTAAGTCTTACTGTTATACTGTAATATTACTTTGTTTTATTGTTAACCATCATTTGCTTAGCAGGTACGCCATTCAGTTTCAGCGCAGATTTATTCATCTTGACAGCAACAGCGTTTGCTCCCACGATACATAAAGCCATGACTCCAGCGCTGTCGGAGGTGATTTCACCACCACAGTTACATACTTCAGCATATATGCCGAAGCGTGGGGGCAGCAGTGGGCGGAGGAGCGATTTGCTCCTACCTTTTGCGGGAGGATGCCCCCATGCTTCGACATATATAAACAGTGCATATATGCCCATCATTAGAAGTGGGTGGATAAAGGGAGGTATTCTAATGGTGGGCATACCCACCGATCAATCTCTTTTTTTTGTTCAGCCCACAGGCTGCATGAAAAAAAAGTTTACAATATATGCCCAACAAGGACTAGCAAGGTACTGGTATGTTGCTGGACTTTAAGTGGTTATACCAGAATGATGCCTGCAGGTTTAGGTATCATCTTGGTATCATTCTTTTCATCCAGCGGTCGGCTTTCATGCAAAAGCAATCCTAGCAGCTAATTAGCCTCTAGACTGCTTTTACAAGCAGTGGGAGGGAATGCCCCCCCTCCCACCGTCTTCTATGTTTTTCTCTGGCTCTCCTTTCCAACAGGGAACCTGAGAATGCAGCCGTTGATTCGGCCAGCTGACCATAGAGCTGATCAAAGACCAGAATGGCTCCAATCATCTCTATGACCTGAAGCTACGAGCATTATGTGACTTAGATTTCTCCAGATGTAAACAGCACCATTGGGAAAGCATTTTATCACACTGATCTTGGTGTGGTCAGATGCTTTGAGGGCAGAGGAGAGATTTAGGGTCTAATAGACCCCAATTTTTTCAAAAAAGAGTACCTGTCACTACATATTGATACCATACCATTTACATTCCCTGAGATAACAATAAAAATGCTTACAAAAAATGAAAGGAACAGTTTAAAAATGAGATAAAAAAGCAAAAAAGTAAGAAAGAAAAAAAAAATGTCATCAAATGTAAACAGCAATTGCACCATGCATGTGAGGTATCACTGCGAAGGACAGAACGAGGGCAGTAATTTTAGCAGTAGACCTCCTCTGTAAATCTAAAGTGGTAACCTGTAAAGGCTTTTAAATGCTTTTAAAAATGTATTTCGTTTGTCGCCACTGCACGTTTGTGCACAATTTTAAAGCATGTCGTGTTTGGTATCCATGTACTTGGCCTAAGATCATCTTTTTTATTTCAGCAAACATTTGGGAAATAAAGTGTGTTTTAGTGCATTAAAATTTAAAAAAGTGTGTTTTTTCCCAAAAAAATGCCTTTGAAAAATTTGCTGCGCAAATACTGTGTGAAAAAAAAAATGAAACACCCACCATTTTAATCTGTAGGGCCTTTGCTTTAAAAAAATATATAATGTTTGGGGGTTCAAAGTAATTTTCTTGCAAAAAAAAATAATTTTTTCATGTAAACCAAAAACCGTCTGTCTTCAAGTGGTTAGAAGAGTGGGTGATGTGTGACATAAGCTTCTAAATGTTGTGCATAAAATGCCAGGACAGTTCAAACCCCCCCCAAATGACCCCATTTTGGAAAGTAGACACCCCAAGCTATTTGCTGAGAGGCATGTCGAGTCCATGGAATATTTATATTGTGACACAAGTTGTGGGAAAAAGACAAAATTTTTTTTTTTTTGCACAAAGTTGTCACTAAATGATATATTGCTCAAACATGCCATGGGAATATGTGAAATTACACCCCAAAATACATTCTGTTGCTTCTCCTGAGTTCGGGGATACTACATGTGTGAGACTTTTTGGGAGCCTAGCTGCGTACGGGACCCCGAAAACCAAGCACCACCTTCAGGCTTTCTAAGGGTGTAAATTTTTTATTTCACTCTTCACTGCCTATCAAAGTTTCGGAGGCCATGGAATGCCCAGATGGCACAAAACCCCCCAAATTACCCCATTTTGGAAAGTAGACACCCCAAGCTATTTGCTGAGAGGTATGGTGAGTATTTTGCAGACCTCACTTTTTGTCACAAAGTTTTGAAGATTGAAAAAAAAAAAATGTTTTTCTTGTCTTTCTTCCTTTTCGAAAACAAATGAGAGCTGCAAAATACTCACCATGCCTCTCAGCAAATAGCTTGGAGTGTCTACTTTCCAAAATGGGGTCATTTGGGGGGGTTTTGTGCTATCTTGGCATTTTATGGCCTACGAAACTGTGATAGGTAGTGAGGAGTGCAATCAAAAATGTATGCCCTTAGAAATCCTGAAGGCAGTAATTGGTTTTATGGGGCCCCATATGCAGCTAGGCCCCCAAAAAGACCCATACTCAGGAGAAGCAGCAGTATGTATTTTGGGGTGTAATTCTACACATGCCCATGGCATGTTTGAGAAATATATCATTTAGTGACAACTTTGTGCAAAAAAAAAAGTTTGTCACTTTCCCGCAACTTGTGGCAAAATATAAAATATTCCATGGACTCAACATGCCGCTCAACAAATAGCTTGGGGTGTCTACTTTCAGAAATGGGGTAATTTGGGGGGGGTTGTGCCATCTGGGCATTTTATGGCCTTCAAAACTGTGATAGGTAATGAGGAGTGAAATCAAAAATTTACGCCCTTAGAAATCCTGAAGGCGGTGCTTGGTTTTCGGGGCCCCGTACGTGGCTAGGCTCCCAAAAAGTCCCACACATGTGGTATCCCCGTACTCAGGAGAATCAGCAGAATGTATTTTGGGGCGCAATTCCACATATAACCATGGCATGTGTGAGCAATATATCATTTAGTGGCAACTTTGTGCAAAAAAAAAAGGGTTTGTCATTTTTCTGCAACTTGTGGCAAAATATAAAATATTCCATGGACTCAACATGCCTCTCAGCAAATAGCTTGGGGTGTCTACTTTCCAAAATGGGGTCATTTGGGGGGGTTGTGCCATCTTGGCATTTTATGGCCTTCAAAACTGTGATAGGTAGTGAGGAGTGAAATCAAAAATTTACGCCCTTCGAAATCCTGAAGGCGATGCTTGGTTTTCGGGGCCCCGTACACGGCTAGGCTGCCAAACAGTCCCACACATGTGGTATCCCCATACTCAGGAGAAACAGCTAAATGTATTTTGGGGCGCAATTCCACATATAACCATGACATGTGTGAGCAATATATCATTTAGTGACAACTTTTTGTAAAAAAAATTTTATTTGTATTTTTTAACATTATTCAATCACTTGAGACAAAAAAAATTAATATTCAATGGGCTTAACATGCCTCTCAGCAATTTCCTTGGGGTGTCTACTTTCCAAAATGGGGTCATTTGGGGGGGTTTGTACTGCCCTGCCATTTTAGCACCTCAAGAAATTAGATAGGCAGTCATAAACTAAAAGCTGTGTAAATTCCAGAAAATGTACCCTAGTTTGTAGAAGCTATAACTTTTGCGCAAACCAATAAATATACACGTATTGACATTTTGTTTACCAAGGACATGGGGCCGAATACATTTTGGCCTAAATGTATGACTAAAACTGAGTTTATTGGATTTTTTTTATAACAAAAAGTTGAAAATATCATTTTTTTTCAAAATTTTCGGTATTTTTCCGTTTATAGCGCAAAAAATAAAAACCGCAGAGGTGATCAAGTACCATCAAAAGAAAGCTCTATTTGTGGGAAGAAAAGGAGGTTTGGGTACAGCATTGCATGACCGCGCAATTAGCAGTTAAAGCGACACAGTGCCAAATTGTAAAAAGTACTCTGGTCAGGAAGGGGGTAAATCCTTCTGGTGCTGAAGTGGTTAATTTGATTGGTAATCCCGGGACTCTCATATAAAAAGGGGGTAACGTGGTGCCCGTGAGAGTTCGAGTACAGTCCTGCTCTGAGGAGCGAGAGAGCCAGCCTGGTTCCCGGAGGGGAAGTTGGAGGTTTTCCCCTCCGGGGAGCCAACGGAGCTTCACCTTAGCGTGAAGGGTGGAGATCCGGTCCTCATGGAGGAACAGACGACATCTTGCCGTGTGTAGTCGTGGATGTCATAGGCCGCCCCTGTGGGGAGGGGAACGGGCCACAAAGAGATAGATACAGCGGGAGACAACACAACAGAGGAAGAAGCCACAGAAGAAGAAGAGCGGCTTTTTTTTTATAACGGGTACCGGCGGCGAGGAAGAACACAGCAGCGGGAGAAGATAGCACCGGGAAGAGATGGCGGCTTGGGGAGAAGACGGCACCGTGAGAGACGGCGGGGGGAGAAGATGGCTCGGGGAGAAGACAGCTCAGAGCTATTTTTTTAATAAAGGACTTGTCAAAAACTGGCACTTGTTTCTCTTTTTACATTTCACTGCTTTTGGAGGTGAATAGGTAGGGGTAAGGTGTACCCGATACCCATTCACATGGGAGGGTGGGATCTGGGGGCCCTCTTCTTAAAAAGGGGTTCCAGATTCCGATAAGTCCCACTCCCACAGACCCCGACAACCACAGGCCAAGGTTGTTGGGAAGAGGACCTTGTCCCCATCAACTTGGGGGCAAGGTGCTTTGGGGGGGCAGAGCCCATGGTGATGGCCTGGCATGGTTCAGGAGGGGGGGCACTCGCTCGACCCCTCCCTTTCCTGACCTGGCCGGACTGCAAGGGTTTGGTATGGATTTTGGGGGGGACCCCCATGCAATATTTTTAAAAAGTTTTGGTGTGGGTGAGGGGGCAAATTCATTCTAGACCCGAAGGGTCTTTTTTTTCGCATATTTTTTTTTGGCCGGCAAATTATTTTTTTGTTTTACATTCAGCTGTCAGTGGGGAACTCGGCTGACAGCTGATGACTCATCAGTTTTTAAGGACGTAGTGACTGGCTTCCTGGCCCCTTCCTTAGCAACCAGCTATATAAAGTGTATTTACAGTGTGTTTAAACGAAAAAAATAAAAACATAAAATGTAAAATGAATGAAAACTGCATGCAAAAACGCATAAAAAATGAGGGTTTAAGAACGCAAAATGCACTGCAAAATGTGCCTGAAAAATGCATCAAGCTCAGCCGCATTGATGTGAACCTAGATTTAATGTTGCTCAATAGCATGGAAATATAGTTTGAACAAGTATCCAAAATCTGTTGCTATATACTGTAAGCCCCTTATCAACCTCTTCACCAATCCAGTGAGGGTACCTTGTGCAGGAGCCAATCAGCAGGCAGGCATGTGTTGTCCATGTGCAGTCTCACAGGGCAAGCCTGGGCAAGTTCCAAACTATCTAACTACAGCCATGGTCTCTTTGGGGGGTGGTATTCAGGTGCATATGGTAGGTCTAGCCCTACGCTGGGCGCCAAATGTAAGGGTAGGGTGCACAACTTGTGATGGACAGGAGCCATAACACCAGACCCCCTCACTACCGGAGAACCTGTCACCCTTCCAGGTAATACACCAATGACAACTTGCAACTTAATCTTTGGTTGCTGAGATGTGACCAGAACCTCTTGTGTAATGTCACAGGTTGTTGTAGATTCAGACCCTTGTGTGTGTGCACCAGGACTCAATGTGCACCCCTTGAGTAACTTCAGACCAGGCTCATTGCGGTAAATAACTTATACTAAAAGTACGGCAGGATAAACATAACACGGCAGAACATCCCTTCCCTATCTAACGATAATAGTGGCTGCCCGACAGTACCTGTGGCGGTAAAGTCCTTGTGGGTGAAGTCCGTATCTGGCAAGTCTCAATGGGAGAAGTTCAATCTTGGGAGAATTCTAAAAATCCGAGCTCCATAGAAGAACTGCAAGTCTCGGCACAGTCCTGATCTCGTGTCACTGATCCGACCTGGCCCTTTAGATCCGAACCTCTGCTTTTTTTATATCACAGGACAGGAGGCTGGACCCCAACATCCAGGAAAATGTTAGCAGTGGAACATAACTGATTTAACCTTTCCTCTCCCCAGCCTGGGTAGCCACACTAATCTAACATTAACAAACACAATAGGCAACCTACTTACACACGTGTTAATGCTAGGTACATTTAGCGCTTGAGCATTAATTCATTATTAATAAATTATAATTCTGACCAATTAAATGAATTAACAACCAAGCGCTTGACATGTCTAAATGCATTACATATGTTTACAAGTAGGGATGAGCCGAACACCCCCCTGTTCGGTTCGCACCAGAACATGCGAACAGGAAAAAAATTCGTTCGAACACGCGAACACCGTTAAAGTCTATGGGACACAAACATGAATAATCAAAAGTGCTAATTTTAAAGGCTAATATGCAAGTTATTGTCAATAAAAGTGTTTGGGGACCTGGGTCCTGCCCCAGGGGACATGAATCAATGCAAAAAAAAGTTTTAAAAACGGCCGTTTTTTCAGGAGCAGTGATTTTAATAATGCTTAAAGTCAAACAATAAAAGTGTAATATCCCTTTAAATTTCATACCTGGGGGGTGTCTATAGTATGCCTGTAAAGGGGCGCATGTTTCCCGTGTTTAGAACAGTCTGACAGCAAAATGACATTTTGAAGGAAAAAACACATTTAAAACTACCGCAGCTATTGCATTGCCGACAATACAAATAGAAGTTCATTGATAAAAACGGCATGGGAATTCCCCACAGGGCAACCCCGAACCAAAATTAAAAAAAAAAAATGATGTGGGAGTCCCCCTAAATTCCATACAAGGCCCTTCAGGTCTGGTATGGATATTAAGGGGAACCCCAGGCAAAATTTTTAAAAAAAATTGACGTGGGGTTCCCCCTAAATTCCATACCAGACCCTTCAGGTCTGGTATGGATTTTAAGGGGAACCCCGCGCCAAAAAAAAAAAAAAACGGCGTGGGGTCCCCCCAAAAATCCATACCAGACCCTTATCCGAGCACGCAACCTGGCAGGCCGCAGGAAAAGAGGGGGGGACGAGAGTGCGGCCCCCCCCCCTCCTGAACCGTACCAGACCACATGCCCTCAACATTGGGAGGGTGCTTTGGGGTAGCCCCCCAAAACACCTTGTCCCCATGTTGATGAAGACAAGGGCCTCATCCCCACAACCCTGGCCGGTGGTTGTGGGGGTCTGCGGGCGGGGGGCTTATCGGAATCTGGAAGCCCCCTTTAACAAGGGGACCCCCAGATCCCGGCCCCCCCCCTGTGTGAAATGGTAAAGGGGTACTTACCCCTACCATTTCACTAAAAAACTGTCAAAAATGTTAAAAATGACAAGAGACAGTTTTTGACAATTCCTTTATTTAAATGCTTCTTCTTTCTTCCTTCATCTTCTTCTTCTTCTGGTTCTTCTGGCTCTTCTGGTTCTTCCTCCGGCGTTCTCGTCCAGCATCTCCTCCGCGGCGTCTTCTATCTTCTTCTCCTCGGGCCGCTCCGCACCCATGGCATGAGGGGGGAGGCTCCCGCTCTTCTCTTCATCTTCTTCTCTTCTTCATCTTCTTCTTCATCTTCTTCTTCTTCTTCTCTTCTTCCTTCTTCTCTTCTTCATTTCTTCTCCGGGCCGCTCCGCAGCCATGCTGGCATGGTGGGAGGCTCCCGCTGTGTGACGGCGTCTCTTCGTCTGACGGTTCTTAAATAACGGGGGGCGGGGCCACCAGGTGACCCCGCCCCCCTCTGACGCACGGGACATGACGGGACTTCCCTGTGGCATTCCCCGTGACGTCACAGGGAAGTCCCGTCAAGTCACCGTGCGTCAGAGGGGGGCGGGGTCACCGGATGGCCCCGCCCCCCGTTATTTAAGAACCGTCAGACGAAGAGACGCCGTCACACAGCGGGAGCCTCCCACCATGCCAGCATGGCTGCGGAGCGGCCCGGAGAAGAAATGAAGAAGAGAAGAAGGAAGAAGAGAAGAAGAAGAAGAAGAAGAAGATGAAGAAGAGAAGAAGATGAAGAGAAGAGCGGGAGCCTCCCCCCTCATGCCATGGGTGCGGAGCGGCCCGAGGAGAAGAAGATAGAAGACGCCGCGGAGGAGATGCTGGACGAGAACGCCGGAGGTAGAAACAGAAGAGCCAGAAGAACCAGAAGAAGAAGAAGATGAAGGAAGAAAGAAGAAGCATTTAAATAAAGGAATTGTCAAAAACTGTCTCTTGTCATTTTTAACATTTTTGACAGTTTTTTTATTGAAATGGTAGAGGTAAGTACCCCCTTACCATTTCACACAGGGGGGGGGCCGGGATCTGGGGGTCCCCTTGTTAAAGGGGGCTTCCAGATTCCGATAAGCCCCCCGCCCGCAGACCCCCACAACCACCGGCCAGGGTTGTGGGGATGAGGCCCTTGTCTTCATCAACATGGGGACAAGGTGTTTTGGGGGGCTACCCCAAAGCACCCTCCCAATGTTGAAGGCATGTGGCCTGGTACGGTTCAGGAGGGGGGGGGCGCACTCTCGTCCCCCCCTCTTTTCCTGCGGCCTGCCAGGTTGCGTGCTCGGATAAGGGTCTGGTATGGATTTTTGGGGGGACCCCACGCCGTTTTTTTTTTTTTTTTGGCGCGGGGTTCCCCTTAAAATCCATACCAGACCTGAAGGGTCTGGTATGGAATTTAGGGGGAACCCCACGTCAATTTTTTTTTTAAATTTTGGCTGGGGTTCCCCTTAATATCCATACCAGACCTGAAGGGCCTTGTATGGAATTTAGGGGGACCCCCACATCATTTTTTTTTTTTTATTTTGGTTCGGGGTTGCCCTGTGGGGAATTCCCATGCCGTTTTTATCAATGAACTTCTATGTGTATTGTCGGCAATGCAATAGCCGCGGGTAGTTTTAAATGAGTTTTTTCCTTCCAAATGTCATTTTGCTGTCAGACTGTTCTAAACACAGGAAACATGCGCCCCTTTACAGGCATACTATAGTATATATACTATATTACACTTTTATTGTTTGACTTTAAGCATTAATAAAATCACTGCTCCTGAAAAAACGTCCGTTTTTAAAACTTTTTTTTGCATTGATCCATGTCCCCTGGGGCAGGACCCGGGTCCCCAAACACTTTTTATGACAATAACTTGCATATAAGCCTTTAAAATTAGCACTTTTGATTTCTCCCCTAGACTTTTAAAGGGTGTTCCGCGGCATTCGAATTTGCCGCGAACACCCCAAATTGTTCGCTGTTCGGCGAACTTGCGAACAGCCAATGTTCGAGTAGAACATGAGTTCGACTCGAACTCGAAGCTCATCCCTATTTACAAGCATCAAGCATTTTTTTCTGCCAAGGAGGAAAGGCATGAAGGAGAGAGGGCCAAAGTTCCAGTGTGCATAAGGCCTAATCAGTGCAAGATATAGAAAATGCGATTATGAATTGGGGGTATAGAGGGACAAAAATAAAATACCCTGAAAGCTTATGGCGAGGGAGGTACGTGAAATGAAGTGAAATTCAAACAGCTGACTCTGTTTTGAAGAGCTATCTTTGCCATTTTGAGTTGGCCCTTTCTTGGCTACTATTCAATATCAGGAACCTTACATAAGATGACCTATTATTGCTCAATTAGCTTTGCCTTGAAAAATTGGAAAGATAGGGGGCGCTAGGGGGCGCTAAATACCATAAAAATTAAGCTTCCCTGAAGACGTTCATAACGAAACGTACGTCGGAGCGGTACGTGGTCACATGTCCTGTTGTCTTACAACATCCGGATCCTTTGGCTGTCTCCCTGTGCAGGCTGGAACGCACGCCAGCTAGGAGGAGATATGGAAGGTTTTTTCTGACTGCAAAGTTACCCTGACATGCAAGCAGCCCCAGTGCCGGGTAGGCACTCACCAATGTAAGCGGCCATTTGGCTATTTTATTGTTTATTTTTTATAATAAATGGTTTTACGCTATGGAGACTGTTTTTGTTTCCTATATATCCATATCCTTATCTTGAATGAGTGTGACGGGAACGATCCATGCCTATAACACCATCCACAGTCCAGCCATCCATGTGAGCAGGCACAATCCTGCGCAAGCGCTAGTGACTTTCTTTTTAATTAAAGGAGTCATTGGTATCTGGTAAGCAGATATCTACTACTTCGAGGTGTATTCCTTTTTTCTTCTTTTCTTCTGGTGATGGAAAACCTTTTTCTAACAGCAGCAAGACTGTGATAATATTGCAAGATACCACTTCAACCACTTCAATCACTTATTTTATGGGGACAATCAATCACTGCTATTATTATCACTATTGTTGGCACTTCAATGTGTATTTTATTATGAATTGCTACTATTAGTGTTTATTTTCCATTTTTTGGTAATGCAAAAGATATGTTTATTCAGTGCACTTGATTTTTATGGTATTTAGTGCCCCCTATCTTTCCAATTTTTCCATTTTTTTGATTATTCAAAATTGGGGGAGCAGCTTATATCGGTTGTATAACACTTACTAATTTATTCATTTATTTTTTTCACTGCTGGGAATGTTCTTTTACTAGTGTATGTGATTCACTTATGGTATTTGGTATTGACACCACTGGCGCGAAGGTTATTATTATTATTTTTTAGCTTTGCCTTGAACCTATATACAGTAGTTGACCTGAGTAATGATCAGGAGTTCTGTTTTGGCTAATGATCCTCATCAGCCAAGGCAGTTTTGGTTAGTATTCTTGAAATTTAGGTGGCCTGTCATACTGTATACTGTCCACTAGATGGCTCACTTCACCTTCATGTGTTATCCTGTTCAAATCACATCTCTTTAGTACATTGTAGATCAGCCTATGCCAGAAGCAAGAGTCATGAAAAATGCACAAAAAGCAGCGCAGACTACTGTCTAATTTGTAATCCAGATCACAATGTAAATAAATTAGGGCTGTGGAAATTAAAGATTGATTAATCGATCAATTTTTTTAAATGTTCAAAATTCTTTTGATCGGTACTCACCTCTCCGCCGGGTTCCAGGTCTTCAGGGAGTTCCGTCGGAGATCCGGTGACGTCACGGACATCAACGTCACCAGACTCCTCCCCCCTACCTTCATTAGCAGACGGAGGCACTTGGGGAAGGGGGGAGGAGTCCGGTGACGTTGAAGTTCTGATTGAACGTAACACGTATGGGGGAGGAGCTACGCATGACGTCACCCGCTGCTGCCCTACAGAACTAACATGATTGTCGGCTTTACATGCTGTGTTTTTATCATCTTTATGTGAGTAGTTTGTGACCTGGCGCCCTTGCTGAGATCTAAGGAGACGTGAGAGAAGTTTATGGTCCGTGTTAACCCTTTTGATACCCGCTTGCATGATCACCTATTTGCTCAGAGGTCCATGCCATAAGGTGAGAGTGATTAGTTAGACCGGAGGTGGAGGGATTGTCACGCTACTGTGGAAAAAAAATTACTTACGTCAGTGCTACAGTTTGAATTTAAAACATATTTGTGTGAACTGTGAAGTTAAGTCATGGATTGTGGAAACTAACTAGTGTTGGGTGATTGTATATAGTGTATACCACATTTACCACTGACTAATGCAGAGTTGCAATGCAAGGAGATCAGGTAAAAGTAGTTGGATCTGTATGTGCGGTATAATTAATCAAAATTAGTCAATTAATCGATTTTAAAAAATCGATTAATCGAACACGAAAATTTTAATCAGTAACAGCCCTAAAATAAATACTTAATATTCTATTGTTTTACTGTAACTATTGTGCATACTATATTTGAAAGAATAAAAAAAAAAGAAAGAATGATGTGTATAGCCAATGTACATTCCCAGCACCCTTTGGAGAGGCCTAGCACAAACACTTATGGAAAATGATAACATTTCCTAAATGGTAAGAACAAAACAGAGGTAGTAGCATATTTTATGGGACAGATATACTGTAAGAACACTGCTTGGTTTATACCTGACCCCCTCTGTTGCCTAAAACTAGCACTGCATCCATAAAAAAACATGCTCCTGACCAGTGGCCGCTGGTGCTCAATATTTTGGGGTGGGAGCGGCAAACTAACAACATCCCCCGCGCGGAAAACAGATGCCGACGATCACCCACACCCACTCCCCCCGTGGGAGACGGACTGTGGCGATCATACACCCACCCCCATGGGAAACGGATGGTGGCAATCAAACTGCGCCCTGAGCCCACCCTGTTTTGAAGCCAATTGGAGCCTCGAGCTCTAATCATGTGCTTCATAAAAAACACCCCCACTGGAATCCATGCATCCGGCGCCCCACATGTAGACTACGGGGCCGGATGCATGGATAGGAGGGCGGCACCTAGGGTTGCCACCTGTCCGGGATTCACCCGGACATTCCGGGTTTTGAATTATGTGTCCGGGTTTCAGTCCACCTGAAACCCGGACAAATTATTCAGACAGGATTGTAGCTTGACAGGGCTTGACAGGAGGGTGAGGGGGCACTATGTGCGCCACATTACATTCTCTTTGGAGTGCCCAAAGATGCGCCAGGTCTGTTACAATCCTATAGTGTATATTAAAACAAAAAAAATGTACTGTGCGCATCTAAAATGTTCGGGTTTGGCTTGAAGAAAAAGTGGCAACCCTAGCAGCACCCCTGCGCCCTGCATTACGGGCCACCACTGCTCCTGACCACTACCTAACCACGCATATGTTTTAGGTCAAAAACTATTGCAGGTATAAGGTATAATAGATCTGTGCAACTGTCTGAAGCAGCTGTCCATAAATGTGGGCACTGGGGTTGCACAAACCGGCAAAACAATGGCAAGTCCCTTCCTAATTAAATGGCAGATGGATTTACACTATATAGGAACCTAATTCTGTAGGTGTTTGATAAATAACCTGCACAGTATGAATCCCATTGACACTCTCTGATCTCAAAGGATAGCTTTATAGATTCTTTCACACTGACAGCGGAGTGCAGTGCCCTCTGAAGAGCAATCTGTAATTGGAAATCTTTTCAGAGGGCATTTGACAGGCAGTGAGAATGCGTTATATCACCTACTCACTGCCCGATGTAATCTTATAATGCTGCACTACCACTCCACAAGCACGTGCACTGCACTTACGTAGATGGAAGCTGTTAATTACCAGCAACTTTTTTTCTTCACAGGTGGATTTAGGGTATCTCACAAAGCATTATATTTGCAGGAATTGTGCATTATTTATGTTGCCCTTTAAGCAGTGGCGGCCCGTCCATAAGGGGCGCCGCCCCCTAACCCATGTACCTGGCCCCTAATCTACATTCAGGGCGCCGGACGCATGGATTTCAATGTTTTGTTTTGTTTTGTTTTTGAAGCACATGATTAGAGCCTGAGACTCTAATTGGCTTTAAAAAAGGGTGGGCTCAGTAATGTTCTTCCCTGGCAGTGCCCAGCTCCCTATTACTTTTGTTTCAAAATCCCTTTCCTATTAGCAGTAAAAACTTTCAAATTTAATTTAGTAGTGATTGTCACGAAGAAAAAAAGTGAGGGGAAATACAAACATTTGAACTTGACACCAGAGAAAGAGGTAGATGAAAAATCCTCTAATGGGGACAGCTGTTCCTATAATAAGGGAGACCTGTTCACTTGGGAGGGATTTTCTCTCATTTCCTGTTGTGTTTCCACATAAAAAGTGAAGAGAAATCTCCCCAGTTAGGCGCAGACAGCTAAAATAAACTGAGAGGGGTTTTAATACATATCAACCATTTAAAAGGTCTGCTGGGATACTGCATACAAACTGAAATCGTTGTCAGCCAACCATCAGCAGCGCACTCCAGCATACATCAGTCATTCAGTCACTTCAGTCGAATTTTGCCCATATGTTATAAATATAAATTTTTAGGGGTGCATCGATATATCAGCCGTCAAAAATTGCCATAATTTTGCCGTGATTTTGTTGCAATTTTCATAGGTATGTGACTCAAAAAACACATCAAATATCAAACACGGGTGCGTTTTTGTTGCGTTTTTAATGCATTTCAATGGGAAGGTGCCTTATGCCCTGTACACACGGTCGGATTTTCCGATGGAAAATGTGAGATAGGACCTTGTTGTCGGAAATTCCGACCGTGTGTGGGCTCCATCACACATTTTCCATCGGATTTTCGGACACACAAAGTTTGAGAGCTTGCTATAAAATTTTCCGACAACAAAATCCGTTGTCGGAATTTCCGATCGTGTGTACACAAATCCGATGCACAAAGTGCCACGCATGCTCAGAATAAATAAAGAGATGAAAGCTATTGGCTACTGCCCCGTTTATAGTCCCGACGTACGTGTTTTACGTCACCGCGTTCAGAACGATCGGATTATCCGACAACTTTGTGTGACCGTGTGTATGCAAGACAAGTTTGAGCCAACATCCGTCGGAAAAAATCCTAGGATTCTGTTGTCGGAATGTCCGATCAATGTCCGACCGTGTGTACAGGGCATTACACCGCAACAGAAGCGCAACAAACCAGTGTGAAGACATACATAGAAATGGGATACATTTTTCTTGAGCTTTTCTTGCGCTTTTTTTAACACAAAAGAGCTTCAAAAACCATTAATTAAAAAGTCGAATGTAATACAATTATATATAAAAAATACAGTATATATGTTTTAAAAACTGTCCATTTTGGTTTTGGATTTCAGCCAAGGGTATCCGGAATTTTCGGCTTCAGTGCACCACAAATTTTTCTATACTGTTTTCTAGCAGAATTACATGTTTTCTATTGAATTGCTTGGCCAGGATTTAACTGGATTTTTGATTAAAGTAGAAATAAAGACAAACTTTTTTTCTGTTTTGGATAGAATAAGGGGGGAGTTGAACTTTTGTCAGGTTTTTTTGCCATCTGTGTCCCATAGGGGAGATTTCCCTTCACTTCCTGTCCCATAGCCACAACAGGAAATGAGGGAATCCTGGTGTGTAACCAGAACTAGTGTCCATGTTGGAAGATTTTCCTTCTATTCTTGTTCCCAGAGAGCAAGGATAACTTGCCACATGTTTGTGGTTGTGTTAAATTGTAAGTCTTGTTAACTTGCTGCATACAGTAGGTGACCGCGATATTGTGTCAATCTCGCCGCACTTCTCGGCGAGATTTGACACCTACGAGCCCCGTCGCAGGAGCCAGCGCCGAGATGGCTCACTCATCGGGAAAGGAAAACTTTGTCTTCCTCCCGCGATGAGTGACAGGCAGCGCTGACAGCTGTCTGGTATGAATCCTGAGGCGGGAACACCGCGCCACATTTTCAATGAAAAAACCGGCGTGGGTTCCCCCCTCGGAGGCATACCAGGCCCTTGGGTCTGGCATGGATTGTAAGGGGAACCCCCTATGCCGAAAAAATCGGCGTGGGGGTCCCCCCCAAATCCATACCAGACCCTTATCCGAGCACGCAGCCCGGCCGGCCAGGAAAGGGGGTGGGGACGAGCGAGCGCCCCCCCCTCCTGAGCCGTACCAGGCCGCATGCCCTCAACATGGGGGGGTGGGTGCCTTGGGGGAGGGGGGCGCCCTGCGGCCCCCCCACCCCAAAGCACCTTGTCCCCATGTTGATGAGGACAAGGGCCTCTTCCCGACAACCCTGGCCGTTGGTTGTCGGGGTCTGCGGGCGGGGGGCTTATCGGAATCCGGGAGCCCCCCTTAATAAGGGGGCCCCCAGATGCCGGCCCCCCACCCTGTGTGAATGAGTTTGGGGTACATGGTACCCCTACCCATTCACCTAGGGGAAAGTGTCAATAGAAAAAAAAACACACTACACAGGTTTTAAGAGTCATTTATTAGTCAGCTCCGGGGGTCTTCTTCCGACTTCGGGGGTCTCCTTCCGACTTCTCCCGCTGTCCGGCCTCTTCTCCCGGGCCCCGCCGCTATCTTCTTCCAGCTCTATTGCCAGCGAGGGGCCCGGTGTGCTGCCGCTGTCTCGCCGCCGCTGTCCGGCCTCTTCTCCCGGTGTTCGGCCTCTTCTCCCGGGCCCCGCCGCTATCTTCTTCCAGCTCTATTGCTAGCGAGGGGCCCGGTCTGCTGCCGCTGTCTTGTCGCCGCTGTCTTGTCGCCGCAGTCTCGCCGCCGCTGTCTCGCCGCCGCTGTCTCTTCTTTTCTTCTTCCCCGATGTTGACACGACGCTCTCTCCGGCTCGAATGCTGTGTGCGAGCTGCGGAGCCATTTATATAGGCGGTAACCCCACCCCCTTACGACGTCATGGTCCCAGCATGCGCAGGGACTCTGGCGTCATAAGGGGGCGTGGCCCCAGAGTCCCTGCGCATGCTGGGACCATGACGTCGTAAGGGGGTGGGGTTACCGCCTATATAAATGGCTCCGCAGCTCGCACACAGCATTCGAGCCGGAGAGAGCGTTGTGTCAACATCGGGGAAGAAGAAAAGAAGAGACAGCGGCGGCGAGACAGCGGCGACAAGACAGCGGCGACAAGACAGCGGCAGCAGACCGGGCCCCTCGCTAGCAATAGAGCTGGAAGAAGAAAGCGGCGGGGCCCGGGAGAAGAGGCCGAACACCGGGAGAAGTCGGAAGGAGACCCCCGAAGTCGGAAGAAGACCCCCGGAGCTGACTAATAAATGACTCTTAAAACCTGTGTAGTGTGTTTTTTTTTCTATTGACACTTTCCCCTAGGTGAATGGGTAGGGGTACCATGTACCCCAAACTCATTCACACAGGGTGGGGGGCCGGCATCTGGGGGCCCCCTTATTAAGGGGGGCTCCCGGATTCCGATAAGCCCCCCGCCCGCAGACCCCGACAACCAACGGCCAGGGTTGTCGGGAAGAGGCCCTTGTCCTCATCAACATGGGGACAAGGTGCTTTGGGGTGGGGGGGCCGCAGGGCGCCCCCCTCCCCCAAGGCACCCACCCCCCCATGTTGAGGGCATGCGGCCTGGTACGGCTCAGGAGGGGGGGGGCGCTCGCTCGTCCCCACCCCCTTTCCTGGCCGGCCGGGCTGCGTGCTCGGATAAGGGTCTGGTATGGATTTGGGGGGGACCCCCACGCCGATTTTTTCGGCATAGGGGGTTCCCCTTACAATCCATGCCAGACCCAAGGGCCTGGTATGCCTCCGAGGGGGGAACCCACGCCGGTTTTTTCATTGAAAATGTGGCGCGGTGTTCCCGCCTCAGGATTCATACCAGACAGCTGTCAGCGCTGCCTGTCACTCATCGCGGGAGGAAGACAAAGTTTTCCTTTCCCGATGAGCGAGCCAGCGCGACATTCACAGTACCCTGTCGCCGAGAACCAGCGCGATGCTATCGCGCTGGAAACACAATCTCGCGGTCAGGTACTGTATCTTCCCTGGCGCGTTGTACACTTGCAGAGCACTTGAAGCACAAGTTCTAGTTGACTCGTTTCCAATTTGTAGCAAATTTGCGTGGCAAGTCTCTAGCAAGAGCAAAGTTGCAGTGGTGAGTCTAAAGCAAGAGCCCCACAAGTCTACAGCAAGAGCCCCGCAAATCTACAGCAAGAACCCCGCAAATCTACAGCAAGAGCCCCACAAGTCTACAGCAAGAGCCCCACAAGTCTACAGCAAGAGCCCCACAAGTCTACAGCAAGAGCCCCGCAAGTCTATAGCAAGAGCCCCGCGAGTCTACAGCAAGAGCCCCACAAGTGTACAGCAAGAGCCCCGCGAGTCTACAGCAAGAGCCCCGCAAATCTACAGCAAAAGCCTCACAAGTCTACAGCAGGGGCCCCGCAAGTCTATAGCACGAGTTATACAAGTCTCCATTTTTGTCAAGAAAAAAGAATCAAGCAGCGTAAATTTACAGTCCCACAATCTGGTGATAGTGAACCCGCTGCTATTAACCTAATCCCTTACTGTACACGTGGGAAATACATTCACTCCAACAATCATATATATAGATAAACCCTGTGTTATTGCATAAAATAATTCATCTATCATACAAAAATTATTTGTTTCTATGAAACAATCCCAGATAGCAAGTAATTGTGCTGCAGCAAGTCCACATTGCATGATCCAGATCAACTTTTATTGCAAACATTCTGCAAGTTATGGTTCAGTTATGTTGTGTAATAGTTATCTCACCACAGGGGTCACTGCGGCTGTATTTTCATCATTGCTCCCTGCTGTGTGTAAGGTTTTTCTTTAACCGATTCAGATCCGTGCTATAGACGAATGACGACTACAGCACGGACCTACTTTGCCGGGACGGCGTCAATAGATGTCCTCCTATTCTCGAGCGGCCTGCGCCCCCCCCCCCCCCCCCCCCGCAGTGCACTCTGTGATCAGTGAGTCTATGATACTCGCTGATTTACAGATTGGAGTAAGGGGTCGATCCCAATCCCTTACCACATGATCAGCTGTCAGCCAATGACAGCTGATCATGTGATGTAAACAGAGCCAGTAATCGGCTATTTTTTCTCCTCATGCTGATAGTATGAGGAGAAAAAAAAAAGCTGATCACCAGCGGCTGTCAGAGGGACATCGGTCCCGACCAAGGAGAGCAGCCGCCAGCTCATCTGTGCCCACCTGTGCCACCTGCCAGTGCCACCTACCAGTGCACAACAGGGCTGCCTACCAGTGCCCACCAGCGTCACCTACTAGTGACCACAGTGCCACCCATCGGTGCCCATCAGTGTCATCTACCAGTGCCCATCAGTGCCACCTATCAGTGCCATCTATCAGTGGTACCTATCAGTAACACCCATCAGTGCCCATCAGTGCCACCTATCATTGCAACCCATAAGGGCCCATCAGTGCCATCTTATCAGTGGCCATCAGTATCGCCTTATCTGTCCCCATCAGTGCCGCCTTATCTGTGCCTATTAGTGCCGCCTTAACTGTACCTATCAGTGCACATCAGTGCAGCCCATCAGTGCCACCTCATCAGCGCATATCAATGAAGGAGAAAAATTACAACAACAGAAAAAAAAATTATAAAAAATTATAAGAAACTATGAAACGTGATTATTTTTTTCAAATTTTTTTGTCTTTGTTTGTTTTATTAGCAAAAAATAAAAACCCCAGTGGTGATTAAATACCACCAAAAGAAAGCTCTTTTTGTGTAAAAAAAAATGATAAAAATGTCATTTGGGTACAGTGTTGTATGACCGCGTAATTGTCATTCAAAGAGTGACAGCGCTGAAAGCTGAAAATTGGTCTAGGCAGGAGGCGGGTTTAAGTGCCCATTAAGCAAGTGGTTAATTAGTGCTGGGGCAGCCATAGAATTACTTTGGGAGTGGTGTGCAGAGGTGAGTGGTAACTATGAGATCTGATATGGAGTTCGTGGAGGTAGAAATCAAGGAGTGACTAATCCTAATATCCCATTGGTGGAGCGCAATTTGGAACGTTTCATTTTTTTATATTCTGATATTTAACAGAAAATGTGTGTATTTAACAAGAGGTGGAAATAGAAACCTCAAAGAGGACTACAAATCCCAGCAAGACAGTACAATGCAGAATACCACCAGCTATATGGGTGTATATAGAAAGCCATTGCATTGCAAATAGAGAGATGACTGCACTGTACTGTGTTCTAAAGAGATCCATGTACAGTATACAGAGTAGAGGTCGACCGATATATTGGCAGATTTTTGGCATTTTTAAATTAATTGTCATCGGCCGATTGTGCAAATTAGGCCAATTAATTTATGCACTAGCCGGTTCACACAGAGGCGATCCGACTTGCGGGGCGACTCATCGCGACCTCGCACAGCGCGACTTCAGTGCGACTTGCAAATGACTTCTGGGCAAAGAGATACAATGTTTCTACTTATCAAGAGAATGAACTCCAGTGTGAAGAAGATCTCAGTTTAACCATTTATAGACTAAATCTTTTCTGACGTGTTGCTTACAAGTAAAAATCCAGTATTTTCTGGTAGAAAATCACTTAGAACCCCCAAACATTATATATGTCTTTTTAGCAGAGACCCAGGCAGTTGTTGCAATATTTTATGTCACACGGTATTTGCGCAGCGGTCTTTCAAACGCAATTTTTTGGGAAAAAATACACGTTAATGAATTTTAAAAAAATAAATAAACAGTAAAGTTAGCCCATTTTTTTTTCATCCAAAAGTTTTGATTACCTGTTTTGGTGTATTTCATATTTAAGATACATAGTTTTTTTTTAATCTAAATTATACATACAAGTGCACTGATTGGAGGCTTGTTGTGTTTAATAAATGTTTAATTTAAGACATTCTTATCACTTCTTATTACTTAACTGTTAGATTTTATGAGCTAAAGGGAAAAAAAAAATCGGCTGAGAGTGTACAGGTGTGAGGGGGGCTGAGAGTGTACAGGTGTGAGGGGGGCTTAGAGCGTACAGGTGTGAGGGAGGCTGAGAGTGTACAGGTGTGAGGGGGGCTGATAGCGTACAGGTGTGAGGGGGGCTTAGAGTGTACAGGTGTGAGGGGGGCTTAGAGCGTACAGGTGTGAGGGAGGCTGAGAGTGTACAGGTGTGAGGGGGGCTTAGAGTGTACAGGTGTGAGGGGGGCTTAGAGCGTACAGGTGTGAGGGAGGCTGAGAGTGTACAGGTGTGAGGGGGGCTTAGAGTGTACAGGTGTGAGGGGGGCTTAGAGTGTACAGGTGTGAGGGGGGCTGAGAGCGTACAGGTGTGAGGGAGGCTGAGAGCGTACAGGTGTGAGGGGGGCTGAGAGCGTACAGGTGTGAGGGAGGCTGAGAGCGTACAGGTGTGAGGGGGGCTGAGAGTGTAAAGGTGTGAGGGGGCTGAAAGCGTACAGGTGTGAGGGGGGCTGAGTGCATACAGGTGTGAGGGGGGCTGAGAGCGTACAGGTGTGAGGGGGACTGAGAGCGTGCAGGTGTGAGGGGGCAGAGAGCATATAGGTGTGAGGGGGGCTGAGAGTGTACAGGTGTGAAGGGGGCTGAGAGCATACAGGTGTGAGGGAGGCTGAGTGCATACAGGTGTGAGGGGGGCTGAGAGCGTACAGGTGTGAGGGGGCTGAGAGCGTACAGGTGTGAGGGGGCTGAGAGCGTACAGGTGTGAGGGGGCTGAGAGCATATAGGTGTGAGGGGGGCTGAGAGTGTACAGGTGTGAGGGGGGCTGAGAACGTACAGGTGTGAGGGAGGCTGAGAGCGTACAGGTGTGAGGGGGGCTGAGAGCGTATAGGTGTGAGGGGGCTACGAGCGTACAGGTGTGAGGGGGCTGAGTGCATATAGGTGTGAGGGGGCTGAGAGCGTACAGCTGTGAGGGGGGCTGAGAGCGTACAGGTGTGAGGGGGGCTGAGAGTATACAGTTGTGAGGGGGGCCTGACAGCATACAGGTGTGAGGGGGGTCTGAGAGCGTACAGGTGTGAGGGGGACTGAGAGCGTACAGGTGTGAGGGAGGCTGAGAGTGTACAGGTGTGAGGGAGGCTGAGAGTGTACAGGTGTGAGGGAGGCTGAGAGTGTACAGGTGTGAGGGGGGCTGATAGCGTACAGGTGTGAGGGGGGCTTAGAGTGTACAGGTGTGAGGGGGCTTAGAGCGTACAGGTGTGAGGGAGGCTGAGAGTGTACAGGTGTGAGGGGGGCTTAGAGTGTACAGGTGTGAGGGGGGCTTAGAGCGTACAGGTGTGAGGGAGGCTGAGAGTGTACAGGTGTGAGGGGGGCTTAGAGTGTACAGGTGTGAGGGGGGCTGAGAGCGTACAGGTGTGAGAGAGGCTGAGAGCGTACAGGTGTGAGGGGGGCTGAGAGCGTACAGGTGTGAGGGAGGCTGAGAGCGTACAGGTGTGAGGGGGGCTGAGAGTGTAAAGGTGTGAGGGGGCTGAAAGCGTACAGGTGTGAGGGGGGCTGAGTGCATACAGGTGTGAGGGGGGCTGAGAGCGTACAGGTGTGAGGGGGACTGAGAGCGTACAGGTGTGAGGGGGCAGAGAGCATATAGGTGTGAGGGGGGCTGAGAGTGTACAGGTGTGAAGGGGGCTGAGAGCATACAGGTGTGAGGGAGGCTGAGTGCATACAGGTGTGAGGGGGGCTGAGAGCGTACAGGTGTGAGGGGGCTGAGAGCGTACAGGTGTGAGGGGGCTGAGAGCGTACAGGTGTGAGGGGGCTGAGAGCATATAGGTGTGAGGGGGGCTGAGAGTGTACAGGTGTGAGGGGGGCTGAGAACGTACAGGTGTGAGGGAGGCTGAGAGCGTACAGGTGTGAGGGGGGCTGAGAGCGTATAGGTGTGAGGGGGCTACGAGCGTACAGGTGTGAGGGGGCTGAGTGCATATAGGTGTGAGGGGGCTGAGAGCGTACAGCTGTGAGGGAGGCTGAGAGCGTACAGGTGTGAGGGGGGCTGAGAGTGTACAGTTGTGAGGGGGGCCTGACAGCATACAGGTGTGAGGGGGGTCTGAGAGCGTACAGGTGTGAGGGGGACTGAGAGTGTACAGGTGTGAGGGGGCTGAGAGTGTACAGGTGTGAGACGGCTGAGAGTGCACAGGTGTGAGGGGGGCTGAGAGCGTACAAGTGTGAGGGGGGCTGACAGTGTAGAGGTGTGAGGGAGCTGAGAGCGTACAGGTGTGAGGGGGGCTGAGAGCGTACACTTGTGAGGGGGGCTGAGAGCATACAGGTGTGAGGGGGGGCTGAGAGCATACAGGTGTGAGGAGGGCTGAGAGTGTACAGGTGTGAGGGGGGCTGAGAGTGTACAGGTGTGAGGGGGGCTGAGGCACTGAAGTACTTGGTGGGATGGCTAGTGGGCAGATTCAGTGGGACGGCCAGTGGTTGGGCCCTGGGGAATGTTGGTGGTCAGGCTCGGGGGGGGCCCTAAAGCTGTGTAAGAGGCCCCACAATTTCTGATGGCTGCCCTAGCTGTTCCTTCAGAGCACATGTGCCGGTAACGTCACCAGCGGCTTCACAAGTAAATGTCTCATGAACGGTGCACATTTAGGAGATATTTACTGTATAGGTATGCCTTATTATAAGCTTGTCTATAGGTAAAAATCAACAAATCGAGTTTACTTAAGAAATAAAACATGGGAACCTGAACAGATTGGCAATAGGGCCCTGAGGCTCGCGCTGACAGGGAGAGCCGATCGGCAGCTCTTCCTGTCAGAGGGGGGTCTGTGCTGATAATCAGCACATTGATTATCAGCACAGCCCCCTCAGATGTGCCAATCACATGCCAATAAGTGCCCAGCAGTGTCCCCATAATAAAAGACTGCCAGTGCCCACCACAGTGCCAATCAGTGCCCACCACAGTGCCAATCAGTGCCCATTACAGTGCCAATCAGTGCCCAGCAGTAACACATCAGTACCTCATCATCAGTGCCACCTGTCAGTGCCACCTGTTAGTGCCAATCAGTACCACCTATCAGTGCCAATCAGTGCTGCCAGTCAGTGCTCATCACAGCCGCCTGTCAGTGCCCATCAGTGCTGCCTGTCAGTGCCCATCAGTGCTGCCTGTCAGTGCCCATCAGTGCCACCTATCAGTGCACATCAGTGCCATCTATCAGTGCCCATTAGTGCTGAATATCAGTGCCGCCTATCAGTGCCCATCAATTCTACATATCAGTGCCGCCTCATCGGTGCCCATCAATGCCGCCTCATTAGTGCCCGTCAGTGAAGGGGAAAACAAAATTTTATGACAGAAACTGAGAAAAAAAATTTTTTTTCAAAAATGTTGGTATTTTTTAGTTTGTTTAGCAAAAAATAAAAACCCCAGAGGTAATTCAATAGCACCAAAAGAAAACCTCTATTTGTGGGAAGAAAATGATAAAAATTTAGTTTGGGTACAGTGTTGCATTACTGTGCAATTGTCATTCAAAGTGCGACAGTGCTGAAAGCTGAAAATTGTCCTGGGCAGGAAGGGGCGAAAATGCCTGGTATTGAAGTGGTTAAATCATACCAGTTTTTTTCCAGTTTAACTTTCCCATTACTGCCCACTGGTTTTCAATATAATAAATATGCAAAGCATTGTCTTCTCAAAACCAGACAGATCCCTTATACATATGCATTGGTGTATCCTTTATTCCAGCAATACTATTGTTTGCTTCTTTTGTGTTCTATTCCTGGCTTATATATACATTTAAAAGACATTTAATTCTGAAAATAACATGTTGCATAATTCTGTTTTCATTTTCTTATTCAATTACTGCTCCAGTAATTACAAGAAAAGTAAACGTACGTAAAGTTAAGTAAAGCAGAAGTTCAATGATGCAAGCTTTCAGTACAGATAACATTACAAGTGAGGGAAAAAAGTATTTGATCTCCTGCTGATTTTGTATGTTTGCCCACTGACAAAGAAATGATCAGTCTATAATTTTAATGGTAGGTTTATTTTAACAGTGAGAGACAGAATAACAACAAAAATATCCAGAAAAACACATTTTAAAAAAATTATAAAGTGATTTGCATTTTAATGAGTGAAATAAGTATTTGACCCCTTCGCAAAACATGATTTAGTACTTGGTGGAAAAATCCTTGTTGGCAATCACAGAGGTCAGACGTTTCTTGTAGTTGGCCTCCAGGTTTGCACACATCTCAGGAGGGATTTTGTCCCACTCCTCTTTGCAGGTCCTCTCCAAGTCATTAAAAGGGTTGTAAAGGTTCATGTTTTTTCACCTGAATGCATCCTATGCATTCAGGTGAAAAAACATCTTATGATCACTGGCCCCCCAGCCCCCCCATTTTACTTAACTGAGCCCTGGAAAGTCCCGCGTTGCAAACTCGCTCTTCCTTTGCTCGGTTATCTCGGCTCTTCATTGGATAGATTGATAGTACCACAGCCATTGGCTCACGCTGCTGTCAATCAACTTCAATGACGCAAGGGCTGGGGGGCAGGGCCGAGTCCTGTAGTCGGCAGGTATGGACGCTGAAGACAGGACTCGGGAGCCCCCTTGGGAGAGCGTTTCCCAGAGGAGGTTATCAGAAGCGGGGAGGAGCCAAGACAGCAGCCGAGGGACCCCAGAAGATGAGGATCGGGGCCACTCTGTGCAGAAGTGGAGGTAAGTATAACATGTTTGTTATTTTTTTTTTTAAATATTCTAACCTTTAGTGTCACTTTAAGGTTTCAAGACTGACGTTTGCTAACTCAAACCTTCAGCTCCCTCCAAATATTTTCTATGGGATTTAGGTCTGGAGACTGGCTAGGCCACTAGCGGACCTTCAGTCATTTTTTCATCTTTCCATCTATTAAATCTTCTGCCCTTGTTGTTTTAACTTTGGATAGTAAAACATTTTTTTTTCTGCCAGTAAATATCTTATACAGCCCACTTCCTGTTTCTTGTCTGGTCATTAGCCTAGGCTTATGATATCATGCACAGCTCTCTCTCTCACTCTCATGAGAGTTTGCCAGGAAGGGAGGGGGGGTGAGTCATAGGAGGGCCAATGAGAGCTGCAGAGCTGGAGGTGTGCCTCTGTGTGTCTGTGTAAATCCAGGAAGTGAACAGGCAGCAGCTTTAGCTGCCCACAGTTAAAATGGATGCAGCCAGACTTAGTGGAAGGGGATTTCTGCAGCATATTTGGCAAGTACAGAATCACAGTATATAAGAAATAATATGCAAAGTGTTTAAATGGAAGCTTCAGAATGACAAATATGTTTTTACTACAAATTATGTGAGCAGACTGAAGTTCCTCTTTAACGTGCTTCTTCTTGGGCCACTCCTTTGTTGCCTTGGCTGTGTGTTTTGGGTCATTGTCATGCTGGAATACTCATCCACGACCCATTTTTAATGCATTGGCTGAGGGAAGGATGTTCTCACCCAAGATTTGAAGGTACATGGCCCCATCTATCGTCCCTTTGATGCAGTGAAGTTGTCCTGTCCCCTTAGCAGAAAAACACCCCTAAAGCATAATGTTTCCACCTTCATGTTTGACAGTGGGGATGGTGTTCTTGGGGTCATAGGCAACTTTCCTTCTCTTCCAAAAACGGCGAGTCGGGTTGATACCAAAGAGCTCGATTTTGGTCTCATCTGACCACAACACTTTCACCCAGTTCTCCTCTGAATCATTCAGATCTTCATTAGCAAACTTCTGACGGGCCTGTACATGTGCTTTCTTGAGCAGGGGGACCTTGCGGGTGCTGCAGGATTTCAGTCCTTCACAGCGTAGTGTGTTACTAATTGTTTTCTTGGTGACTATGGTCCCAGCTGCCTTGAGATCATTGATAAGATTCTCCTGTGTAGTTCTGGGCTGATTCCTCACCGTTCTCATCATCATTGAAACTCCACGAGGTGAGACCTTGCATGGAGCCCCAGACCGAGGGAGATTGACAGTTATTTTGGGGTTCTTCCATTTGCGAATAATCGCACCAACTGTTGTCACCCTCTCACCAAGCTGCTTGGCGATGGTCTTATAGCCCATTCCAGCCTTGTGTAAATCTACAATCTTGTCCCTGACATCCTTGGACAGCTCTTTGGTCTTGGCCATGGTGGAGAAATTGGAATCTGATTGATTGCTTCTGTGGACAGGTGTATTTTACACAGGTAACAAGCTCTCCCTTTAAGAGTGCTCCTAATCTCAGCTCATTACCTGTATAGAAGACACCTGGGAGCCAGAAATCTTGCTGATTGATAGGGGATCAAATACTTATTTCACTCATTAAAATGCAAATCAATTTATAACTTTTTTGAAATGCGTTTTTCTTGATATTTTTGTTGTTATTCTGTCGCTCACTGTAAAAATAAACCTACCATTAAAATTATAGACTGATTAATTCTTTGTCAGTGGGCAAACGTACAAAATCAGCAGGGGATCAAATACTTTTATCCCGTACTGTATTGTCTTTGATAGATGTATTTTAAAGTAGATATAAACCCAATCACTAAAATAAATTGTCATCTTAACTTGTTTTTAAATAGATGCTTTCTTGCGTTTTAGGCCTCCATCACATGGCAGTTTAGCTGCATCCACCGGACACTGGATGGAATGACAGATGTATGCAAATAGCAGCCGCTCAGCTTATATAAATACATTTTAAATGCACTACTCAAACCTAGGGATCAAAGACATCTACATCCCAGGAAAAAACATTTTTTGAAACACAATTAATAATAATAATAACAATGAATTAATAATAAATAATAAAATAAAACATTTTTATTATTATTATTGTTATTATTATTATTAATAATAATAATAATTCATTACGTTACATTCGTTTAGATGTTGCATTCATTAGTTCGGATAATACGTAACTTCCGATAAATTCGTATTCATTACGTTCACTAACAGCCAAATTTGAAAGGAAATTCCAATACCTATAATTTAATAGTTAGTTATTATTAGTTAGTTAGTTATTATTTCAGATTTTATAATTTTGGGGTTTTTCGTATTTTTGGATTTTCGTTCTTATTTTTGGATTTTCGTTCTTATTTTTGGACTTTCACATTTTTGGATTCTCGAATTTGTAAATGTTCTTATTTCTGAATTTCTTACTTTCCAAATTTCCAAATTTTCATTTTCGGAAAAAAAATGTTAAACGGGTTTTTCCTTAATTCGAATATTTCTGAATGAATGAATTTGTCGAATTTAGACGAAAAATACATTTGGAACTAAACGAATTGCACATGTCTATTCAACAGCACCATGAATTAATGAATTCATTCTACAGTGGCAGTAGATTTAACAGTATGAAAGAGCCCTGGGGCCAGCCTACAATTTATTAAATAAAATTCTGAGATTCAAAGTCAGAATTGGTAATTTATGAGAATTTATGAGAATTTATGAGAATTCTGGTTTCAGAGGGGCATGTGCATAAATAGAAACCACCCATAGTTCCCACATTTTATGAAATGATTTTTATGAAACAATTGTTGCTTGTTTCCGAGCTCAAGCTGACCATAGATGACAAACAAATTCCTCCATCCACACAAGTAAGGTGGAAAGAGGAATCCTTCCTTCTGGGAGACTGTATGCTGACAGCAATGGACTCTCCATTGACTTGATCGAGTTGATCGACAAAAGTCTACCAGCATTTGAACTTTTGTCAAACATTGATCGAAATTCGTCAATGCCTGCATGGCCAGCCTTTTTTTTATACAGGAGCACATTAAAATTAATATTTTTAGAAATTCCACTTCTAATGTCAATATTTTTATAATTTTATATTTTTATATAGCACGGCACATAAGGGACTGCTTGAATTTACCTGCTCATCTGCACTGCCGTGACCTTAAAAATTCCAACCCACCTGACACTGCTGAGTTTTAGGCAACAGTGCCAACTCAGCAAAGGAATTCCTCCAAATAACACAAGCCAAGATATTTTCAGGTAAAACAGTCTATTAGTCAGGTCCATAAATATTGGGACATCGACACAATTCTAATCTTTTTGGCTCTATACACCACCACACAACGAACAAGATGTGCTTTAACCGTTTGCCGACTGCCTCACGCAGATATACTGCGGCAGAAGGGCTCGTACAGGCAAAACCACGTACCTGTACGTTGCTCTTTAAGAGGCAGGCGCGCGCGCGCCGCCGGCGGCAAGCTCCGTGACTCGGGTCGTGGGTCCCGCGGACTCGATCGCCGCGGGGATACCCGCGATCGCCTCACGGGGAGGAAGAACGGGGAGATGCTGATGTAAACAGCATCTCCCCGTTCTGCCTAGTGACAGTGTCACTCGATCTCTGCTCCCTGTCATCGGAGCAGAGATCAGTGACGTGTAACATGTAGCCACCCCCCCCACAGTTAGAAACACGCCCCTAGGACACACTTAACCCCTACACTGCCACCTAGTGGTTAACCCCTTCACTGCCACTGTCATTTACACAGGAATCAGTGCATTTTTATAGCACTGATTGCTGTACAAATGACAATGGTCCCAAAAATGTGTCACAAATGTCCGATGTGTCCGCCATAATGTCGCAGTCACAATAAAAATCGCTGATCTCCGCCATTAAAAAAAAAAAAAAATTAATAAAAATGCCATAAAACTATCCCCTATTTTGTAAACGTTATAACTTTTGCGCAAACCGATCAATAATCGCTTATTGCGATTTTTTTTACCAAAAATATGTAGAAGAATATGTATCAGCCTTAAATGAGGAAAACAATTGTTTTTTTATATTTTTTGGGGGATATTTATTATAGCAAAAAGTAAAAAATAATGCATTTTTTTCAAAATTGTTGCTCTATTTTTGCTTATAGCGCAAAAAATAAAAAACGCAGAGGCGATTAAATACCACCAAAAGAAAGCTCTATTTGTGGGGAAAAAAGGACGTCAATTTTGTTTGGGAGCCACGTCGCACGACCACGCAATTGTCAGTTAAAGCAATGCAGTGCCGAATCGCAAAAAGTGCTCTGGTCAGGAAGGGGGTAAATTCTTCCGGGGCTAAAGTGGTTAACTGCAGACTTTCAGCTTTAATTTGAGGGTATTTACATCCAAATCAGGTGAACGGTGTAGGAATTACAACAGTTTGTATATGTGCCTCCCACTTTTTAAGGGACCAAAAGTAATGGGACAGATTAACAATCATCCATCAAACTTTCACTTTTTAATACTTGGTTGCAAATCCTTTGCATTCAATTACAGCCTGAAGTCTGGAATGCATAGACATCACCAGACATTGGGTTTCATCCCTGGTGATGCTCTGCCAGGCCTCTACTGCAACTGTCTTCAGTTCCTGCTTGTTCTTGGGACATTTTCCCTTCAGTTTTGTCTTCAGCCAATGAAATGCATGCTCAATCAGATTCAGCTCAGGTGATTGACTTGGCCATTGCATAACATTCCACTTCTTTCCCTTAAAAAACTCTTTGATTGCTTTCGCAGCATGCTTCGGGTAATTGTCCATCTGCACTGTGAAGCGTCGTCCAATGAGTTCTGAAGCATTTTTCTGAATATGAGCAGATAATATTGCCCGAAACACTTCAGAATTCATCCTGCTGCTTTTGTCAGCAGTCACATCATCAATAAATACAAGAGAACCAGTTCCATTGGCAGCCATACATGCCCACGCCATGACACTACAACCACCATGCTTCACTGATGAGGTGGTATGCTTTGGATCATGAGCAGTTCCTTTCATTCTCCATACTATTCTCTTCCCATCACTCTGGTACAAGTTGATCTCGGTCTCATCTGTCCATAGGATGTTGCTCCAGAACTGTGAAGGCTTTTTTAGTTGTTGTTTGGCAAACTCTAATCTGGCCTTCCTGTTTTTGAAGCTCACCAGTGGTTTACATCTTGTGGTGAACCCTCTGTATTCACTCTGGTGAAGTCTTCTCTTGATTGTTGAATTTGACACACATATACCTACCTCCTGGAGAGTGTTCTTGATCTGGCCAACTGTTGTGAAGGGTGTTTTCTTCACCAGGGAAAGAATTCTTCAGTCATCCATCACAGTTGTTTCCATGGTCTTCCGGATCTTTGGTTCTCCCCGGTGCGTTCTTTCTTTTTAAGGATGTTCCAAACAGTTGATTTGGCCACACCTAATCTTTTTGCTATCTCTCCGATGGGTTTGTTTTGTTTTTTCAGCCTAATGATGGCTTGCTTCACTGATAGTGACAGCTCTTTGGATCTCATATTGAGAGTTGACAGCAACAAAATTCCAAATGCAAATAGCACACTTATAAGTAAATCTTGTGAGCCACACTGATCCCGTGCCCAACGTGTGTTACTTATAGCTGCGTGCGCGGATCACGTCTCATATATCGTGCAAATATATAATGGAAAAAATATGCGCTGCACTCAAGTAAACCAAAAAATTAAATAAATATATTATGACAAATAAACAGAATCCAACTATGTGTGTATAAATCTAAATTCAGCAATATTGCTGTTCTTATACATATAAAGTGCAAAGTGCAAGCGTATACATATGAAGGTGCACAGTGCAAAAAGTTAGATAAATATAAAAAACATCAACATTGTACATCCAAAATAAAGTGCATAAATGAATATAAACAGTGCTAAATACTCCATATAAGACACAATAACTGCCCCAATTACTAATTGCAGGGTAAAAATGTGAAAAGTTCTATATAGCACTCCAAATCAGTGCGTGCAGGTGATGTCCAAATGTGATAGCATTCATCATGCTGAAGTATCTTAAGTGCTGCAAAACATGCTCCGGTGTACTTCAGTGGTCCCCTTAGGCTAATCTGCTCACCTCAGAGCGTGTAACCCAGCTGTTACCCTGAGTCCAAACACGCTTTGGAGCCACCCCTGGGCTCAGTGCTGATGTCAAAAATGCTCCTCCAGTTGGATTCAATGTAGCTCCCAGGGATGTAGTCTCATACAGGGTAGACAGCTTTCCAGACACAGGTCTGTCTTGATACAGCAGTAACAAGCTGCACACACACACATAGTTGGATTCTGTTTATTTGTCATAATATATTTATTTAGTTTTTTTGGTTTACTTGAGTGCAGCACATATTTTTTCTAGTAAATAGCACACTTGAAATGAACTCTGGACCTTTTATCTGCTCCTTGTAAATGGGATAATAAGGGAATAACACACACCTGGCCATGGAACAGCTGAGCAGCCAATTGTCCCATTACTTTTGGTCCCTTAAAAAGTGGGAGGCACTTATACAAACTGTTGTAATTCCTACACCGTTCACCTGATTTGGATGTAAATACCCTCAAATTAAATCTGAAAGTCTGCAGTTAAAGAAAGCACATCTTGTTTGTTTCATTTCAAATCCACTGTGGCTGTGTATAGAGCCAAAAAGATTAGAATTGTGTCAATGTCCCAATATTTATGGACCTGACTGTATATACACAAGTACAGTGAAGTTCTGCTTGTACCTGGTAGGATAAACACAGTTAAATGGTTATACTGACAAATTTCTAAAGGGGAATCCTCAGCTAGCCTATGAACCTTTAACCCTAATGAGAGGTTAGACCTAATGGCAATGGTATAAGGGCCCTTGTAGCAATAATGACAGTAATGTCCCCGTTGCAGATCTGATGGTCTTCACTGGCAGTAGGAGCTCATTAATATACTGCCGCAGTATAATGACGGTGGCTGGTCGGCAAGCGGTTAATAAACACATGCAAAACAAAATTATTTTTTCCGTCATGCACATGTCCATCTCGGACACTGAATATTCACTGAATTTTATGTGCAGCCTTTTGGTAATATTGAGGGCTGCACTTTAGGGCCCCCACATTAAGAAAGTTGACCATCACTGGTGTAAAGTGATAAATTTTATTAAAATACTGCTAGCTTCAGGCTGATGATAACTGTGCTCAGTTTGAGAAAGATGGAAAAAGGAGCCATGTAAGGTTGTGGTAAAATATCACTTTGTGGAATAAAATGATGATTTATTATAAAATAAGACTTTTAATGGATCTGCAGATAAAAAAAAGGATTATGTAACTAAACCATAGTTATGATTTTCAGTTGATTTTTTTTTTAAGGTAAATTCCATGAGATAAAATAAAGAATGGAGTTAACATTCACCTGACCATCACGCCTATATGAGTTTCTTGGACCTCTCATTTTTAAACCATGGGCAATAATATGGAGTTGGAGTCCCCTCTTTGAAACCGTAACAACCTTCACCCATCTGGGAAGGCTTTCCATCAGATTTTGGAGCGTGTCTGTGGGGATTTGTGCCTGTACAGCTAAAAGACCATGTGTGAGATCAGGTACTGATGTAGGTCAAGAAGACCTGGCTCCCAACTGGAATTATAAATTATCCAAAAAGAGTTCAGTAGGGTTGAGTTTAGGGCTCAGAGCAGACCTATTGAATACCTCCACACTAAACTCATGAAACCATGTCTATATTGACCTGGTTGTGTGTACAGGGGCACAGTCATGCTGATACATGTAAGGGCCTTCACCAAAGGTATGTCTTTGTATAATAGGTGTGATGGTCAGCAGGGCCGGATTTACCACAAGGCCACCGAGGCCAGGCCTCGGGGCGGCAGTGGTGCAAGGGCGGCGCCGCTCCTGCGGTGACTTCGCGGCCGCCCCCCCCCTTCAGGCTGCCCGTTGAGTCGATTAAGGGCACCGGTGCCCTTAGAAATGATGGCCGCGAGCCGCACACTACTGCGCATGCGCCGTTCTGAAGCCGGCCGGGCTCGGGAAAGCTCGTAAGTGCTCGGCTGGGCGGCGCATGCGCAGTAGCGTGATTACGCTGCCCGGCGCCATTTTTGAAAATATCGAGGAGTAATGTCAGCGGTGCGGCAGCGGGGGAGAGAGATGACATCTCTCATTGCCCGCACCGCTGTTCCACTCTCCTCCATCTGCTGGCAGCCAGGCAGCGTGACAAGTGACATCTCCATAGTGTGGCAAGTGACATCTCCATAGTGTGGCAAGTGACATCTCCATAGTGTGACAAGTGACATCTCCATAGTGTGGCAACTGGCAAGTGACATCTCCATAGTGTGACAAGTGACATCTCCATAGTGTGGCAACTGGCAAGTGACATCTCCATAGTGTGGCAAGTGACATCTCCATAGTGTGGCAAGTGACATCTCCATAGTGTGACAAGTGACATCTCCATAGTGTGACAAGTGACATCTCCATAGTGTGACAAGTGACATCTCCATAGTGTGGCAACTGGCAAGTGACATCTCCATAGTGTGACAAGTGACATCTCCATAGTGTGGCAACTGACAAGTGACATCTCCATAGTGTGGCAAGTGACATCTCCATAGTGTGGCAAGTGACATCTCCATAGTGTGACAAGTGACATCTCCATAGTGTGACAAGTGACATCTCCATAGTGTGACAAGTGACATCTCCATAGTGTGGCAACTGGCAAGTGACATCTCCATAGTGTGGCAAGTGACATCTCCATAGTGTGGCAGCGTGGCAAGTGACATCCCCATCTGGTGGCAGCGTGGCAAGTGACATCTCCATCTGGTGGCAGGCAGCGTGGCACGTGACATCTCAATCTGGTGGCAGGCAGCGTGGCTAGTGACATCTCCATCTGGGGGCAGCGTGGCAAGTGACATCCCCATCTGGTGGCAGACATAGTGGCAAGTGACATCCCCATCTGGTGGCAGGCAGCGTGGCAAGTGACATCTCCATCTGGTGGCAGGCAGCGTGGCAAGTGACATCTCAATCTGGTGGCAGGCAGCGTGGCTAGTGACATCTCCATCTGGTGGCAAGTGACCTCTCCATCTGGTGGCAGGCAGCGTGGCAAGTGACATCTCCATCTGGTGGCAGACATAGTGGCAAGTGACATCCCCATCTGGTGGCAGACATAGTGGCAAGTGACATCTCCATCTGGTGGCAGACATAGTGGCAAGTGACATCCCCATCTGGTGGCAGGCAGCGTGGCAAGTGACATCTCAATCTGAGGGCAGGCAGCGTGGCTAGTGACATCTCAATCTGGTGGCAGGCAGCGTGGCAAGTGACATCTCCATCTGGTGGCAGGCAGCGTGGCAAGTGACATCTCCATCTGGTGGCAGGCAGCGTGGCTAGTGACATCTCAATCTGGTGGCAGGCAGCGTGGCTAGTGACATCTCTATCTGGTGGCAAGTGACATCTCCATCTGGTGGCAGGCAGTGTGGCTAGTGACATCTCAATCTGAGGGCAGGCAGCGTGGCTAGTGACATCCCCATCTGGTGGCAGCGTGGCAAGTGACATCCCCATCTGGTGGCAGCATGGCAAGTGACATCTCCATCTGGTGGCAGGCAGCGTGGCTAGTGACATCTCAATCTGGTGGCAGGCAGCGTGGCTAGTGACATCCCCATCTGGTGGCAGCGTGGCAAGTGACATCCCCATTTGGTGGCAGCGTGGCAAGTGACATCCCCATCTGGTGGCAGGCATAGTGGCAAGTGACATCCCCATCTGGTGGCAGGCATAGTGGCAAGTGACATCCCCATCTGGTGGCAGGCATAGTGGCAAGTGACACGCTCAGGGCTCCCAATGCTTCTGCATTATGGTGAGTTGAACTATTTCATTTTACATTACAATGTAATGATAGAAGTAATGTGTTTCATTCATTCTGACACCATAACAACCATGGTGTCGGGGATGATTGAAGCACTAACACCAGCCATTGCCCTGAAAAATTGCCCGCAAAAAATCCTTACCCTTCGTGCGCTTACCCTGAAGTATTTTTAGTCTGTACAATTAAAGCCAGTTATTTTCAGTGTTCTCGTGTGTGGAGATATGTTTTTAACTGATCTATTGTAGCAGTCATCGATAAAGGACAAGAATGGTGGTGTGTGTGTGGGGGGGGGGGGGGCGGCATTGAAGGACCCGGCCTTGGGGCGGCAAAGGGAGTAAATCCGGGCCTGATGGTGATGGTCAGGGGTCCCACCAATGTTTGGTCATAAAGTGTAACTCATCCATCTTATTGATTTGAACCTTCTTCTTGCACACAGGCAGGTTTCTGTGTGGTTGCAAGTAATTCCAGTTTTGGGGTTGTCTCTAAATTAGGACCACTTTTGTAAAGTGTAATTTGGTCATGCATGGGAACTCTGCACCTTATTTGCATTCAACTGTTTAAAATAACTCCAGCTGACATTTTGTAATTTGTCCCTATCTGGTTCTTCTGCATCTTCCTACTCCCTCCTAATGTAACAATTTATGCAAATATGCAAAACAATCTGTGACTTCTGAAGTCCTGGTGGTCTTCCTTTTGAAATGTAAAGACTTTATCTGATGATTGTGTATTAATTCCATTCTATGGGCGAGAAACCTGCCTGACACAGCAGCCTTGATATTCATATGCAAGAGGTTAGATCCAGTCTGTGTAATCTCTTGTACATTAAGCTTGTTTCTGTAAATACATGATTACTGGACGAGACAGAGATAGCCCAAAGGTAACCCATTGATGCTGCTTCCCAGTAATCCTTTAAGTGGGCTTTAATGCCCCAGAGGCAGCATGGCTTTTGTATCATGCGTTACTTGTTGATTTGCACTCACAGCAGTCACATGACGTACTGCCTCCAAATCAGAAGCCTTGACCCAGAGCTGACGCAACCTCATGCTGCAATGGACGCAGAGGTGCGATGGCTGAGCTTTTTTTCCTTGCCACCATAGTCAGCAAGAGTTTAAACTAATATTTACCCAATAACACATAATAAATGTTGAGCCATAAGCAATAAAACAATGATTAAAATTATACAAAATATTAAGCTACTCCATATAGAATGAACATCGTTGAAGCTTTATTCACAATTAATAACAATAACAATTAATAACCCCATAATAACAAGACACACAAACCAAACTTGTACTTGCATGTATGGATGGCATTTCATTTTATAAATAACTGTATTGCCACAGTTTCCATTTTATCATTTTATTAACCACTTGACCTCCGGAAGATTTATCCCCATTTTTGCGATACTGCACTGCGTTACTTTAACTGACAATTGCGCAGTCATGCAACTCTGTATCCAAATAAAACTTACGTCCTTTTTTTTGCACAAATAGATCTTTCTTTTGGTGGTATTTGATCACCTCTATGTTTTTTATTGTTTGTACTATTAACAAAAAAATTAATTTTGGAAAAAAAACCAATATTTTTTACTTCCTGCCATAAAACATATCTAATAAAAATATTTAAAAAAAATCCCATTTATTAAAAGATGTAGGCCAATATGTATTTTGCTACATGTTTTTGGTAACAAAAATCCCAAAAAGTGTATATATTGATTGGTTTGCGCAAAAGTTATAGCTTCTACAAATTATGGAATATTTGTATTTATTTTTATTTCTTTATTTTTGACTAGTAATGGCGCTGATAAGCAACTTATAGCGGGACAGACATTTGTACACTAACTGACATTTTTTGCACTTTTTGGGGACAAGGGACATTATTATGGTGATCAGTGCTAAAAAATATGCACTGCCACTGTACTAAGGACACGAGCTGGGGAGGGGTTGGTGACCTGCCTTGTTTATATAGGCAGACCACCGTTCTGCCTCTCTGCTCGATTATCAGCGGGTGTCGGTGGACATCGAGCCTGCAAGACCAGCCACTGGACCTCCGCTGTGTGTGATCACAGTGGGAGCGAGACATCGGTGGTGCGCATGCACACTCCCTACCCGGGAAGAGCCGAGTAAAACTGTTATGGGGCGGACCTGAAGTACAGTAGTTAACTACTTGTCGCTCGGTCACAGAGGATTACTGTGACCGAGCGGCAGCTGCAGGCTCATCAACATGTGCACACACCCTGCTGACCGGCGCTGTGAGCAGGTCCCGGCAAATAATTTATGGCTGAGACCTGCTGATTAGCTGTGTCCAATCACAGTCCTGCGTGTACAAACACTTTGCAGGGAGAAAAAACTGACACATCACTGCAGTCTGTAGAAAGCCCTGTGTTGTTTACCTACACAGGGCTCTCTCCTGTCACTCACTCAGCTGATCAACGGCTTCCAGCCATAAATCATTGGCCAGGACCCGCTGATTGTCTTGTGCTGTAGCAAATGACAGCACAGCTGGGGCGTATGCCCCCCCCCCCCCCACCCGGTAATACTAAATAATGTACATGTATGTGATTTGGGGCAGCAGGGCCACCCTGACGCATTATAAGTGTGGTGGGCGCTCCTGAAGCGGTTAAGCTGATGATTGCCCCCAGAATGTTAACCCCTTCCCAGCCAATGTCATTTGTACAGTGACAGTGTACACTATTATCACTGAATAGCTCCCAACTGTCCCTGATTTTTTTATCTTTCAAAAAGTGTTTCCCAGTGCTAAACCTTTCATCCAAATTCTAAATTGCTGCATTTGTAAATTTTAAAAGCCAATATAGAGGAATAGTAGTAGTAAAAAAAGCCCTTGTGGATTTAATTAACCTTTTTTTTGTTAATTCACCTCTAAGGGGGTGTGGCAGGGGGCATGTCCTATGACTACATACATTTGGTAGTAGGTGTTCCTCATTACCATCACCTTCCCACTATAAGTTGATGATCACCACCATTACCAATATAGCGTCTATAGCTGTGTAAATTCCAGTATATATACCATAGTTTGTAGACGCTATAACTTACACACAAACCAATTAATATATTCTTATTGGCATTTTTGTTTTTGTTTTACCGAAGACATGTAGCAGAATACATTTTGGCCTAAATTTATGAAGAAATTAGATTTTTTTTTTATTGGATATGTTTTATAACAGAAAATATTATTTTTTCTTTTTAAAAATTTCTGTTTTTTTCATTTATATAATAATAAAAAAAAAACAGTGGTGGTCAATTACCACTAAAAGAAAGCTCTATTTGCATGATAAAAAATGGTATAAATTTAATTTGAGTACAGTGTTGCATGACTGCACAATTGTCAAGTCAAGTCAAGTGGTTAAACAAAATACCGTACCTGTTTCACATTTGTGTTAATCTCTTGTTTAATCACAGCGCTGCTAATCTTCAACAGCCTCTTTGCAGCCACTTCCTGTCTACATGCATTTCAGTCATGGCTACAAGGGATTTTTCAGAGCAGGTTTCCCTATGATGATAACAGCGATCTATGCCTGCGCAATGTGTTGAAACAGCAACTTGAAGTCTCCATTGGAAGCTTATGTGACCGGATGACAATGCAGGGGCACAAATGAGAGACAGGGACCATAAACTGTCACCCAATAACAGGAAGTGTCTGAATAAGGAACCTCATGGCAGGATGAGCAGGTATTATTTTAATCAAAGCTGCAGATTTAAAAATAATAACAATTCTTTAAAAAATTACATTAACATGATCAATATTATAATAGATTTTAGTAAATGGGTTTATGTCTACTTTAAAACCATACATCAGTTTGTATAATACACCGTGGTTTTTCTTTTGGCTTACACCTGCATCCCATATGGTCGTATACATGAAAGTTTGTGGGAATATTTACCATTCAATCGAAAAAAAAACAAAAAACATTCAATGTGAATCTGTTTAAAGCAGTATTAAACCCAAAAGCAAAATGTATTATATTGCAATTTACCAATTCTTAGATGTGATGGCTGCATTAGTTTTCTTTTTTAGGCTTTCTTTCCTTTATTTTCATGTGGTGATCAGTCCAGTAAGTCAATTGTTTTTAAACAAGCTGTCCTGCAAATGTAGCATTTAAAGTGTTGAGACAAACCATTTACCACTGACAGAGGTGCTTAAAATGATGCTTTTATTTAATAACCACTTTAAGACCGGCCTATTTTTTAATCTTATTTTTTACAAGTTAAAATCATTTTTTTTTTTGCTAGAAAATTACTTTGAACCCCCAAACATTATATATTTTTTTTCTAACACCCTAGAAAATAAAATGGCGGTTGTTGCTATACTTTCTGTAATACCCTATTTGCGCAGTGGTCTTACAAGTGCACTTTTTTTTAGAAAAAAACACACTTTTTTGAATTAAAAAATAAGACAACAGTAAAGTTAGCCCAATTTTTTTTTTATATTGTGAAAGATGATGTTACGCAGAGCAAATTGATACCCAACGCTTCAAAATTGTGCCCGCTCGTGGAATGGCGACAAACTTTTATCCTTAAAAACGTCCATATGCGACGTTTAATAAATTCTACAGGTTGCATGTTTTGAGTTACAGAGGAGGTTTAGGGCTAGAATTATTGCTCTCGCTCTAAAGATCGCGGTGATATCTCACATATGTGGTTTGAACACCCTTTTAATATGCGGGCGCTACTCACGTATGCGTTTGCTTCTGCAAACGAGCTCGGCGGGATGGTGCGCGTAAAAAAAAAAATTAATTTTCTTATTTATTTTTTCTTTTTACGCTGTCCTTTTAAAAAAATTAATTGTGTCACCTGTATTCCTATTACAAGGAAGACATAAACCCAATTACCAAAATCTATTATAATATTGATCATGTTAATGTAATTTTTTGTAAGCATCCTTTGTGATTATTACTATTATACACTTTATTTTATATATAATATATATATATATATATATATATATATATATATATATATATATATAGCGTCAACAGTTAACGCAGCGCTTTACAATGTAGAGGGGGGACAGCACAATTACAGTACAGTTCAATACAGAAGGGACAAGAGGGCCCTGCTCATAGAGCTTACATTCTAAAAGGGAGGGGTGGTGGTACAAAAGGTAATAGATGCAGGGAAATTTGTAATAGAAAAAAAAGCATGACATGACCTCTTAAATATGAGATCTGGGGTCAAAAAGACCTCAGATCTCATGTTTATATAAAAATGCAATTTAAAAAAAAAATGTTGTTTCAAAAAAAAAGTTTTAAAAAAATTCACTTTATGAGCTATGGGTGGAAGCAATGTTTTTACATCGCTTCTACCCTGCAATGGTGTGGAGATGGGTGGGGGCCATCTTCCCTTCACTCAGCTCCATAGCACAGAGGAGAGCGGACGTGATTGCCTCCGCTGCCGATGGCTCCGGTAAGCGGTGGAGGACACTGGAGCGCGGCGGGAGGGGGGTCCTCTCCCGCCACCGATAAAAGTGAACTCGCATCGAATCCGCCGCTGAGACCACTTTTAACTGAAAGCAGACCGCCCACTGAAGAAGTGGATACTGGGGTTAGGGCAGCTAGCTGCTGCATAACAACAATATTCCACTTCAAAATGCTGCCGTATAATGACAGTGGGCTGTCCATAAGTGGTTAATGTAAAACCTTTATCCCAAAAGAAAAAAAACTATTGCTGCAATTGCTTGTGTAACTGCAGTGGGAGCTGGAGTGTGGCTTCAATTTGTTAGTGTATCTAAATGTGCTAGTTCGTCTAACACTCTCCTCCTCCCCAGATTAACAATACTGCTGTCCAAAGGTGCCCCCTGTGTTCTTTCATTCAGAATGGGGGCACTCTAATATAGGCGTTTTATTACTGGCCAGGTCACCAAGTGAAAACAGAGGGAGAAGTGGCTAGAAAAAAGAAACAAATGCAGCCACCACATCCAAGGATTTTGAAGCTGCAATCTAATACATTTATGGTTTTGGGTTTATTACTGCTTTAAGGTTTCAGAGGTTTAACCACTTCCCACAAGGCCTAGAGCAGAATGATGGCCGGGAAGTGGTTCAATAATCCTGACTGGGTGTCATATGACGTCCAACAGGATAAGCCGCAAACGCACGCCCGGGGGGGTGAACCAGGAAGTGCCGGTAATCGTCTTTCCTCGGTTCGCGCTGACAGGGAGAGACGATCGGCAGCTCTCCTGTCAGAGGGGGTGTGTGCACTGATAATCAGCACATTGATTATCAGGGCAGCCCCCATCAGAGGTGCCCACCACAATGCCAATCAGTGCCCACCCAAATCCCAATGTCCAAATCGAAAATCAGTGCCCATCAAAGTGCCAATAAGTGTGCATCAAAGTGCCAATCAGTGCTAATCAGTAACGCTTGTCAGTGCCCTTCACAGTTGCCAATCAGTTCCCATTAGTAATGCCTGTCAGTACCTTCTCATCAGTGCTGCTTATCAGTGCCATCTATTAGTGCCCATCAGTGCTGCCTATCAGTGCCCATCAGTGCTACCTATCAGTGCCACCCATTAGTGCCCATTAGTTCCGCCTATTAGTGCCCATCAGTGCTGAATATCAGTGTAGCCTATCGTGCCCATCAGTGATGCATATCAGTGCTGCCTATCAGTGCCCATCAATTCTACATATTAGCGTCTCCTCATCAGTGCCGCCTCATCAGTGCCCGTCAGTGAAGGAGAAAACAAAATTTTATGACAGAAACGAAAAACTTCAGTCTTTTTTAGTTTGTTTAGCAAAGCATAAACCAGTGGTGATCAAATACCACCAAAAGAAAGCTCTATTTGTGGGAAGAAAACAATAAAAATTTCATTTGGGTACAGTGTTGCATGACGGCACAATTGTCATTCAAAGTGTGACAGCGCTGAAAGCTGAAAACTGTCCTGGACAGGAAGGGGGGAAAGTACCTGGTATTGAAGTGGTTAAGGAAAAACTAAACTAACAAACTAGACGTGTAAAAGAGCCATCGAAAACAGTAAATCAAATTTAATAAGCCATTTCAAAATAATAAATAAATCTATTATACAATGAAAATAATATAGCAATTTCAAATGATAGTTTACGTATTCAATCACACGATCCCTCAACAAATAATCTGTATGCCATCATTATAAAGAATAAATCAGATTGATATGGATATGCGCACACATGAATTTAATCCAGCAATACAAACCTGGGAAGTGGGGGAGGGGATGGTATAACTGGGTGGGGCAATTCTGGGGTCCATACAATGGAGGGCCACAACTGGGGTACATTAGTACATTAGTACATTAGTGAGGATGGTCATTCAGGATGGTGGTGATGGTTCTAAGAGGGTGTAATTGAAGCCAGGAGGGTGGTGCATGTCAAACCAGGGCTGCTACGCTTTGGTGTGCTTATCAATAGTATCTTTTGGCGTGTCTTCAATTCCTTGTTTATTATGACTTGTTCTATTTCTAGTTACAATTTATTTAGAGTCTAGGGATCTTCCAGGCTTTGGCTATTGTTTGGTTGCAATAACAATTTAGCACAAAACCATGCATTAGCGATGTTGGGTGGGTGTTTATTGAGGAGTGCTATAGTTGGATCAGGTGGCACACTGATGCCCAGGAGGTTTGGTTTCATGCCATGCTGGCATTCGGCCCTGTGTACATAAGCCTGTCCAGCTTCTGTAAAATGGGCATGCTCGAAAACCAGCATCCAATCAGAGCTGGCAGTCAATGTCTGCGAGCGCTAACTGGTGTGTTCTGGTGGGGTAACATTCCCTTGTCAGAACACATTAGCTCAGCAGGGAGATTGCTATACTAATGTAGCGCCCTCTAGCTAGTGTGATAAATGTATATAGGTTTAGTTGTTAGTGCAGGTAAATTGGTTTGGCTGAGAGCCAGGCCTGGGTTGTGAATCTGGGTCAGGGATTAGTGACTCAGGGGCTGGATGACTCATCTTGACAGCTCTTCTGGTTCCTCCCCCTGTTCTCTGGAACATTGGAGAATGTTGTAGACATGTAGAAGCTAGGAGGTGCTGTTAGGTATATTTATGAGGACCTCAGCCAATTCCCAGTAAAGGGCTGGCAGGGGGCAGGCCTTCTCATAAATAGGTATGAGTCATGCCAGCAGGGACAGTCGGGTGGAAGATGGAGATGGAGTGCTGAGGAGGCTGTCAGTGGCCCTTGAGGGTGCCCCTCTAGTCTGGGTGGGTTGTGACCTTGGGCCTGGGGCTCAGGTGCTGGAAGATTTCCTCTACAACACACATGGAATTCTTCTTCTTGGATAGAGGACAGTGGGAGCAGGTCAGCATGTCCAGGAGATCTCCTGAGAGTCAGCCAGGTGGGCTGCTGAGTGTCAGTCTTGAGGACTGTGGAGAGTTAGCCTGGAGGGCTAGTGAGAGGGGCAGCTGCAGCCAGGTGGGTTGGAAGTGCCTGAAGAGGTAGTACTGAGATCAGTGATCACAGAGAGAAAGTCCTGGGAAAGTGTAAGCTGTGTCACCCAATCTGTGCTTCAAGTATAGGAGCTGTGAGTGCCTGCCTGTAATGGGCCTTTGCTACCAAATTACAACAAGGTGACATAGCTGGGTTCTGCAAGCAAGTGAGTGCTGGAGGAAGAAAAGGAGCTGTATATAGAGACTGTATATAGCAAGAGTTGTCCCTGAAGTTTGTTTGAAGTCAAATGGGCATCCCATAATCTCACATCCATATCCAAGTTAATTCCCAATCCAAGTTATTAAAAAACAAAGTCACAGAATGTTCTCTGACTCTGGAGTGAGTGTGGAAATTCGGTGTGCCTGGCTGTGCAGGGTGGGGGATCCCAGTTCACCTGCGGCCCATAAGGGGATGCGCTATACCAACATCAGATAGTTAGTACAGCAAGCTTCTCCCAAGTCCAGCCCATTGGGGTGAACAAAAAAAACTTAAAGTGTGTATCAAGTTTTAGTCATCAAACATCAAAAGTCAACATGAACATCCCAAAATGAGGAGTTTGCATCTCATACCTTGCAACGTCATCCACTCCTCCAACTAGATTTCCATTTGCTCTTATAAGTCTCTGTTAGGCCCAAAGAAAAGGGTGAAGTGACACTGAGGGTATCACCTAGAAACAGATATCATTTAGATTGTAAGCGTATTACCTAAACAATAAAGTGCTCAATATCAGACAGGAAAGGAAGAGGAAAGCAAGGAATAGAGAAAAGGAAAGACAAGGAAAACAAAAGGGATGATGTGGACTGCATGGCAGATCTAGCAACGTGAAATACTTTGGATCCAAGGAACCCATATCACTTCAAATGTAAAGTATCATTAAAGGCAAAACTTTTTTTTTCTTTAGTTTTGGAGAGGAGTGGAGAGGGATTACAACCCTTGTCGGTTTTTATTGCTGTCTGTGTCCCCATTAAGGCAATTCCCCTTCTATATTTGTCCAATTTACTATTATCATAGTAGAAGTAAAATAAAATCCCAAATTTTGGGTTTTCCACAGAAAAGTAATGCATGGGAAATCTTCCAATGTGGACACTGGTTCTGGGAACCTGGGGGTCCCCAAGGGATTCCTTTAATTTGCAGGGATTTCCCCTCACTTCATTTGGCTATAGGACAGGAAGTAAAGGGAAATCTCTGAAATGGGACAAAAAAAAATCTGAAAGGGGTTATAACCCTCCCTGGCTCTATCCAAAATGTAAAAAAAAGTTTTGCCTATAGTTCTACTTTAAGTTGGCCCTACACTGATTAAAATTCAGCTGGTTCAGCAGGGACCAATACATTTCTATTAGTATGTGGCTGTCCCTGCTGTCCTTTGATAGACTTCTACTGGGGTCCCGCTGTCAGTATACAATTTTCTGGTGGGGGGGGATTCCTTCATCCACCTCATTTGTGTGGATAGAGGAATCCCTTTATTTTCATTCATTCAGCTAGCTTTGGTTTGCAAATTATTAAATATGCTTGTTAAAGTGGTTGTAAACCCACAAAAAAAAGCATACTAGCTCATTATGAAATACTCACCAGATCCAAGCCCCCGCAGGGGTCCCCGTACACAGCTCCAGCCGACGACATCGCTCCCAGAGTTACTTCCGGGTATCACGGGCTCCGGCGGTATGATTGGCCGGAGCCACAATGACGTCATTCCCGCGCATGCGTGCGGGAGCCGCCGGTAACGGCACACTAACTGAAGCAACGGCATGAACTTGTCATTGCTTCAGTGCGCATGGGCCTCTTTCACATGGGCTGTCTGATCAGGTTCGTCTGTCAGCTTTTCAGGCGGACCCGATCGGACTCTCCAGTCTCCTCTATGGAGTGGTGGATGACAGTGGACACATGTCCGCTGACACCCGCCGCCATCTGATCTAATCCTGTCCGCCAAAAACAGACAGATGGTGGTCCTATTCCCCGTCCATCCGGGGATCGGATGGCATTGGATGGAAATGGAGGCGGTCTGTTTCCATCCAATTGCCTCATAGAGTATAGCAGGACTGTGTTTGCGTCTGCTCTGCATAGCGTAGTGGACACGGACCTGTCATCTGCCTGCTCAGCGGGGATCAGTGGAAAGATCCTCTGCTGAGCATGCTGGTTCCGCTTAGCGGAGGCGTCCGTGTGAAATGGGCCTTAAAAGGAAAAATTTTTAACACAATTTTACTAGTGTATGGCAGATTTTAGTGCATTAGGACTTCTAATCCTTCTCCAACCAATCCAAAACTTAAAAACTTGTTTGACATACACTTGAAATTGATAGGTTCATGATTTCCCCAGAAGGAATGTAAACTTGAAAATACATCCTAGCTGCAAAATGGTATAAATTGCCCAAGTGTGAAGGTGTCACCTTCTGGTCTATAACTGTATGGAGGACTTGATTTAGGCTGGCCATACATTATACTATTTGCTTGTACAATTTCCCCTTAGATTTATCAAAACCATATAATATGAGGTCACACCTAAACACTTTCAATTTGTATGCAATCAGGCAGGCCTTTGCACTACATCATTGAAGATAAATCTAAAGGAAATTGAATAAGAAAATTGTATAATGTATGGGCAGCTTAAATTAACTTTGCTCAAATAACCAAAACTTTATTTTATTTTTTTAATTAATTTGTTAATTGGTCATGTTGCTCACTGAGTACAGGAAATCCCCCTCCTGTTTTTTTTTTTTTTTCCCCTTTTTCTCATTCCTCGGCTCCACGTTGCTTCATCTTTGCCTTTGTTTTCCACTTTTACCCTCCATATTGGTCAACCTCCAACTTTTGATCTCCACTGACCCCTCAGTATCAGTTTGGAAATACTTGTTCCCTTCTCTATTGTGATGCAGAACAAGTCTAGTTGTTCTTGTCTTATACATATCTAAAGGTTGGTCCATCAGTCCTTACCTTCTGTAATGCAAACTGGACAACTGTTAAACTGATTTTCTGGATATTCCTGTTTACTAGTTGTAATTCTTAGTTACATAGTTAAACAGCTGAACCTTAAAGTGTATCTAAACCCAAAAACAAAAAATTATATTTTTAGCTTACCACTCTGCCTTTTAGCTATGCGTAGTATCTGTTTTATCAGTGTCCAGTAGCTGTGCTGCACCAGAATTGTGGCATTTTGGAAGGAATTGCTGGCTCTTTAGTACCCCTGCAGGTATAATGGGGGCTCTGGAGGCTAGTACCATTTGGGACAGAAACAGGAATGCCCTTGGGATATTGGGCACAAGAGTAATTACCCCGGTAAGACTGGGTCAACCTTGTCCGGCCATGGCCTTGGAAGACAGAGAATCCACGGTGCTGTGCCCCTGGGAGTTTCTCCCCCCAGGGGAGCTTTTAGTATCACTTGAGTGTGAGAATGCTACAGTGAGAATGAGCACATGATCATGACACTAATGTTTTTTCTGCACTGCATCTCATTGGGCCAGACCTTTTGGTAATTTTTGTTACCAAGTCTCAGGGCCTAGCCTATGCAATAGTACTGGCACTTATGTATTTAATTATTTTTTTCTTCATGTTTGTCACTGCACTCTTGTCTTTGTTTCTTTTTCTCACTAGGATGGAGGGTGTGGGTTCTCGGGCCTACCCTGAAGTCTTAAGGGAGGATGTGTGGCCATTAAGTTCCTTCCTCCCCTGAACTGGAAATAGGGGGGTCTCTCTTTGGGAGAGCTCTTTACCTAGTACTTGTTGGACAGCTGACCATGAGGAGAGGTGTCCACCAGGCCTTTTGATTAGGTGGACCAAGTTGAGCCTTGCCCAGTCAGGAACCTTGCTCCCCTGGTGGCCAGGGCAAGGCCTTATTGCTTTGGGGGTGAACAAGAGACACACCCTTAACTGCAATTTGTCTGTGTGTGTTTTTCATATGCACTTTTTGTACACTTGGGTGTTTTGTTTTTGCTCACCACTGCAGATTAACAACCATTGCTGGAACAAGGTCACCTAGAGCCCAGGGCGAACATACCAAACTGTGAGCCCCCAAGTTGTATAAGCATTACGTGGCAGCAACCCCCCCTAAAAATATAAATTGGGCACTAATCTGCACAAATACCTCCTAAGCATAAATTCCCCCTAATCCCAATACAAATCAGCTCCCCTGCTGAAACCCCCCCTCCCAGCACAAATCTTTGCCCCCTCCATCACCCAAATCCCCCCAGCACAAATGCCCACCCCCCAAAAAAATCCCCCCTCCTAGCACAAATCCCCCAACCCCATTCCCCCACTTAGTACAAATACCCCCAATTATCCCTACTAGCACCAATCTCCCCTATACTCCCACGCCCCAAAAAAAGCTCCTTTTAGCACAAACCCCCCAAATCCCCTCCTAGAACAAATCCTCTTCTCCCATCCCGCTCCCAACACAAATCCCCCTGAATCACCACTCCTACCACAACCCCCCATATTTTCCCTCTTAGAACAACTCTTTTCCCCTGCTGCCCCCCAAACCCCCCCACCTCACATGATGCCACTGAGCCCAGGGCAGCCTCCCCTCCCACCCATCCCTTGTCCCCGCCCTGGTGACAACACTCACTCACATCTACGGAGAGGCAGTGGGGTCACCCTAGGCTTCTTAATCCTAAACCTAAGAAAGAAAGAACTGGCCCCAAGTTATTGTTAGGTGAATTATATGTAAGAGTGGATCACTGAGGGAAGAAGCTTCCAGGAGAAGAACTAGATGGACATCAAGGAACAAAATGAATTAATTCAATATAAAACTGCTCTTCCATCAGTATTAAACCTAGGCAAAAAGTTTTCCTCCTAGGGTTTGTTAAAATTTAAGAAGATAAAACAAGCCCCATCAAATTATGTATTTGTATTATAATCATCCAAAATTTATCCTAATAACAAAAGTTATGGTGTGGTCACATACCATACAGTGTGTGTTACTAGGGGGTCCTTCAGCACTAAGCAATGGAAAAATGATTTCCCGCCCACACTGGCCACTAAAAAATTGGAGTTGACATCTATACAAATCACTGATGTTAGGACACAACACAGTTTTCACTATATGTTTGTATTTATTATTACAATTAGTATTCATTTAATATCAAGTTCATTTTATTTGTGAAAGTAGGTGTAAAATACTTTAGGCATGCCCCATTATTTATTATTTCATTTAAATTATTGTACGACCTACTGGTTAAGTAGCATGAGCTGTAGGTGTAATATATTTTAATTCAAGGGTTCCGCAGCGGTGAAAAGATTGAGAAGGGCTAATGTAGACAGTAACAGAAACCCTCCAGCACCTCGACAAGCTAGCCAAAGCTATTCACCTTTGTAATCTGTTTCCAACATTTAGATTACTGATTGTTTTTTCTTGTTTGTTGCGAGTACCTAACTCAAAACTATATCCGGATACTATACAGTTAGGTCCATATATATTTGGGCACAGGCACAATTTTAGATTTTCTCAGGTGTTTACCAAAACATATTTAAGCTATAGTTATGTAAAGGATATGGGCTGAAAGGGCACACTCTCAGGTTTAATTTGAGGGTATGTACATCCAAATCAGAGGAAGGGTTTAGGAATTACAGCTCTTAAGAATAGCCACCCCCCATTTTTAAGGGACCAAAAGTAATTGGACAATTGAATCAAAAGCTGTTTCATGGCCAGGTTTGGGCTACTCCTTCATTATTTCTTCATCAATTAAGTAGGTAAAAGGTCTGGAGTTGATTCTAAGTGTGGTATTTGCATGTGGAATCTTTTGCTGTGAACCTACATCATGTGTTCAAAGGAGCTATCCATGCAATTGAAACATGGCCATTGTAAGGCTTCAAAAATGAAAAAAATCCATCAGAGAGATAGCAGCAACATTAGGAGTGCCCAAATAAAGAGTTTGGTACATTCTGAGGAAAGGAAAAGGCACTGATGAGCTCAGAAACATAAAAAGGCCTGGACGTCCATGGAAGACAACAGTGATGGATGATCACAGGATCCTCTCTATGGTAAAGAAAAACCCATTCACAACATTGAATGTGAAGGACACTGTCCAGGAGGTGGGCGTATCATTGTCATAGCCTACAATCAAGAGAAGACTTCACGAGAGCAAATACAGAAGGTTTACCACAAGGTACAAACCATTCATAATCCTGAAAAATAGAAAAGCCAGATTAGACTTTTCCAAAAAACATCTAAAAAAGCCAGACCAGTTCTGTACCAGAATGACAGGAAGAAAAATGTGTGGAGAAGTGTGGAGAACAGCTCATGATCCAAAGCACACAACATCATCTGTGGTCACAAAGTGGAGCTTGCAGTGTGATCACATGCACGGCTTCCAGTGGCACTGGGTCATTGGTGTTTATTGATGATGTGACAGAAGACTGACGTAGTCAGATGAATTCTGCAGTGTTTAGAGATTTACTGTCAGTCCAGATTCAGCCAAATGCAGCAATTTTGGTTGAACGGCGCTTTACGGTACAGATGGACAATGATCCAAAACACACTGCAAAAGCAACCCAGGAGCTTTTGAAGGAAAAGAAGTAGAATATTCTGAAATGGCCAAATCAATCACCTGATCTCAACCCAATTGAGTATGTATTTTACTTGCTGAAGGCAAAACTAAAGGCAGAAAGACCCACAAACAAAGAACAACTGAAGACAGCTGCAGTTAGAGCCTGGCAAAGCATCAGAAAGGAGGAAACCCAGTCTATAGTAATGTCCATGGGTTTCAGACTTCAGGCAGTCATTGCCAGTAAAGGATTCTCAACAAAATATAAAAAAAAACATTTTATTTATAATTATATTAATTTGTCCAATTACATTTGAGCCCCTGAAAATAGGGGGACTGTATATAAAAATGGTTGCAGTTCCTAAAATTTTTACTTGATATTTATGATCAACCCCTTGGATTAAAGCTGAAAGTCTGCACTTCAAATTCATTTGGATTGTTTCAATGTAATTTTATTCTGGTGGCATACAGAGCCAAAAGTATGAAAATTGTTTCCGTGTCCAAATATATATGAACCTAACTGTATACGAGGGGTCTTCAAAAAGTTTCCGCACTTTTTTTTATATTTAATAGAGTTAAAAAATGTGCAGAAACTTTTTGAAGAACCCTTGTATATAGCTAAGCAGCTGCAGCTACAGCTTCACATACATTTGCAAGTGTATACAACAAAGGCCTCTGTTTTTTTTTTTACTAAACAGTTTCTACTGTTTTGTGTCACAAAGTTGGGTTGAGTGCTGGAGAATTTTTGCAGTGTTTACTGAATTGTCCCAACCATGAGTCCTACTACTTCGTGGGTCAATATTTCATTTAAGCGACTTCTAATTTTTGGTTCCTGTATTACTGTAGCACATTATGGGTTGATAAGGATTCCTGTTCGCCTTCTAAGATCTGATGGAGATCAAAGAATTTCATCAGGTTGTTGTGACCTTCCAGAGATATGAAAAGGATGTGGACCCTTGATAATAGACAGAGGATGGCATCATGCTCAGGATTTTAAATGTAGACTTTGGCAGAAAATAGCCTAAATATGACATTAGTAATAAAGTTTATTCTTTCTATATTTGCTGTTTCTAAAAAAAATGTTTGACACATTTTGGCAAGAGGTGAGGTCCCAGTAGAAAAAAAAGACATGAAATAGGATAAAATAATATGATGATACAATCAGAATAGCAATGAAGATTACTGAAGTATTACAGTATTTAAACTGTACTATTAAAAGTAAAATTTAAAGGCAAAGATCAGAATTTGTGGATAGACTACTCTCCATATGTAATGGAATATAGTATCAGTCAAAGGTTACAATGTTGTTTTATTGAGGTTAAAATACATGTATTAATAGGTATGTGTAAAAGAATTCTCAGACTTTGAGTGTATTCAAAGCCAAAACCTTTGTTTTTTTATTTTTCCATAGAATAGGTAAAGGGACCACTATCAGGAATTACTATATAGAGAGAAGACAGGATAAGGCGACAGGGAGAAAAAGAAAAGACACATCAAACAAGTATTTATATATATATATATATATATATATATATATATATATATATATATATATATATATATATATTTACATTGAGGGCCAGTTCACAAATGCAGTCCGGACGCGTTCCAGATGCTTTTCTGCATGCACGTTCTGACGCATTCCAGTGCGTTTTTAGTGCCTTTTTGATGCAGTCCAGTGCATTTTTTCTCCCTCTTTTTTCTTAACCTTGAATAAGAACATGTGCGTTCCAGTGCATTTTTGGTGCATTTTACAGAGTTCCAGTACAGTCCAGTGCAGGTAAAATGCAGCATGTTCTACTTTTTTTTTCACTAGTGTGAACTATGCCATTGAAAACCATAAAACCTACTATCCATGCGTTTTTGAAAAGAAAAACAGAAAAAAATACACTGGACTGCATGTGGTGTGAACTGGCCCTTACTGTAAGTGACTTTACTGATTTCTTCAGGTATGAATGGTAGCTTCTAATTACCAAATAGAAGAGGTCAAACCTCATTTGTGTTTCATGTTCATGGCATTGGAATTACAATTGAATGCAAAGGATAGAAAAAGGAAAATTTATTATCAAATACTTACTGTAATTTTCCTTTCCTGATGGACTCCATGGCAGCCTACGTGTGGGTTAACCCCGCCTCCTCTCCAATGCTATAGGACCCCATTCCCATAAATGAGTACTTACCACTAGCTACTGTGTTCCGTAACTAGCCTACTCTTTGACCAATGGGTGGGAACTCAGTCTGCCATGGAGTCCATCAGGAAAGGAAAATTATGGTAAGTATTTGATAATAAATTTTCCTTTTTCCTGACAGACTCCATGGCATCCTACGTGTGGGAAATAACTAGCCGACCACACGGGTGGGTATGCTGAATCAAACAAAATTTTAATTTGTCCTATCGAACGATAGGATTCTCAAACCAAAGTCAACAGAGGATAATGAAGCAGGCTCAATACAGTAATGAGACATGAAAGTGTTGATAGAGGCCCACGAGGCTGCTTTGCAAATGGTGTCTGGGGCCACATGTCGAGCTGCCGCCCATGAAGCTGCCATTCCCCTGGTGGAGTGAGCTGTCACCGCCTGCGGAGGAGCCAAGCCCTTCGCCTTGTATGCTTGTTGAATAGTTTGAACAATCCAAGTAGCGAGTGTCCTAACTGAGGCTTTCTTTCCTTTGTTACTTCCTGAGTGTAAGATGAATAGATGGTCAGAACGTCTGAAGGGAGAAGTCACTCTCAGATATTCTTTACTTGTTTCTCCTACATCCAGAGGATGAATCTCAGAGGACTCCAGAGACCTAAACGTAGAAAGGACTATCTCTTGATTATCATGGAACACCGAGGACACTTTTGGGTTAGAACCCAGCATAGGGATAAGGACTACTGGATCCGGGAAGAACGTTAAGAAGGGTTCTTTACAACCCAGAGAGCCAATCTCAGAAACTCTTTTTGCCCATGTGATGGCTACTAGAAAGACTACTTTAGCTGAGAAGTCCTTGATAGAGAGCGGGGATGGCCCGGTAGTACTGAGTCCAGGGATTGAGTCTAGGACAAGTGGCAGGTCCCATTTGGGGAATCTGGATTTCCTTTGGGGCTTGAGCCTTGAAGCGCCACGAAAAAATTGCCGGATTAGTGGATTAGTTGCCCAGGAGGACCCAGAGAAGGCCGACAGTGCAGAGACCTGAACCCTAAGCGAGCTGATGGATAATGGTAGATCTAAGCCCGTTTGAAGGAAGCTGAGTATATCTTGCACCCCCGGGTGTCTAAAAGACCTGCCGCTAGAAGAGCAAAAATCCACAAATTTGGACCAGATTCTACTGTAAACTCTATTTGTGCTGGATCTTCTTGAACTCATGAGGGTTGATATTACTGTAGGAGCGCAGCCAAGCGAGATTAGCCTCTCCCTCTCAAGAACCAGACCATCAGTCTCAGCACTGCTGGACACGGGTGCAGGACTGACCCCTGAGAAAGAAGGTCCGGCCTGAGAGGGAGAGGCACCGGGTCCCTGAAGCTGAGTTGGACAAGGAGAGGGAACCAGGGCCTGTTCGGCCAGTATGGAGCTATCATCAACACTTCGGCCATTTCTGAACGGAGTCTCTGCAGGAATCTCAAGATGACTGGAAGCGGCGGGAAGGCGTATGCCTTGCTGAACTTCCAAAGATCCGTCAGTGCATCTGACCCGAGAGCCTGACTGCAACGGCCTCTGGTGTAAAATTTCTCCAGCTTGAAGTTGTGGCGAGAGGCGAACAGATCTACCTCGGGGTTGATCCCCAGTGAGGAGACCCATCTGAACGTCTCCATATGAAGGGACCACTCGTTGTCCAGTTCGGTGCGTGAAAGAAAGTCCGCTTGAGAATTCTGGACTCCTGGGATGAACACTGCCGAGATATTGCAAAGGTTCTTCTGCGCCCACGAAAGGATGGGCTTGACTTCTCGAAGGAGAGTGGGACTCCGGGTACCCCCTTGCCTCTTCACGTAGGCGACGGCCGTTGTGTTGTCCATTCTTAACAGTACTGACTTCCCTTTCAGTAGGTGAGAGAAGGCCTGTAGAGCACACCAGGCCGCCCTGAGTTCCAGGACGTTCGAGCCTGGGACTGGAAGGCAGGAATCCCATTTGCCCTGGGCGAGGTCCGAGGCGCAGAGGCCCCCCCAACCCGTCCCGCTGGCATCGGTCGTAACCGTGATCCAGGAGATGGGGGCGATGGAATGACATGCCAGGAGATTCTTGCATTGAAGCCACCAAAAGAGGCTGTTCCTCATTGACAAAGTCACCCGGACGACTTGATTCTTGTCCCCTGTTCTCCACTGCTGCAGGAACCCTGACTGGAAGGGACGTAATCTCCACAAGGCCCACTTGACCATGGGTGTCGTAGAGACCATTGTGCCGATGATTTCCAGGCACTGAGAGGCTTTTAGGTGTGAGGCATGTAACGCCCGAGAAATTCTGTCCCGCACCACCGGAATTTTCTGTAGTGGAAGGGAAATGGTGCCTCTTACAGTGTCGAACTGAGCTCCTAGGTATATTAGGTGTTGCGCTGGTTTTAGATTACTTTTTGCTAAGTTCAGGAGCCACCCGAAACTGGATAGGGTGGAGATCACCTGTTCTCGGTGGGCCAGCAGCTGCTCCCTGCTTTGCGATAATATCAGGAGGTCGTCGAGGTAGTGATAAAGACGTACCCCCTTCAGTCTTATGTGAGCCACCGTGGCCAAGAGGATTTTTGAAAAGACTCGGGGGGACGTTGTCAATCCGAAGGGGAGTCAGATAAACTGTAGGTCATCTTGCCCTACCTGGAAGCGGAGATATTTGTGAAACCCTTCTTCTATCGGGACGTGGAAATAAGCATCCTTCAAGTCGATGGAAATCATCCAATCGCCTGGATGAATAGCTTGCTGAATAGTCGACAGAGTTTTCATCTTGAATCTCCCTGGCTCTATAAACTCGTTGAGGTAGGTCAGGTCTATGACCGGGCGCCAAGAGCCACTCTTTTTTTGAACCAGGAAGAGAGGGGAGTATATTCCCTGAAACCATTCGTCCTTCGGGATGTACACCACCGCTCCTTGAGATTTCAGGAGATCCACATAGGAGAGTAGCACTTGTTTTTGATCTTCCGACCGGGGCAGAAGAGTGGGAACAAATCTGGGGGGCGGAGCACTGGAGAAAGTCCATCTGTGACCTGTCGAGACCGTCTTTATTACCCAAAAGCCTGAGATCGAGGCCACCCAGACGTGCCGGCAGAGGCGTAGCCGTGCACCTACCCGACCCGCCTGGACGGGCGCAACCTCAAAAAGACTTCGCCTGCTCACGGCCGCTGGATGTCTGGCCTTTAGCGGACTTGCGAAAGGATGTCTGGCCCCTGCTCCAATTTTTCCTGAAGTCCCTACCGGACTTGTACAAGCGAGCTTCCCTAGAACGCTCCGGAGAGCGTCTTCTGAACTGCGGTTTCTTCCGACCAAGAAGGCGCCTGTCCTGGGGGAGAAACCCCGACTTGCCACCCGTGGCTCGTGTTATGGCATCGTTTAGTTTATTGCCAAACAGCGAAGACCCCTCAAAGGGAATTTTACACCAGGCTTGTTTGGAAACGGGGTCAGCAAGCCAAGGACGTAACCATAAAGCCCGTTTGGCCGTGACCGACGACAGCATAATTCGCGCCAATAAGCGCATCAAATCAATGGACGCCTCCCCCAAGAACACCGCCGCTAGCTTTAATTCTGCAGCTGCTGAACTTCCCGCTAGCTCCTCTGAAACCCCTTTAAGGAAGGAATCCACATTCTCTGTCCAGGCTTCCATGGCTTTTGACATGGCTGCCAGAGCCAAAGCGAGTTTACAGGCCGTTCCGGCCAACCCGTAAATTCTCTTCAAGTCTTGGTCGATCCTTCTTTCAAGACCATCCTTGAAGGACACTGCATTTTCCAAGGGGAGTGTAATATGCTTAGCTAGACGCATTAGGGCTGCGTCTACAAGGGGAGCATTCTCCAGATACTTCACCTCTTCTGACTTGAAGGGATATAATCTGGAGGTCTTATTTGTCATAGAGGACTTCCTGTCCGTCTTACTCCATTCCTCATCTATGATCTCTTTTAGCTCAGAAAGGAGCGGGAAACTTGCGCGTTCTTTCCCCAAATGCTTGAAGAATTTCTTCTGTTTGGCCGGGGGAGTAGAGGGATCCTCCCACTTACGAGCCTCCTTGATTGCCTTAATTAAAGGTGACACCATACTGAAGTCAAAACCTCCGACTTCCTCTTCTTCCTGAGGATCATCATCTGAGGAGTCAAGAGAGGCCACATACGGCTGAGAAGTGCCCGGATCTTCACGGGCTTCATCGGCCGGGGGGCCAGACAGTGTAGTAGACTGACTCAGCGTGTGGGGAGAATCCAGCTCTTTCAGGGACTGCTGTACCACGCGTTTAACGAGAGTTTCCAGACGCTGGTTCTCCGATTCTTTTTCCCTGGTCGCCCGGGCATAGCAACGGTCACTCAGTGACTTGCCCTCCGGAACTCGTGTTCCACATCCCCAGCAGGCTCTTCGATCAGAGCGGCTGTCGTGGTGGTGGGAGCGGTGTCTGGAGGAGGAATGAGAACGTCTCCCCTGGTGGTGGTTTCCAGACGTAGAGTCTCGTCTGGATCTTGAAGGTGACTGATGTTGTGGCCTGGTAAGGTCTCTGTCATTCTGGACCACGATCTGAGGGTCCGATCTAGAAGGGCTTGGAGAAAAAACACAGTAGGGAGGGGGAAAAAAAGGCGAGACCAACATCAGATAACGCAATTCACAATGCGACTGACTGTCAACCCCTCCCCTCATAAGCACATACCTTGTTCGTGAGGGCTGGCCACTTAAAGGCGGTGAATTGTCCATGACTTCCATATGAAGAGCGACACAGTACAGTTGGTCTGCAGAAAAAAAGGCGGCCTGAATGGGCCGAGATACAAGTAAGAAAAAAGGGTCATTCTGCCCCATAAATAAATAAAAAGTGCACTTGCAACGTATGTCCAGAAGAAAAAACCTTCTTATCCCTGGACGTAAGAAGAAAATATACTCGTTCACCCCTTTTCAAAAGAAAAATTTTTTTTTTTTTTTCTTTAAATAAAACAAATATATATATATTGCATCTTACTCCTTCTTTTTTTTTTTTTTCAAATTCAGTATGCAGGAAAGTTAATCAGGCACTCACCTATAACAGACCAGGGCTGGATATGGGGAAAAAAACGCTCCACTCCTACTCACTGTGATGGCATTCCCACTGTGAAGGAGTTTAGGAGCAGAATTTAAACCCCCCGCCCATGACGTCACCGCCCGGCCTCGCGCCTGCGCCGTCGGACGGTGACCGTACTGCGCATGTGCGGATTGCCGAGCGTTCCGCCGCTCTACGCACGCGCGAGCCAAGCCTTGGTCCCGAGGAGGCTACCGCGTATGCGCGAACAGCGCGAACGACCAAACCCGGAAGTGCTGAGGCGAGCTGGAACGCACAAGCTCTCCAGCCGCCATGAGGGGGAAAAACGGTCCCAACAAAGGCCGCAGCGGTCATAGACAAAGCCTGGAGACCTAGGGGGGGAAAACGGACAATACACAGAAAAACTGCCATGGAGATAAACTTTAAACTTCCGACCTTGACAGCCGTTGATGTCCCTGGACGTTCGGCATACAGAGGCGACCATCCCTCCACCAAAGGGGTAAACATCAGCCTCTACCTGCTACTCGCCCGCCCGTGGCTGGGCCCTGAGCTGCACCGCAAGAGGTATGCCATGATCTTGGATCCGTCCGACCGGACGCGAACATCTTGTGTAGGTCCATTGGAGGAGGACAAAAAAGGAACACAGTAGCTAGTGGTGAGTACTCATTTATGGGAATGGGGTCCTATAGCATTGGAGAGGAGGCGGGGTTAACCCACATGTAGGCTGCCATGGAATCTGTCAGGAAACCAGTTTATTAACACGAAGACAAAACATTTTGTTCAGTCCTGTTTTTGGTGTTATAAAATAAAGAGTTCTGTACACGGGACAGGTTAAAACCTCTCCTAAACGATGGAACTTGACAGCTAGTAACCAACGTTTAAAAACGTCCGTTGTGCCGCCTTTAGCTGTGTTTGCGTTCAGAGGCACTTTTTTGCATTGCAAATGGCCAGAAATGTATCTCCATTAAAAGCGTCTAGAAATCAAACATGGCTAAACACAAGTTACCACGTTTACACACATTTACAATCTGTTAAAGGCATTTGCCATTTCAAATGCCTCTCAACATCTGTCCTGAACGCATTTTTTTGCTTTCCAAAAAAATGCTTCTAACCTCAACTGCCTAGAAACTACTATAAACGATATTTTATGGGATGACTGGAGTGATTTTGTTGAAAGTGATGTTGCAGTGAAATTGTGGATTTTGTGATCTTCAAAATTATGCCAAAGGGGAAATTCTCTTTTATTTTGTTGCTTGATGGGCTGCTCAATTTGACTTAAGTTTGTGGGTTTCTTTTTTTGTTGTTGTAATCTTTATTTTTTTTGTACTTGTTGCTTGTGTAGTAACACCATCAACTTTTTATGTTACTTTTTTCACTGTCTATTGACAGTCTGTTAAGCCCCGTACATACAGGCCAAATGTCGGGAGACATCGGACAGTTAAAAAAAAAAAAAGTCCAAAATTTGGCCTGTGTGTATGCCACCCTGTCCGACAGAAGCCGGCTGGCTTCTGTCGGACGAGCATGCTGGAAAACCAGCAGCCGACCAACTCTCGATCAGCAATATCAGCCAATGATGGAAATCGCTGATCACAGTGTTCTTGCGGGAGGGGCTGTCCCCCTGTCAGAACACAACAGCTCAGCAGGGGAGATCGCTGCACTAACTTTGCATACTTAGTACAGAGGCTCCAACTGGAGCTGACAGTTTTATTATTCAACCCACTAGTAGTGTGTACCAGGCTTTAACATATGAAATTTGCATCTTTTTCATTCCAGATTAAGATCACCTTTACACATTTTGACATAGAAAGCTACAGGTACCTCTGTTTTGACAAGCCTCAGATCTTTGCTGGAAATTCCCCGCAAGAATTGTGTGGACAGGTGTCGCCACCACCCATTATAGCTTCACAGAACACCGTGAAGATCATCTTTACCGCTGATGACATGGTCGCTGGGACAGGATTCAGGCTAATATATGAGTCAGGTAAGTTTAGTCATCATCATTTTTTCTCACAAATAATTTTTCTAAAAAAAAATCCTGTGGGTATGGGATTGTGTATATAGGATTGTAGATTTATTTTTCTTCTCTTTGGATAGAGTAGAGAAAATATTCAAATTCCTGTTTCTACTGTTATCTGGGGCTTTGCCATTTCTTGTCTTGCTAAAAATGTTTTACCGCACCAAACTATTTTCCCCAAATTTGTAGCCTCAACCAAAATACTGGTCCTAAACATACTCTAAAAATAGGCTAAATGTAGTCCCCAGTCCTATCTCTAGGCCTTGTGCAGGCCTCTTGAACCCATTGGGAAAGAGAGCCCTGACTGATGGGGGCATAACCAGGGCGGAGTATGGTGACTAGGGGTCACGGTGGATTGGTGGGGGGACGGGGTGGGGTTGGGCCTGAGCTCACTAAGGTGATTGCCCCAGGGGATTCTGGGCCTTTTGGTGAAGAAGATCGGTAAGAGCTGGCTGAACCCCACCCTGTCCCTCCAACCATGGACACCGAGCTTCTTCTGGCCAGGGTCCGAGAGATGGCTCTTCAGGGTCAGGCAGGGTGGCTTTTCTCCCTCCTGACTCCTGGGGATTCCTCTCCTATTCCCACACCTGATCCCCCTCAGGCTTCCCCCCCCAGGGTTAGAAGGCGAACTCGGCCGCCTTCCTGCCTCAGCCCCAGCCCCTCTAGGGCCTCCTATTGCTCCCCTCCACATCCGTCCTCTTCTCCCCCCCTCCTTCACCTGTCTCTCCCCTGCCTGTTCCGACGGGGAAACACCCTACCTCTGCTCCCCCCGTTGTCTTCGGGAGCGGAGAGGGTCCCCTGCGCGGGCTAAGGCCTCCACTCGGGCCTCGTCGCACTGTCCCCGGTCACGCAGCCCCCGCTCCAGCGTTCACCCCGCCCCCCCTCTAATGTGGGAGGCAGCCGGGCTGGAGCCGCAGCGCTCCCCTGCCCCCTCACTCATCCTCAGAGTACTGCCGCCAGCGCGGAGGGCGGGGGGGTCCTGAGCGGCCGATCCGCTTATTCCTCCGCTGGGCAATCCTCGGGCACGAAGAGGAGGAGGAGGCGGGTCGGTCCGCCGGCCGCCGCTGCGTCCTCCGCAGCTGTCCTCAGAGCCGGCGATGATCGCTCTGCCGGGGACTTGGAGCCGGTCCAACGCCATCTGGTGGACGGAGCGCTCCCTGCGCCTGACAGGGCGGGAGTTTTGAATCTCCACACACCACAGCTGGATTCTAGGCACGCTGGGCAGCACAGCAGTGTGGTGTGTGGAGAAAGTAATGATGGGCTACAGCACTATCCCCCTGCGCCTGCCTGGGCAGGCATGTTAGTACAAGTGCAGGATCAATCCTGCGGAGTTCCTTCTGTGCCCGGCAGGGCAGGGGACAGGCATCTTCCTTCCACGTCCCAGGATGCGGGGGTTGGCGCGAGGCACATCTCCCCTGTGCCCACGAAGGGCATAACTGCCCCTCACCACTATGTCAGGATCACCAAGCCTATGAGGGATGACTTGGGGATATGGCTATCATTCTTGCAGACTTACAATGGACAGTCGTGCTGGTTGCGGGAGGAAGTGCCGAACTCACAGCTGGAGTTATATACTGATGTGGCAGGCTCCTGTGGGTTCGGCGCTTTCTTTCAAGGGGAATGGGCTGCTGAACGCTGGCCGGCCTCATGGGCCCACATGGATTTGTTGCGGAACCTCACCCTGCTGGAGCTGTTTCCAATTATTGTTGCTGTTGAGCTCTGGGGTGACAGGTTGCGCAATCACCAGGTGGTCTTCTGGTCGGATAACATGAGTGTAGTGCAGGTGGTGAACAAACAGTCAGCCAGTTCTCCTCCGGTCGTTTCGTTGCTACGGTTTTTAGTTTTAAAATGTTTACATTTTAACATCTGCGTTAGGGCTAGGCATGTACCGGGTGCTTCTAATGATATTGCCGATGCTCTTTCTCGTCAACAATTCTGCCGTTTTCGAACACTGGCTCCGATGGCTTCTTTGGAGGGCCTCCCCTGTCCGGCCCACTTATGGAACCTCGTTTCCGGCGTTTGACAGAGCTCCTTCGGTCGTCGCTTTCTTCACGGACGTGGGCGGCGTACTGCCGGGTTTGGCATGAGTGGGTCCAGGCGTCGGGCGGTGAGTTCAACATTTATTCCCCAGACGACCGTCGTTTAACCATATTTGCCTATTTAGTCTTTCTGGCGGAAAAAGGCGTCTCCGGGTCGACGGTTTCATTCGCGTTGTCGGCCCTGTCATTTTGGTTTCAGCTCTTAGGGTGGGAAGATGTAACTAAATCTTTCCCTGTCCGGCGGGTTGTTCGGGGTTGGAAGCGGGTTACGCACCTCCCGGACACCAGGCGCCCTGTTTCCATTCAGATTCTTTTGGCCATCTTGTCTCTTCTTCCGAATGTGTGTTCATCGGAATATGAGACCCTTCTTTTCCGGGTATCCTTTTCTTGGGCTTTCTTTGGTGCCTTTCGCATCGGAGAATTGGTGTCAAAATCTAAATTGTCTCCGGGGGGCATCCTATGGGAGGACGTATCGTTGTCGCGCCGCAGTGTCACGATTTTCTTGCGTTCATCCAAGACTGATTGTTCTGGCAGGGGTCGCCGGGTAGTCTTGCATTATTGCGGCGGCCCCTTTTGTCCGGTGTCTCTGGCCCTCTCTTTCGTGCCTTTGCGCCCCCTGTCCCCTACATTTTTTGTCCATGCTGATTCAACTTCTCTCAGCCGTTTTCAATTTTTGCGCGTTTTTCGTCGTTGCTTGGAGATTTTGGGCTTTCCTGCAAAGGAGTTTTCCACCCACTCTTTTCGCATTGGCGCCGCGACCGCCGCTTCGGGTTTGGGTTTCACCGATACGGAACTTCAGTGTTTAGGTAGATGGGAGTCATCTCGTTTTCCCTGTATGTCCGACCACATCTGTTGTGTTGATTTCCAGGTTCCTTTCCAGCACAGATTTGGATCCTCGGGGATTCTTTCATATACTGGGCCGCCCGCCGGGCAAAGATCCGAGCTTATGGCAGGAACCTGGGATTCTCATACGATGTGGCGAGGATACGCTGGATTGGGTTGCGCGGGTTACGTTGGCCTCAGGTTCTTCAGGAATGTCAGCAACTTCGTGCCCACGTCTCTGGTCCCATCATCCTGGTCATACATGCGGGTGGGAATGACGTTGGATATATGAGATCTGTGGACATCATATCTGCTGTAAAAAGTGACATTGCCCAATGTTGTGCTTTATTTAATAATCTGACTGTTGTTTGGTCAGAAATCGTGCCTCGCTCGGTATGGGCGCGTGATGTTCCTGGCCCCCTGCTGGAACATTTTCGTAGGAAGGTCAATGCCCAAGTGGCTAAGTTTGTACGCCAGATAGGGGGGATAGTGGTCCGCCACAGAGACCTAGAGGGCGATAATCGCGATTTGCTGCGTAGAGATGGAGTTCATTTGAATGACATTGGGCTGGATATTTTTAATCTGGGTCTCCACAGGGGCGTGGAACAGGCGCTGGCTGCGGTGGGGAACCCGTCAGTAGATTACTGACAGGCGGGTGGCGGTTTTTGGTGACCTTGCCAGCAAAACACGGCGGTAAGAGGTACGCCCTTCACGCTAATTGGGAGATAGACGGCAGTCCGGCACTTATGGTAAGGACAGGCCCCTCAGTTATCTCCCTTTCCACCAGTCGGAACTGAGTGCTCACAGTGCTACTGTGACTGGCACTGTGGAATGTTAAATGTTATGTTTAAGTTGTTAAAGAGTTGAATTTAATAAAAGCTGTGGCCTTGCCCTTTCCAACATGAATGGTGGTAAGTGGTCTTTATTGGATGGGTAGAAGGGGTAAGGTCTAAGTTGGATGGATCTTGGTGTGGACCTGGGTTTATTGCACCTCAGCAGTCATGCAGGCCTCTTGAACCCATTGGGAAAGAGAGCCCTGACTGATGGGGGCATAACCAGGGCGGAGTATGGTGACTAGGGGTCACGGTGGATTGGTGGGGGGATGGGGTGGGGTTGGGCCTGAGCTCACTAAGGTGATTGCCCCAGGGGATTCTGGGCCTTTTGGTGAAGAAGATCGGTAAGAGCTGCCCACCCTCCCGCCCTATCTATGGTTGGTATGTCACAGCTTGCTGCGGTTTTTGGTGACCTTGCCAGCAAAAACCGGCGGTAAGAGGTACGCCCTTCACGCTAATTGGGAGATAGACGGCAGTCCGGCACTTATGGTAAGGACAGGCCCCTCAGTTATCTCCCTTTCCACCAGTCGGAACTGAGTGCTCACAGTGCTACTGTGACTGGCACTGTGGAATGTTAAATGTTATGTTTAAGTTGTTAAAGAGTTGAATTTAATAAAAGCTGTGGCCTTGCCCTTTCCAACATGAATGGTGGTAAGTGGTCTTTATTGGATGGGTAGAAGGGGTAAGGTCTAAGTTGGATGGATCTTGGTGTGGACCTGGGTTTATTGCACCTCAGCAGTCATGTGTAAGCTGTGGGCCACATTGTGTCGAATAGAACCTCAAGGGAGCACAATATGCCCACCGAGGGTCACATCTACTTAAAGTGGAACTACACTGTATCTGAGCACCACAAACCAAAAAAACGCTATTTCATTAATTTTTAATATTCAAAGCAAATTCACCCATCCATCTATGTCTCCATGGTTTATTTTGCTGATAAATCATTTAGAAAAACACCCCCTAGCATTTCTGCCTGTGACCAACTTTAGTAAGGGCAGATGATTCATGTAGTAGTTACTTCCTGGAATCCACCTGCCCTTAGCCCAGGCTGGCAGGCAGGAGAGCGTGCTTATCTGAGAAAACCCCTTCTTCCCTCCTGGGGAAGACTCCTGGGATGTATGACATTAAGTCCTGGCAACCCCATAGTGTCCCGTCAGTCTGTTCCACCAGCAGCTCCCACTGGATTACGTGGTAGAGGCTTCCACAGCCTCGCCCTGACCGGCCGGCACCCAGAGTCAGTGAGCGGCTTTGTAGCCAGTGCTTGTGGAGGCATTCATCCATTCAGCCTGTGGACAATCCATCTACTCTGGTGCTCGGATGTGACTCTGTTCAGGGCTACATACAGGAGGACTTTAGACGCTTAAGTTTCATGTACACTTGTAAAAGTTTAGGTTTTATTTCTTTCTATTAAATAAACAATTGTTATTTGCACCCTGAGCCTGTGCGCTCGTATCTCTCTTTATATTATGACATCATTTACCTGGGCATGGAAAGCAGGAAGTAGCTAAAGAAATGTGAAAGAAGGTTGAAAACAAGTACATGTGATAGGAAAGTTTATCTATTTACTAATGACAGCAACATAAGGATTAAAATTAGTCAATGTTGATTCAGAGAGTGAAGTTCCACTTTAAAGAGACACCATCGCCTTGCCCATGCAGGAATGGTTAAAAGTGTCTTTGGAGAGGGCATCTATTGACCCACCATATATTTCCCCTACCTGCTATCCCCCACAGCTCCTTGCTGTTTTGCAGTCATCACAGAGATTGTGTGTTGGCGACCTGGGGAGCGGTGATATCAATTCACCAGTCATGTGACAGTGCTGGGCCAATGAGCTGTGAGTGGGATATTCTACTCTCTGCAGCTGACATACACATAGAGGTAGGGAGGCTCAATACATCATTCACCTGAAATAGGCAATATATACATGCAGCCAAGGCGGAGAATCTTCTTTCTCAGCTCAATCGACCAACAAAGAAAGCTGTTTTTTGTGTTTGGACGGAACACAAGCTCATCCCTACTGGTAACATATACTTGTAGATTGTAAAATGCATACTGGCAAAATTCCAGGTTCATACTTTTCTCTTTAGGGTGAAATCCAAGCAGATATAAACGACACAAATTATTGTAGTTTTGTGTTTTATAAAGCATCAATAAATGTACTTTTTTGAAATACAAGTAGTGTGAGTACTTGAACTGGACTTGGTAATTCCCTCAACAGCAAAGATCAAACAGGAAGATGCAGCACAAGGAGGCAGTCTGGTGTGTTGCAGTGCAGGGAGCATGCTGATGGGAGGAAAGAGCAGAGTGATAGAGAGATTAACTCATCAGGCTTCTGCTTGTCTCTTTACTGTCCAGAGTAAGATCAGGCCCCTCTCCCTTCCAGACAGGGCTGTGCTGTATGACAGAGCTGTCTAAAACTCTGGATAGGCAGAAATGTCTGATTTGTTTCTGAAATGTGTCTTTTGTTTTTCGTCAACAGCTGATTCTACAGATTCTGCTGCTCCTACCACAATCACAACAACTCCGACAACTACAAGAACCACTACTAAAACTACCTCCGGAACAACAGCGACAACTACAATAACCACCCCTAAAACTACCTCCGGAACAACAGCGACAACTACAATAACCACTAGCACTACTACTGCTAATACTACTAGACCCACTACTACAAGAACCAGGGTCATATACAAAAGTTTTTTTTAATTAACTGATTTGGTAAGGAAATATTAGGCTCGGCAATGTTTCCTACATCAACTCACTATCCTGCACTAAGAACTGAAACATCAGACTTTGGCTTTTTAAAGGGTATGTGAGGCCAAAACATTTTTGGATAGAGCAGTGAATGGTTAAAACACCCTTTAGGGTTATTTTTTGGTGCCCATGTACTGGGACATTATTTTTCATTCCCTGTTCTGGAGACACAACAGAAAATTAAAATGAAAAGAATCCCCTCCCTAGAGTCTTAGTCTTAGGAAAAGTTGTGCCCAGAGGAGAATATGTCCCCACTTCTTGCTGTGGTGACTATTTTAACATTTTGGATTTCCTATTACTTTCTGTCCCAGTGACAGTGGTCACCATGACAAATAGAAGGATGAATCTTACCACCAAGGACACAAACCGCAATAAAAAGCTGACAAAGGGCTTTACCTTACCTATTCTGTCCAAAAAGAAAAACATAAACTTTAGCCCAAGATGATAAGAAAAACAACAAGTTGTAGTTTTGCAGCTAATCAGTCTTTAATATGGTGGCTGCATTTATTTTTTCCAGGCCTGTTTTATCTTTATTTTCACCTAGTGATCCTGCTAACAACTTAGGGTGACAACACCCACTTACTGTACTATATCTATTGTCATCCCAGGGCAGGAACTGTGCTAGGCCTACAGAACACCACCCCCTCGTCTTATCTTTAGTGCATAGGGGAAGAGAGTGTTTTATAGTTCACAGTGGAAGTCAGGACAGTACATAGCATTGTTTGAGATATATCATATCAGTTCTGTAAAAAGGAAGTTACAAGAAAACAACATTACTAGATACTCTTTACGCCCTAGGCTGGGGTCACACTGTTGCAAATTGGATGGGGGTTTCCCAGCATCCAATTGGCATAGCAGGAGATTGTGGCCCACTCTCTATGGAGCCGGTTCACACATCTCCGCAGCAGTTCCGGTGCAAATTGCACAGGAGCCCTGTGTGTCTTTTGATCCGTTTCAGGTCCCAATTCAGCCCAGAATTCGGGCTGAAATCAGACCTGAAACGGTGAATGGAGACGCACCGGACTCCTGCTGTGAGCCGTTGCAATCTCTAGTGTGAACCCAGCCTTAAAGGCAGGTTTTTTATCTTAATGCATTCTCCTGCGGCTGTCAATCAAAGTAATTTAGCCAATCAGGGGAGAGAGGGGGCGGGGCCAAACGGAAGCTCTGTGTCTGTGCCCCCATAGCAAGCTGCTGGCTGTAGGGGCACTCAATAGGAGGGAGGGAGTCAAGAGGGACCCGAAAAGAGGAGGATCCAGGCTGCTCTGTGCAAAACCAACTGCCCAGAGGAGGTAGGTATGACATGTTTATTATTTAAAAAAAAAAAAACGAGACTTTACAATCACTTTAACCACTTAAGGACCAGCCTCGTTTTGGAATTTAGGTGTTTACATGTTTAAAACAGGTTTTTTTGCTAGAAAATTACTTAGAACCCCCAAACATTATATATTGTTTTTTTTCTAACACCCTAGAGAATAAAATGGCGGTCATTGCAATACTTTTTTTCACACCGTATTTGCGCAGCGGTCTTGCAAGCGCTCTTTTTTTGGAAAAAATTCACTTTTTTTAATAAAAAAATAAGACAACAGTAAAGTTAGTCAAATTTTTTTTATATTGTGAAAGATAATGTTACGCCGAGTAAATTGATGCCCAACATGTCACGCCCAACGAATGTGGGGATACCTGGTTTGACCACCGTTTTCATATGCGGGCGCTACTCACGTATGCGTTCGCTTCTGTGCACGAGGTCGTCGGGACAGGGGTTTAAAAAAAAATATATATTTTTATTATTTATTTTACATGATTTTATTTATTTTTACACTGTTTAAAAAAAATTGTGTCACTTTTATTGCTATTACAAGGAAGGTAAACATCCCTTGTAATAGAAAAAAGCATGACAGGACCTCTTAAACATGAGATCTGGGGTCAAAAAGACCTCAGATCTCATATTTACTCTAAAATGCAATAAAAAAAAAAAAGTCATTAAAAAAAATGATATTGAAAAAAATGTGCCTTTAAGACGTATGGGCGGAAGTGACGTTTTGACGTCGCTTCCGCCCTGCAGTGTCATGGAGACAAGTGGGCGCCATCTTAGCCTCACTCGTCTCCAGGCACAGCAAGGAGACAGACGCGATCGCCTCCGCCGCTACCGACGGCTCCGGTAAGCGGTGGAGGGCACCGGATCGTGGCGGGAGGGGGAGGGCCCCTCTCCCGCCAACGATAAAAGTGATCTTGCGATCTAGGATGTACATCGGCGTGCGGCGGTTGGCAAGTGGATAAAGTAGAACTAATGGAGAAAGGGGAAACTTTTTTTTTTCATGAATAGAGCATGGAAGGGTTATAACTCGTTGTTTTTTGGGTTTTTTTTGAAATTTGGAAAGTCACTTCTTGCATAGGTAAATTGGGGAGTTCTGACAGTACTAGGAGGGCTTTACTGCAACTACAAAGATGATATGTGATATGCTACTTTAGGGTGTCTGCTATCCAGCAGCATCCTTGTTTTATAAGCTTTTGCTACAGTTCAGGTATAATGTTTTGATAAAAGCCTGCTGATAAATAATCTATACCAAGTCTATAAAGCTTTGCGCATGGCAGTTGAATATAGAGCCAAATACATGTACAGGTGTTATAATGAGATGTTTTGTATCTCTTCCAGATTGTGGTGGTGTGCTGACAGCCCCAGAGGGAGTTATCACTTCGCCCAACTTCTCGAACAATTACCCTGATAATGCCTACTGTGAACGGAACATCACCACCACCTCTAGGGTAAGGATGTGCAATATATCCAAATATTTAATGCATAGATCGATTTATCTCTTTAAGGGAGTCATTTAACAGAAAGGGATGTCACAATGAAATAGCTGATTTTGTCATCTGCAAAAGAATAAGTAGGGGGCATTGCCTGAGCTGCTGAAAGAAAAAAAAAAGAAGAAAAAGGCTTTTTGCCCACGCTATGGCCGAAAGACGGCTACAGCGTGGGCATAGCTTGCCAGGAGGGTGTCCATGGACGTCCTCCCCTGATCACGCTGCCCGCACGCCCCCTGCGGCATGCGGGCGGCACACTCTGGGATAACTGAGTCCTTTGGATTCAGCTGTTCACAGATTGAGGTAAAGGGCCAATCACAGTAGCCCTTTGCCATGTGATCAGCTGTCTGCCAATGACAGCTGATCACAGGATGTAAACACAAGCTGGTTAAGCCAGAGAGAAGAAAGCAGATAACCAGCTTATGTTAAAGGGACATCTGCCCTGGTAATCAGGGCACTGATTGGCAGCACTGTCGGGCACTGATTAGCAGCACTAGTGGGCACTGATTAGCAACACTGGTGGGACTGCACCGATAATCAGGGCACTGAATATCAGTGTCCTGATTATCAGTGCAGTCCCACCAGTGTTGCTAATCAGTGCCCACTAGTGCTGCCAATCAGTGCCCATCATTGCTGCCAATCAGTGCCCATCAGTGCCTCCTCATCTGTGTCACCTATCAGTGCCGCCTATCAGTGCCCATTAGTGCCACCTATCAGTGCCCATCAATGCCGCCTATCAGTGCCCATCAGTGCTGCCTAGCAGTGCCACCTCTCAGTGCCCTTCAGTGCCTCCGCCTATCAGTGCCCATCAGTGCTGCCTATTAGTGCCCATCAATGCTGCTTATCAGTACACCCTCATCAGTGCCCACCAGTGCTTCCTCATCGGTGCCCATCAGTTTCACCTATCACTGCCCATCAGTGCTGCCTCATCAGTGCCGCCTCATCAGTGCAGCCTCTTCTGCGCACATTAGCGAAGGAGAAAAATTACGTGTTTGCAAAATTGTATAACAAACTGGGAAAAAAGGTTTTATATGGGTACAGTGTTGCATGACCGTGCAAAAGTGTGACAGCGCTGAAAGCTAAAAATTGGCCTGGGCAGGAAGGGGGTAAAAGTGCCCAGTAGGCAAGTGGTTATTGTTGGTAATATATTCAGATAATATGAGCAAGGCATTACAGCCAATAGAGTTTACTTTTTTTTTAAAAATATTTTAAAGTTGCACTTCTGTTTGTCAAAGATCAATATTTTTGTTTGTTTATTAAACTTGGTTTTATTTATAAAGACGTTATATATCACAATGGCTAAATCTGTGTCTGTAGTGGATGTTCAAACCTTAATACCATAAATAATAACATGTTATTAGATTTTTACTCCAGGAGTAGGGATGAGCCGAACACCCCCCGGTTCGGTTCGCACCAGAACCTGCGAACGGACCGAAAATTTGCACGAACGTTAGAACCCCATTGATGTCTATGGGACTCGAACGTTCGAAATCAAAAGTGCTCATTTTAAAGGCTAATTTGCATGGTATTGTCCTAAAAAGGGTTTGGGGACCCGGGTCCTGCCCCAGGGGACATGTATCAATGCAAAAAAAACTTTTAAAAACAGACGTTTTTTCGGGAGCAGTGATTTTAATGATGCTTAAAGTGTCTATAGTATGCCTGTAAAGTGGCGCGTGTTTCCCGTGCTTAGAACAGTCCCTGCACAAAATGTAATTTTTAAAAGAAAAAAAGTCATTTAAAACTGCTTGCGGCTTTTATGTAATGTCGGGTCCTGGCAATATGGATGAAATTCAGTGAGACAAACAGCATGGGTACCCCCCAGTCCATTACCAGGCACTTTGGGTCTTGTATGGATATTAAGGGGAACCCCGCACCTAAATTAAAAAAAGGAAAGGCATGGGGCCACCAGGCCCTATATACTCTGAACAGCAGTATACAGGTGGTGCAAACAAGACAGGGACTGTAGGTTTGTTAAGTAGAATCTGTTTCTAATTTTGAACTGGTACATTTTTAACGTGTTTAGCTCCAGCCAAAAAATCTATTTTAAGCTTTTTGGAAAACATAGGGAAGGGTTATCACCCCTGTGACATTTGTTTTGCTGTCTGTGCTCCTCTTCAGAAGATTTCACCTCGTTTTTTGTCCCAATGACAAATGTTTTTTGAAAATTTGGGTTTTTTTGTGAAACAAAGATTGGTGATAAAGCATCAGTGGAAAGGAGAAACGTTTTTTCCCATATTAACTCTTACAGGATAGAATTTCCCTTCCTAGGGGTAGATTTCATCTCACTTCCTGTTGTCTCCTTCCGTTTGCAAGTAGGAGTCGTTTGTAAGTTGGATGTTTGAAAGTAGGGGCCTGCCCTATATACTCAGCAGAAATTTGGGCCTTAGGTGTTGTTGTGGCCACAACACTGTAAGCCCTCATAGGGCCCTGCTGTGAAATATTAGATCAAGAATTGTAATTACATGCCCCTGTTGAACAGGGGCAGAAAAATTGGGCCTTTGGTGGTGGTGGTGCTAGTGCCACAACACTGTAAGTCCTCACTCGCTCCTGGTGGGCGCAGAAACGGGCCCTGCTGTGAAATATTAGATCAAGAATTGTAATCACATGTCCCTTTTGAACAGGGGCTGAAAAATTGGGCCTTAGGCACTGGTGCTGGTACCACAACACTGCAACCCCTCACAGATACTCTAGTTGGAACGCAGAAATGAGCCCTGCTGCAAAGTATTGCATCAAAAATTGTAATTACATGCCCCTGTTAGACAGGGGCTGAAAAATTGGGCCTTAGGCACTGGTGCTGGTGCCACAACACTGCAACCCCTCACAGATACTCTAGTTGGAATGCAGGAACGAGCCCTGCTGCAAAGTATTGCATCAAAAATTGTAATTACACACCCCTGTTAAACAGGGGCTGAAAAATTGGGTCTTAGGCACTGGTGCTGGTGCCACAACACTGCAACCCCTCACAGATACTCTAGTTGGAACGCAGAAATGAGCCCTGCTGCAAAATAGTGCATCAAAAATTGTAATTACACGCCCCTGTTAAACAGGGGCTGAAAAATTGGGCTTTAGGCACTGGTGGTGGCGCCCAGAACCAAAAATGTTCTTACAAGCTATCAGCGTGATCATTGAGGAGGAAGAGGATAATTACTCAGGATAGTCACTCAGCATCAGCATAGGCAGTCTTTGAAGGGATCTGAGATTTAAAAAAAAAATTATTCGGTTACATCAGCATCAGGTGCTTGGTAGCTGGTGGTGATTCAAGACTGATTCATTTTTATGAAGGTCAGTCGGTGGACAGGCGCACCCTGTGATTGGTTACAAAGCCTCCAGCAGCACTGAATGTGCGTTCCGAAAGAACGCTGGATGCAGGACAGGCCAGTAGCTCAATTGCATACTATGCAAGCTCTGGCCAGTGATCCATCCTCAAGACCCAGTAACCCAGACAATTTTCGGTGGGAAAGGTGTCCAAGTCAGATCTTGCCCCTAGGTATTCCTGCACCATGTAAAACAGACGTTGGTGATGGTTGCTGGAACCAATCATACCTTGGGGCTGCGGACCAAAAAATTGTCTGAACACATTGGTCAGACGGCCACCTTCTCCACCGCTCCTTCTTTGACTGACCGAAGCCTCAGCAACACGTTGTCCAGAAACAGGAGTTTGTAACCTCCCAGTCCCTGGGAACACGTTGCAAAGACCTTTCTGCAAGGTGTCCCGAAGATGTTTCATCCTCTGCTCCCTCTGCGATGGCAAGATAAGGTCCGCAACCTTACCCTTGTAACGAGGATCAAGGAGGGTTGCCAGCCAGTATTGGTCCTTCTCCTTGATACCACGAATACGAGGATCCTTACGCAGGCTTTGCAGGATCAGGGAGGCCATGCAGTGTAGGTTTGCTGAGGCATTTGGTCCAGGGTCCTCTGGGTCACTAAGGACGATATGGTCCACAGCCACCTCCTCCCAGCCACGTACAAGTCCATGTGTTTCTTGGGACTGATCCCTTAAAGACTGCTGCTGATGCTGAGTGCCAGGCTCCACCTCCATACTGACACAATCCTCCTCCTCCTCCTCGTCCTCGTCCTCTTCCTGTGTGATCGGTGGGAACGCAGGAACACTGTCTGGATAAAGGGGGCCTTGAGAGCTAAGGAAGTCCTCCTCTTCCTGCCTCTGTTCTGCCTCAAGTGCCCTGTCCATTATTCCACGCAGCGTGTGCTCCAACAGGTGGACAAGGGGGACAGTGTCACTGATGCATGCACTGTCACTGCTCATCATCCTCGTGGCCTCCTCAAATGGTGACAGGACAGTGCATGCATCCCTGATCATGGCCCACTGGCGTGGGGAAAAAAAAACAAGCTCCCCTGACCCTGTCCTGGTGCCATAGTCACACAGGTACTCATTGATGGCCCTCTGCTGCGTGTGCAGCCACTGCAGCATGGCCAACGTTGAGTTCCACCTGGTGGGCATGTCACAGATTAGGCGGTTCTTGGGCAGGTTAAACTCCTTTTGGAGGTCAGCCAGCCGAGCACTGGCATTATGGCGAAAATGCACACAGACTTTCCTGGCCTGCCTCGGGACATCCTGTAAGCCCAGGTACCTGCCCAAGAACCGCTGCACCACCAAGTTAAGGGCGTGAGCCAAACAGGGCACATGGGTCATTTGTCCCTGTCGGAGGGCAGAGAGGAGGTTGGTGCCATTGTCGCAAACTACCATTCCTGCCTTAAGTTGGCGTGGTGTCAACCACCTCTGAACCTGCCCCTGCAGAGCTGACAGAACCTCTGCCCCAGTGTGGCTCCTGTCCCCCAAGCACACCAGCTCAAGCACCGCATGGCATCTTTTGGCCTGCATACTAGCATAGCCCCTTGAACGGCTACGGAGCACCGCTGGTTCCGAGGACAAAGCACAGGAAGAGGCCATGGAGGAAGAAGAAGAGGAGGGGGTGGAGGAGAGAGGTGTGTCACAATCATTAGTAGTGGCATTTTGGAGGTGTGGTGGCGGAACAACCTCCAACACTACTGCACCTTGTCCTGCATCCTTCCCAGCTGCCAGCAGAGTCACCCAATGCGCGGTGAAACTTAGGTAATGTCCCTGTCCATGCCTGCTGGACCATGAGTCATTGGTAATATGCACCTTACCGCTAACCGCCCTGTCCAGCGAGGCCAAGACATTGCCTTCCACATGCCGGTAGAGAGCCGGAATCTCCTTCCGTGAGAAAAAGTGGCGTTTGGGTACCTGCCACTGAGGAACCGCACATTCCACAAACTCACCGAAGGGGGCAGAGTCTACCAACTGAAAAGGCAGCAGTTGAAGTGCTAGCAATTTTGCGAAGCTAGCATTCAACCGCTGGGCATGTGGATGGCTGGGAGCGAACTTCTTTCGGCGGTGCAGCAGCTGGGGCAGGGAAATTTGCCTGGTACAATCTGACGTCGGTGTACCGAAAGCAGATTGCCCACAAGTACTTGGCTGTGACACACCTAATTCTACACCTTCATTCCTCTCAGTGCAGGTCTCAGAGAGGACTGAAGGAATAGTGGGGTTGGAGATCTCAGCTGATGAGGAGCAAGGAGAGGTCCTCTTTGTTCTTTGGTGTGAGTCTTTTAGATACGCTTGCCAATGAACTGCATGGCAGATCAACATATGTCTGGTCAAGCACGTGGTGCCCAAGGGGGAGATGTTTTGGCCACGCAAGATACGCTTGAGACATATGTTGCAAATAGCAGCGGTGCGATCTGATGCACTCGTCTCAAAAAAGGCCCACACCAAAGAACTTTTTGAATAATGCACAGAGACAACAGCGCCCTGCACATGCGGAGCTTTGGGGTATGATGCAGTCAGTGTGCTGCCCTTAGGCTGGCCCCTGGAGGCCATCCTGCCTCGTTGGTGATGTGCTGCCTCCTCCTCCTCCTCCTCTCTCCTATCAGGCACCCACATTGAGTCAGTGACCTCATCATCCCCTCCCTCCTCATCACTGGAGCAAACCTGGCAGTATGCTGCAGCAGGGGGAGCATGACTGCCAGATTGCTGTCCTTCTTGGGCACCCCCTCTGTCCATGCTCACATTACTGCCTTCATCTAGCTCAGTATCATCATTAGAGCCTTCCAAACGCTGGGCATCCTCCTGGAGCACGTACCCAACACTGTGGTCAAACAATTCGAGGGACTCCTCAGGAGGACATGGTGGGGCTAGGGAGGGAGTCACTGATGACATTGAGCCGAGGGAAGAGGCCGCTGCTTTGCCAGACAAAGCACCCTGAGCATGGGTGAGAGAGGATGAGGATGAGGACGGCTTGGTCATCCACTCGACCAAGTCTTCCGCATGTTGCAGCTCAAAACGGCCAGCTGCCGAAAAAAAGGCAAAGCATGTCCCACGGCCACGTGCTGATGAGGATGCACCGTCTCCACGACCAGCACTGTTGCCTCTAGACACAGAGCCTGCTTGCCCTCTTTTATTGGCTTGTGACTGTCTGCCTCTCCTTGTTGGCCTTCCAGACATACTAATGGCCTGTAGCTGCACTAAGCTGGGATATATATATATATATATATATATATATGTACTGATACTGCAGCTAGCAAAATCAACTGCCTGCCTGTAGTATGAGAACACCACCAACCTTCTACAGGTAGCTTTAGCTGAACACTGTGCATAGCTTGCAAAAAAACTAACTTGTAGCTTATTTAGCTGCCTGCGGTAGTGATAGGATCAGGAAAACACCACCAACCTTCTACAGGTAGCTTTAGGTGAACACTGTGCAGAGCTCGCACTACACTAACTTGTAGCTTATTTAGCTGCCTGCGGTAGTAAAAGGATCAGGAAAACACCACCTACCTTCTACAGGTAGCTTTAGGTGAACACTGTGCAGAGCTCGCACTACACTAACTTTTAGCTTATTTAGCTGCCTGCGGTAGTGATAGGATCAGGAAAACACCACCAACCTTCTACAGGTAGCTTTAGGTGAACACTGTGCAGAGCTCGCACTACACTAACTTGTAGCTTATTTAGCTGCCTGCGGTAGTAATAGGATCAGGAAAACACCACCAACCTTCTACATGTAGCTTTAGGTGAACACTGTGCAGAGCTCGCACTACACTAACTTGTAGCTTATTGAGCTGCCTGCGGTAGTGATAGGATCAGGAAAACACCACCAACCTTCTACAGGTAGCTTTAGGTGAACACTGTGCAGAGCTCGCACTACATTAACTTGTAGCTTATTTAGCTGCCTGCGGTAGTAATAGGATCAGGAAAACAACACCAACCTTCTACAGGTAGCTTTAGGTGAACACTGTGCAGAGCTCGCACTACACTAACTTTTAGCTTATTTAGCTGCCTGCGGTAGTGATAGGATCAGGAAAACACCACCAACCTTCTACAGGTAGCTTTAGGTGAACACTGTGCAGAGCTCACCAAAAAATAACTTGTAGCTTATTGAGCTGCCTGCGGTAGTGATAGGATCAGGAAAACACCACCAACCTTCTACAGGTAGCTTTAGGTGAACACTGTGCAGATCTCGCACTACACTAACTTTTAGCTTATTGAGCTGCCTGCGGTAGTAATAGGATCAGGAAAACACCACCAACCTTCTACAGGTAGCTTTAGGTGAACACTGTGCAGAGCTCGCACTACATTAACTTGTAGCTTATTTAGCTGCCTGCGGTAGTAATAGGATCAGGAAAACAACACCAACCTTCTACAGGTAGCTTTAGGTGAACACTGTGCAGAGCTCGCACTACACTAACTTTTAGCTTATTTAGCTGCCTGCGGTAGTGATAGGATCAGGAAAACACCACCAACCTTCTACAGGTAGCTTTAGGTGAACACTGTGCAGAGCTCGCACTACACTAACTTGTAGCTTATTTAGCTGCCTGCAGTAGTGATAGGATCAGGAAAACACCACCGACCTTCTACAGGTAGCTTTAGGTGAACACTGTGCAGAGCTCGCACTACACTAACTTGTAGCTTATTTAGCTGCCTGCGGTAGTAATAGGATCAGGAAAACACCACCAACCTTCTACAGGTAGCTTTAGCTGAACACTGTGCAGAGCTCGCACTACACTTACTTGTAGCTTATTTAGCTGCCTGCGGTAGTGATAGGATCAGGAAAACACCACCAACCTTCTACAGGTAGCTTTAGCTAAACACTGTGCAGAGCTCGCAAAAAAATAACTTGTAGTGTTCGCTGAACACTGTGAGGAGGACACACTACACCAACTTGTAGCTTTAGCTGAACACTGTGAGGAGGACACACTACCCTAACTTGTAGCTTTAGCTGAACACTGTGCAGAGGTCACACTAAACTAACTTGTAGCTTTAGCTGAACACTGTGAGGAGAACGCACTACCCTAACTTGTAGCTTTAGCTGAACACGGAGACACAGAGCTGCCATTCGGCCCCTCCCCCTCTCCCCCCTGATTGGCTAAATTACTTTGATAGACATGGAGCAAAAGGCGCCACTGCTGTGTCTTCGCTGTGTCTTAGCCAATCAGGTGGGGGAGTCCTGGACTGCCGAGGGATTTGTGGACATCGTTGGACAGAGAGGGGGCTTAGGAAAGTATTAGGGTGTGCTGGGGCGGCTGCTACAATCAGAAGATTTTAATGCATAGAATGCATTAAGATAAATAAAACAACTGCCTTTACAACCACTTTAAATAATGCATTACAATTTAACTAAACCCATTAGATTTTAATCGACTTAAATGTACTGAAGATTTTGGTTTACTAAAATACGACTAAAACTAAAACAATTCAGATGCCTAAAATATGAATAAAATCAAAATGGCATTTTAGCTCTAATTCACATTGAATGCTGCTTTGAAATCATGCAACTTCACTTAAAATCAGCGATTTCAAAGCCGCATGTCGGTTTTTTGTGTGCATTTGTTTACTACTGGAGTACCAACGTTATACATTTTTTTACATGACTTTTTTATTCGCTATATTTTTCTCTTTCTGTGGAAAAAAATATTTTTCTTCTGAGCACTCCCCTCTCTTTTCTTCCATCTCATCATACAAGATACCTAACATATGAAATGTACATCTGTTTCATTCCAGATTAAACTCAGCCCCACAAATTTTGAATTAGAAGGCTACGTGTACATTTGTCTTTGACTGGCTTTGGGTCTACGGTGTTTCCCGCGACAATTGTGTGGACAGATGCTTTGAGATTCCATTATATCTACTGAGAACTTCATGTGGATTGTTTTCGAGACTGATAAAAGTCTCAATAGGACAGGATTCAGGCTCATATATCAACCAGGTAAGCTCAGTCCCCATTTTCTGTTCTGATTTTTATCAGTTTAGGTCTTTGCCTAAAGCAGCCAATTTCATGGTTCTCTGTTGTCCCAGTTTTGGTACAATAATCCCAGCATCAATAGTCATGTTTTATGCCATGAATCAAGGACAAGGCATAAAATGTTTGCCAAGCCAACCCTTTTTTCTTAGCTTTGGATAGAGTGAGAAAAGAATAAATCTCCTTTAGGCTTTTATTGCTCCCTGGGGCTCCCTCATTTCCTGCCTTGCTGACAATTTCTTACCAAACCAAACTATTTCCTCCAAACTTGAAGCCTCAATCCCAATACTGGTCCTAAGCGTACTTCGAAAATATCCTAATTGTAGTTCCTAATCCCATTTCTATGCAACGCATATAAAACCTGAATACAACTGTTGGACAAATGATGTGAAATAAATCTTTAATGGGGCACATTACAGTATTCCCCACTGAGGTTCACACCTATTTAAGGGATACTGGGGTAGATTTACTAAAACAGCAGCTGTGCATGGTAGCCAATCAGCTTCACACTTCAGATTGTTCAATTAAGCTTTTAAAAACAAAACTGGAAGCTGGAAGGTTTCTATGCAGAGCTGCACCAGATTTTGCACTCTCCGGTCTTAGTAAATCAACCCCACTGTCACCTTGCCCATGCAGGATAGGGTAGCAGTGTCTATGCAAAGGGCATACTTTAAAGCTAATTTGGCTGTACTTGTCCTGTGGATCTCAGGAGTGCAGTTAGTTCTGCACTCCTGTAACCCATTTTCAGCAGACAGCAAGCTGAAGCCCCTTGTCGGCTGAGGTCACAGAGCCGGTCCAGGCTCGGGAAGGATTGCGACCATATGGTCAGGATCTGCCCACCTGCTTGGACTGGCACCTGGCTCAGCCTCTCAGTGAGCCGCTGAGAGCCTGAGCCAGCCGCTCCCACCCCCTCCACAGCCCAGAGCTCTAGTGAGCATGGGGGGGGGGCATAGCAGAGAGCCGTTAGTCACCAGCCCTCAGCTCACGGAGCTGTGAGAACCAAGCAATCAGTGGCGTTTGATAGCTTGGTTCTCAGTCTTAGAGCCAGTGGGGGACAGTTGCAGCATTGGACCGATGCTGCATCCACCTAGGTAAGTATGATTAATAATAAAATAATATTTCCCATACTTCTATTTTAACTAATTTATACTAACATTACCTGCGCCCTCCTGCAGCTCCATGCTATGTTGGCAACGTGGGTTAGCAGTGACACTACTACTCTGGTCAAGTGACAGACAATGTATGGGCTTAGCAATTGGCTGTTAGACCCAAGAAGTGTCACAGAGGCGTTTATTCATACCTAGAAATGATAGGCATGTTCCCATGCGGAGCAGCAATGAGTTGTGAAGGACTGCAGGTGAGTATATGGGGGATGTTAGGATGCCCATTCCAAAGACACTATCACTTTGCCCTGTGTGGGTAACAGGACAGGGTCTATTTGCAAAAAAAATATATATATATTGCCATTTGGTAATTAACATTCTATTAATAACTACAAAATTTTAGCCAAGAGAAAGAGTTAATTAACCATTTCCTGAAGTATTGAGCTTCAAACTTACATAGGGAATATACCGTATATACTCGAGTATAAGTCGAATTTTTCAGCTCATTTTTTTGTGCTGAAAGTGCCCCCCTCGACTTATACTCGAGTCAAGCACTTTTCTGCAGCAAAAAATTTCATTTTCCGACCCGAATTTGGGGCCCCGTATCTCAGGGCCACTTAGTGCTAGAAACCCCAAATTTGGTATGCATACCCAGTGGACCTGGTACCACAACATATCCAAAGCTGAAGTTCCTAGCACGAAGTGGCCCCGAGATACGGGGCCCCAAAATCGGTTCGGAAAATGTCATTCTCTGCTGCAGAAAAGTGCTTGACATTTTCTGAACCGACTTTGGGGCCCCATATCTCAGGGCCACTTGGTGCTAGGAACACCACATTTGGTGTGCAAACCCAGTGGAACTGGTACCATAACATATCCAAAGATGGGGTTCCTAGCACCAAGTGGCCCTGAGATACGGGGCCCCAAAACTGGTTCGGAAAATGTCATTCTCTGCTGCAGAAAAGTGCTTGACATTTTCTGAACTGATTTTTGGGGCCCTGTATCTCGAGGACACTTGGTGCTAGAAACCCCAGCTTTGGAAATGTTATGGTGCTAGTTCCTCTGGGTTTGCACACCAAATTTGGGGTTCTTAGCACTAAGTGGCCCCGAGATACGGGGCCCCAAATTCGGTCAACTGTGTCTATCTGCAGCAATGTCATTTCGGGACCCTTTGGGTTCAGAGACCCCAAATTTTGGCTGCAGCTAGGAGGCATCTAGGAACCCTTAACTACCAAGTTTGAAGTTCAGGGGACCTATGGCTGCAAATAGGCACAGTGAGGCATGCAAATGGGCACAGTGATGCTGCAAATGGGCATTGTTGACCCTCTTTTCCACTTAAAGTAGCTGTGCATTTCTCACCCTCGTCTTATACTCGGGTCAATACGTTTTTCCCATTTTTTTGTGGTAAATTAGGGCCTCGACTTATACTCGGAACGACTTATACTCGAGTATATACGGTAAGTCTTTATAAAATAGGGAACAGCCAGGGCCTAATTCAGTTTAAATTCTTCACCCATCGAGGGCCTAGGAAAGGTGCAAATGGGCTTCATGTGATCCAAAAAACTACCGGCTCCACAGGGCTGCCCCAGACCCAACCTATAAAATCTGAAAAAGAAAACCTTTGTCATGTCAAGGAACAGTAGGTGCCATTCTGATTGTCTCTTGTACGTATCCCTTTGACCACGATTGTTCGGTGGTAGTTGACTCGGCTGACACAAGAGTGTAGAGGACAGCAGATTTAAAGGGGTTTATATCTGCAACACAGAATTATTGTAGAGGTAAACTACAATTGAATGCCATTTAGTGTGCTAAAGCACTGTGTATCATATCCCCATCATCAGAAGCCTTTATGGCAAGATGTACAATGCAGGAACACAATTTGGAGACAGGCACAGAACCCTATAACAAAAAGTGCCTGAACAAGGACTTTCATGACAGGATCACCAGGTTTTAATGAAATATGTTGTTTTAAAAATAGTAAAGATCCCTTGGAAATTCCATTAACATTATATGATTATATGAGATTTAAGTGAATAAGGTTACATCTACTTTAAACAAACCCTTCCTCTTGCAGTATAAACCATGAAAAGAACTGTGAAATCTGGCATAGAACTTCTTAAAAACCTCAAGACCCTCAAGACAGACATATTTCAAACAATACGAATTTAATTTCAATAATGGAGTATTTTTTACAGTATCGTGTGTTGTTATTTTTTATGATTTTTTTTTTTAAACTGTGTTTTTATCTTTGAATTAAACAAGTATTTGTATAAATATAATTGAATTGATTCATTAATCAGCTAAATCATCAAATAGTCCAAATTTGTACTATTATTTGTTTAAAATCTATCCAAAGACAACAATTTTTTTTTAGATTTAGAGTGGCGAGGTGTTAGAACCCTTGTCAAAGTCTTTATTGCTGTCTATGCCCTCGTAAAGTAATGAAAGCGAGGGTAAATATACATTTTTGAGTTGCCGCCAGAACTAGAAATAGAAGGTTATTCTTCATATTGAAATTAAATACTTACCTTAGAACAAAGAGCCGGCATCGCCTCCCAGTCACTGCTGAATAGGGATGAGCTTCGAGTTCGAGTCAAACTCATGTTCGAATCGAACATTAGCTGTTCGCCAGTTCGCCGAACAGCGAACAATTTGGGGTGTTTGCAGCAAATTCGAAAGCCACGGAACACCCTTTAAAAGTCTATGGGAGAAATCAAAAGTGCTAATTTTAAAGGCTTATATGCATGGTATTATCATAAAAAGTGTTTGGGGACCTGGGTTCTGCCCCAGGGGACATGTATCAATGCAAAACAAAGTTTTAAAAATGGCCGTTTTTTCGGGAGCAGTGATTTTAATAATGCTTAAAGTATAACAATAAAAGTGTAATATTCCTTTAAATTTCATACCTGGGGGTGTCTATAGTATGCCTGTAAAGGGGCGCATGTTTCCCGCGTTTAGAACAGTCTGACAGCAAAATGACTCACGGCTATTAATGTATTGCCAGTCCGACAATACACATAAAAGTTCATTGATAAAAACGGCATGGGATTTCCCCACAGGGGAACCCCGAACCAAAATTTTAAAAAAAAACTGTCGTGGGGGTCCCCCTAAATTCCATACCAGGCCCTTCAGGTCTGGTATCGGTATTAAGGGGAACCCCGCACCAAAATAAAAAAAAAGGCGTGGGGGTCCCCTCAAAATTCATACCAGACCCTTCAGGTCTGGTATGGATTTTAAGGGGAACCCCGCGCCAAAATGAAAAAAAAATGGCCTGGGTCCCCCCGAAAATCCATACCAGACCCTTATCCGAGCACACAACCTGGCAGGCCGCAGGAAAAGAGGGGGGGCGAGAGAGAGCGCCCCCCCTCCTGAACCGTACCAGGCCACATAACCTCAACATTGGGAGGGTGCTTTGGGGTCCCCCCCAAAGCACCTTGTCCCCATGTTGATAGGGACAAGGGCCTCATCCCCACAACCCATGCCCGGTGGTTGTGGGGGTCTGTGGGGGTAGGAATCTGGAATCTTTAACAAGAGGACCCCCAGATCCCACCCCCTGTGTGAAATGGTAATGGGGTACAAAAGTACCCCTACCATTTCACAAAAAAAGTGTCAAAAAATGTTGAAAATGGCAAGAGACAGTTTTTGACAATTCCTTTATTTAAAGTCTTCTTCTTTCCATCTTCTTTCTTCTATCTTCCTTCGGTTTCTTCCTCCATCTTCTTTTTCCTCCTATCCTCTGCTTCTTGCTCTGGTGTTCTCATCCGGCATCTTCCTCCGCGGCGTCTTCTTCCCTTCTTCGTTCTCGGGTGACCCCGCCCCCTCTGACGTCACGGGGAATGCCACAGGGAAGTCCCCGTCAAGTCTGTGTGCGTCAGAGGAGGGCGGGATCACCGGGTTGCCCAATCCTCCTTTATTTAAGAACCGTCAGAAGATGAGAAGCGTCACACAGTGGGAGCCTCCCATCATGGATGCGGAGCGGCCCGAGAACGAAGAGGGGAAGAAGACGCCGCGGAGGAAGATGCCGGACGAGAACATTGGAGCAAGAAGCAGAGGATCGGAGGAAGAAGAAGATGTAGGAAGAAACCAAAGGAAGATAGAAGAAAGAAGATAGAAGAAAGAAGATGGAGAGAAGAAGACTTTAAATAAAGGAATTGTCAAAAACTGTCTCTTGTCATTTTTAACATTTTTGACACTTTTTTTGTGAAATGGTAGGGGTAATTTTGTACCAGGGGGGGACCCTGGTATGGTTCAGGAGGGGGGGCGCTCTCTCGTCCCCCCCTCTTTTCCTGCGGCCTGCCAGGTTGCGTGCTCGGATAAGGGTCTGGTATAGATTTTTGGGGGGACCCCACGCCATTTCTTTTTTACATTTTGGCACGGGGTTCCCCTTAAAATCCATACCAGACCTGAAGGGTCTGGTATGAATTTTGAGGGGGACCCCCACGCCATTTTATTTTAAAATTTTGGTACGGGGTTCCCCTTAATATCCATACCAGACCTGAAGGGGACCCCCACGCCAGTTTTTTTAAAATTTTGGTTCGGAATTTCCCTGTGGGGAAATCCCATGCCGTTTTTATCAATGAACTTTTATGTGTATTGTCGGACCGGCAATTCATTAATAGCCGCGAGTAGTTTTAAATGACTTTTTTCCTTTGAAATGTAATTTTGCTGTCAGACTGTTCTAAACACGGGAAACATGCGCCCCTTTACTATACTATAGACAGCCCCAGGTATGAAATTTAAAGGAATATTACACTTTTATTGTTTCACTAAGCATTATTAAAATCACTGCTCCCGAAAAAACTGACGTTTTTAAAACTTTTTTTAAAACATTTTTTTGCATTGATACATGTCCCCTGGGGCAGGACCCGGGTCCCCAAACCCTTTTTAGGACAATACCATACAAATTAGCCTTTAAAATTAGCACTTTTTATTTAGAACGTTTGAGTCCCATAGACTTCAATGGGGTTCTAACGTTCGTGCAAAGTTTTGGTCTGTTCGCAAGTTCTGGTGCAAACCGAACTGGGGGGTGTTCGGCTCATCCCTACTGCTGAGGGAGCTGCCATGTGTCCCTCTGCATTTCTTCCGGGTTCGTGGCTCTGGCGCTGTGAGTGGCCAGAGCCGCGATAAACATCACATCTGTGCATGCCCGCGGGAGTTCTCTTTCCAGCAAGGAGCTCTGATTTTCTGGCAGCATCCACCGGACCTTCAGAGCGCATGTGCCACTGACGTCAGCGGCTGCATGCAAGGTGAATATCTCCTAAACCGTACAGGTTTAGGAGATATTTATTTTACCTACAGGTAAGCCTTATTATAGGCTTACCTGTAGGTAAAAATGTGAAAGTGGGGTATACAACCGCTTTAAAGGTAAATCTAAAGGAAATTGAATAAGAAAATTGTATAATGTATGGACAGCTTAAGTGAAGGTAAACCTCCACAATGAGACACGGTTGGCAAAATAAGTATTTTAATCCAGCCGCTGCTCTATCCAAAAAAAAAAAATGACTTTAGTTTTATTTTAATGAGTATGGTTGAGGCAGACTGAGGGCATAGGAAGCCTCATTTGTGATCTAGGAAGTATGTATCACCTAATCTGAACCATATGCATCAATCCAGGTAGACCATTATTTATCGAACGTCTTGGGATAGTTTCTACTCTTATAGGTTAATTTGTACAATGGTAAAACTGCAAGATTTCCAACTATTCAGTGTATGTGAAGTGGACTGCTTCCATCTCAGAAGGTGCTCCCTGTGTGCATAATAAAGTGCAAAAAACAAGAATAACTTCATATAGCTAGTAGCTTCAGTATCTTCCATAATTCCCAACAACAACATTCGTGGGTCAAGCTGCAGGGAACAGTCAGAAAGATCATTCAATGTGGCAACCACCGACTCTCAGTATGAACAGACAGCTAGGCATTGCCACACCATATGAAAAAAGGTTCCAGTAGAGGAGAGGCAACATGTACAAATAGGACTAACCAGAGAGTATGTGGCCACTAACCTCGGTGGGGTACAATAAACCCTGTTCAGAAACTTCAACTGTATAAAACGATGTAACATAGGAGCCCGTACAGTCTTCCCAGTCATAAATAGTAAACTCTGGGATATCACTTTTCCATTTGTCAAAGGTTTTACTGGAGGTATGAGCGCGTGTCACCGACAAACAAAGGTAAAGCGAGACAGCGGTTTCCACATAAACCTCAACATCAGCAATCGCTCCACCTAGTCGAGTTCTAGTACAAACGGCTCTGGGAATTGGGCCAAAGAACATGCCTCAACTGAAAATAGCGAAAATACATAGACGCAGACATAGGTGTACTCAGCCTATTGCATAAGGGTGTGCATCCCAAAGCGCAAACACACACACACATTTTATGAGATATATATACAGTATATATATCTATCTATATATATGTAGCACTAACCCCCGAATGAGCTGCTGATTCAAATCGGGCTGTTACCATCACCTCTTTACCCGTAGTTTCACCAATACCAGAACTTAGAGTCCATGTTGAGCTTTGTATCTGACAATGTAGGCACCAGTCACTTTAGTATTTTTCCAATGCTTTAATGAGAAATAACTGGAAGAAGTAGCAGGAAAGAGGTAGAAGAAGAGTTGCAGGAAAGTTCAAATACCTTCTTTTAAGATCTCTGAGGACTTAAATTCTCATGGACGAAAATATCTTCAATTCAAGGTTTAATCTTTGCCCTCTTTGTAACACGAACAAAAGAAAAGACTCTGCCACAGACTTTAGAAGAGCGATGTAACTGTACAGTCCTCTGCCACAGGACGTAGTAGTTTTAGATGAACAGCAACACAGTACCAGAACCTTTAAGCTGACCCGGCAGTACTTGTGTGGTAGGTTAGATGTAAGATGCTTCCTCCAATCGAGTTACCAGGCCCCTCTCAAGACCAGCCTTCCGCATGGTCCCTTCCAAGATGGGTCCTACCCTGGGTCTTCTTAATTGTTCGGCTTCTTCCCACAGGACAGACAGCACAGGACCATCCCAGCAGTAGTAGGCCCCAGACAGGCTTCTGGGCCTACTTGCACGGCTACAGCAACGCAGCCCTCCAGCCAGGAGGGCCACGAGGTAGAACTCCCTCTGCCGAGTTGCCTCCGAGAAAGAAGAGCACTCAATATACTTCAGCTTGTTGCTTTTCCAACAATGTCCTATGGTGACAACGACACCTACAGGTAACAGTGTGGAACTGCACGCAACACAGCCAATGCTGAAACAGAGGCCAATTTGCCCATAGATTAAATTTGAACTATGTTCAGAACAGATGACCCACTAAATTTACATATAAGCGGTAGATTAGAAATATATATATATATAATATTAGATATATTAGAGCTGCATGATTAATATTTAAAGAATCAAGATCACGATTCTACCCCCCTCGTGATCATAACACAGCATTTTCCTGATTCAGTACAGAGAAGTCTCTGCTCACTGCTGACAGCAGTCAAAAAAAAAAAGCAAAAAAAAAAAAAACAGGCAGCCTGCCAAGTTTATCGAAACATCGCTTAGGCGGAGATAAAAAGAAACACTGTAAAATTTGGTTTAGATCAAAGAATGAACTTCAGTCTGTAAATGAGGTCAATTTAACCACTTAAAGACTAATGCCCCGTACACACGGTCGGACATTGATCGGACATTCCGACAACAAAATCCTAGGATTTTTTCCGACGGATGTTGGCTCAAACTTGTCTTGCATACACACGGTCATACATAGTTGTCGGAAAATCCGATCATTCTGAACGCGGTGACGTGAAACACGTACGTCGGGACTATAAACGGGGCAGTAGCCAATAGCTTTCATCTCTTTATTTATTCTGAGCATGGGGGCACTTTGTGCGTCGGATTTGTGTACACACGATCAGAAATTCCGACAACGGATTTTGTTGTCGGAAAATTTTATAGCAAGCTCTCAAACTTTGTGTGTCGGAAAATCCGATGGAAAATGTGTGATGGACCCTACACACGGTCGTAATTTCCGACAACAAGGTCCTATCACACATTTTCCCTCGGAAAATCTGACCGTGTGTACAGGGCATTAGCTTTTTTCTGCCTTGTTTCTTACAAGTTAAAATCAGTATTTTTTTGCTAGAAAATTACTTGGAACCCCCAAACATTATATTTATTTTTTTAGCAGAGACCCTAGAGAATAAAATGGTGATTGTTACAATATTTTATGTCACACTGTATTTGCGCAGCGGTCTTTCAAACACAATTTTTTTTTTAACAAATACACTTTAATGAATTAAAAAAAAAGAAACAGTAAAGCTAGCCAGGTGGGTTGGAAGTGCCTGAAGAGGTAGTACTGGGATCAGTGACCACAGTGAGAAAGTGCTGGGAAAGTGTAAGCTGTGTCACCCAATCTGTGCTTCAAGTATAGGGACTGCGAGTGCCTGCCTGTAATGGGCCTTTGCAACCAAATTACAACAAGGTGACATAGCTGAGTTCTGCAAGCAAGTGAGTGCTAGAAGAAGAAGAGGAGCTGTATATAGAGACTGTATATAGAAAGGGTTGACCCTGAAGTTTGTTTGAAGTCAAATGGGCATCCCATAATCTCCAAGTTATTAAAAAACAAAGTCACAGACTGTTCTCTGACTCTGGAGTGACTGTGGAAGTTCGGTATGCCTGGCTGTGCAGGGTGGGGGATCCCAGTTCATTCTCAGGCCATAAGGGGGTGCGCTATACTAACATCAGATAGTTAGTACAGCGAGCTTCTCCAAAGTGCTTCAGATTTTTTTTTGTCCAGCCCACTGGGTTGAACAAAAAAAACTTAAAGGTACACAGGCTTTAGTCGTTCTCAAATGTAGCAAGGTCTTTTACCTGTTTTGGTCTAATGAGGACCTCCAAAGCCAAAGATAGCTGACATCCTTGAATATGTTGTGGGTTGTGAGGCATAGTGGGTGCAAAAGATGGTGAAAGTCATTGGGCGCCAGACACTTCTTAGATGTAAAAGAGGTTTTATTTCTTTGACAGTCCTTTTTATATATTTTGGGTGAAAAAGGGTTAGGGCCAGGACACCTTTAGATAGTTGCAAACTCATTTGGCAAACTCTGAAACTTCAGTAGGAGGACAGCCTTACAGGGAAAGGCCCCAGCAAGGCGCCACTTCTGCAGGATTGCTGTCTCCTATGGTAACAGTCCTTTAACACTTCCTAACTCAAACTTAACAATTCTTTCCGCTCCACTACAACTGCTCCTTGTAGTTCTTCAGCACTCTCACTCGACCCTCTGATTCACTGACTATGAATCCCTTGAGCTCCTCCAAGGTTTTTGGTAGTATCCTTCAAGCTTCACCCCTGCTGACTGGCTCGGTCCCTAGCTTGACACACAAGGCTGCTTTGCAAGCATCCCCTCCACTGGTTGAGTCCCTGACTTGATCGCCGCCTGAAGTATCCCGATTCTCCACTGAGCCTTTTCAGTAAGAATATGATGGCGGTAATATGATATACGGTGCATACTAGCTCATTATGCCTTTTCCCTTGCAGGTGTAGGAAAAAAAAAAAAAGCCAGCGGGTTTACTAACGCTTTAACTAACAATCGCGCAGTCGTGCGGCACTGCACCCAAACAAAATTGACGTCCTTTTTTTCCCACAAATAGAGCTTTCTTTTGGTGGTATTGGATCATCTCTGCGGTTTTCATTTTTTGTGCTGTAAACAAAAAAAGAGCGACAATTTTGAAAAAAAACTAAATATTTTGTACTTTTTGCTATGATAAATATCCCCATTTTTTTTTTAAAAAAAGCTAATTTTTTCTCAGTTTAGGCCGATATGTATTTTTCTACATATTTTTGGTTAAAAAAATCGCAATAAGCTTATATTGATTGGTTTGCGCAAAAGTTATAGCGTCTACAAAATAGGGGATAGATTTATAGCATTTTTATTTTTTTTTACTAGTAAAGGCGGTGATCTGCGATTTTTATCGGGACTGCAACATTATGGTGGACACATCGGACACATTTGACACATTTTTGGGACCACTGGCATTTATACAGCGATCAGTGCTATAAAAATGCACTGATTACTGTAAAAATGTCACTGGCAGGGAAGGGGTTAACACTAGGGGGCGATAAAGGGGTTAACTGTGTTCCCTGTGTGTGTTTCTAACAGTAGGGGGAGGGGACTGACTAGAGGAAATGACAGATTCCTAGCTATTAGGAACTCATGATCTGTCTCTACTCACAGAACAGAACAGGGATTTGTGTGTTTACACACACACGTCCCTGTTCTGCCTCTCGTGCCCACGATCGTTCGTGGCCGGCAGTCATTGCGACCACCGGCCACGAGCATCGGCACTCCCGCTGTGCACTTAAAGGAGCTGAAGTATAGCTACGACGGCTCGCGGGATCAAGCCAACCTGCAGGCGGCTGGTCGGCAAGTAGTTTAAAAGATTTATAGCAGTCATTGTATAAATAAGTGCATATTTTATTTTTATTTTATTGCAGGTACTTATATAGCATATATGTCAATTACGCAGCGCTTCACATATACATTGTACATTCATATCAGTCCCTTCCCTCAAGGAGCTTACAATCTAAGGTCCCTAACACGCATTCATACATACACATACTAGGGCCAACACGATGGGGTTGATTTACTAAAGGCAAAGAGACTGTGCACTTTGCAAAGTGCAGTTCCTTCAGAGCTTAGTAAATGAGTAGAAGCTCTGCTGACTTGCATCATCCAATCACGTGCAAGCAAAAATGCTGTTTTTTTTAAATTTTTCTTGCATGTGATTGGGTATTCTTTGCAATGAGAACCTTTACCTCATTTACCAAGCTCTGGAGCAACTGCAAAGTGCACAGTCTATTCAACCCCAATGTCTCAGCAGGAGTGATTCCCCTGTCAGCACTGACTGTTGATGGGGGAGGCATGTCAATTTCTTTCCTTCAACCCGTGGTTGCAAGAAATAAATTTGCACCGTCTATGGCCTGCCTAAGCCTCACCATTAAGATTTCACCAGAGACTCTTCTGGCATTGGACTGTTCAATGGCTAATGCCCCGTACACACGGTCGGATTTTCCGATGGAAAATGTCAGATCGGAGCATGTTGTCGGAAATTCCGACCGTGTGTGGGCTCCATCGGACATTTTCCATCGGATTTTCCGACACACAAAGCTGGAGAGCAGGAGATAAAATTTTCCGACAACAAAATCCGTTGTCGTAAATTCCGATCGTGTGTACACAAATCCGACGGACAAAGTGCCACGCATGCTCAGAATAAATAAAGAGATGAAAGCTATTGGCCACTGCCCCGTTTATAGTCCCGACGTACGTGTTTTACGTCACCGCGTTTAGAACGATCGGATTTTCCGACAACTTTGTGTGACCATGTGTATGCAAGACAATTTTGAGCCAACATCCGTCGGAAAAAATCCTAGGATTTTGTTGTCGGAATGTCCGAACAAAGTCCGACCGTTTGTACGTCTTATAAGAGTGGGGATTAGTGACAACTTTGCCAAGAGGGGTTAGGGCTAAAGCTGGCCATACACTAGTCTATTTTTATTTGGTGACATGATGAATGCCACTTGAAAGTACTTCAAAACTTTGTTTTATCATTCGATTTGGATTGAATGGACTTTCCTGAACGAAAACCACATTCACTGTTTTTAATTTATTCCTTGAAAAATTTTCCATCTTCCTTTGAATTTCAGTCACTGTTGTTGAAAACAGACATCAATTTGACCTCACCTATGATTAGAAAATTGAAGAAAATGTTCTTAGGCCTTTTTCACATGGGCTGTCTGATCAGGTTCGTCTGTCAGCTTTTCAGGCGGACCCGATCAGACACTATTCTCTATTGTGATGCTGAACAAGATTAGTTGTTCTTGTCTTGTCTGTACATATCTAGAGGTTGGTCCATCAGTCCTTACCTTCTATAATGCAAACTGGACAACTGTTAAACTGTTTTTCTGGATATTCCTGTTTTTCTAGTTGTAACTCTTAGTTACATAGTTAGTCAGGTTGAAAAAAGACCATCTAGTTCAAAAAAAAAATATATATATATTTTGGGGCAAAAAACCCCAGCAAAGCATTCTCCAATTTGCTACAGCAGGGGAAAACATTCCTTCCTGAAACTCTTATGCCCTGTATACACGGCCGGATTTTCCAACGGAAAAAGTGCGATCGGATTGTGTTTTCGAAAATTCTGATCATGTGTGGGCTCCATCGGACTTTTTCCGTCGGAATTTCCGACACAAAGTTTGAGAGCAGGCTATAAAATTTTCCGACAACAAAATCCGATCGGTTAAATTCCGATCTTGTGTACACAAATCCGACGCACAAAGTGCAACGCATGTTCAGAATAAATTAAGAGACGAAAGCTAGTGGCTACTGCCCCATTTATAGTCCCGACTTACGTGTTTTACGTCACCGCGTTCAGAATGATCTGATTTTTCGACAACTTTGTGCGACCGTGTGTATGCAAGACAAGTTTGAGCCAGCATCCGTCGGAAAAAATCCATGGATTTTGTTGTCGGAATGTCCGATCAATGTCCGATCATGTGTACAGGGCATTACATTTACTATCTGCATGTATTATTGTACATGTACTCTTTCTATTTCTCAACAATAAAGAATTGGAAATGGCAGTCTCCATGACAGGAATGGCTGGCTCTTTAGTGCCCCTGCTGGTATAATGGGGGCTCTGGAGGCTGGTACCAGTTGGGATGGAAACAGGGGCACCCACGGGTCATTGGGCACAGGAGTAATTCCCCCGGTAAGACTGGGTTAACCTTATATAATCATGATATTAATGCTTTTCCTGCACTGCATCTCATTGGGCCAGACCTTTTGGCAATTTTTGTCACCAAGTCTCAGGGCCTAGCCTTTGCAATAGTACCGGCACTTATGTATTTAATTGATTATTTCTTCATGTTTGTCACTGTACTTTTGTCTTTGTTTCTTTTTCTCACTAGGATGGAGGGTGTGGGTCCCCAGGCCTACCCTGAAGTCTTAGGGGAGGATGTGTGGCCATTAGGTTCCTTCCTCCCCTGAACTGGGAATAGGGGGGTCTCTCTTTGGGAGAGCTCTTTACCTTGTTGGACAGCTGACCATGAGGAGAGGAGTCCACCAGTCCTTTTGATTAGGTGGTCCAATTTGAGCCTTGCCCGGTCAGGAACCTTGCTGCCCTGGTGGTCAGGGCAAGGCCCTACTGCTTTGGAGGTGGACAAGAGATACACCCTTAACTGCACTTTATCTGTGTGTGTTTTTCATATGCTATTTTTGTACACTTAGGTGTTTTGTTTTTGCTCACCACCGCAGATTAACAACCAGTGCTGGAACAAGGTCACCTAGATCCCAGGGCGGACATGTCAAACTTAACTTGGCCCCAAGTTATTTTTAGGTGAATTATATGTAAGAGAAGATGAAGAAGCTTCCAGGAGAAGAACTAGATGGACAACAAGGAAATAAATGAATTAATTAAATATAAAACTGCTCTTCCATCGGTATTACACCTGGGCAAAACATTTTTCTCCTAGGGTTTATTAAAATTTAAGAAGACAAAACAAGCACCATCAAATTATGTATTTATATTATAATAATCCAAATTTTAGCCAAATAACAAAAGTCATTTTATTTAAAAAAATAGTAGTTTGATCAGGTGTGGTCACATACCATACAGTATGTTAACGTAGCCCAGCTTTTCTCAAACAGGGTTTCCTCTTCACGTTACTAGGGGGTCCTTCAGCAGTAAGCAATGGAGAAATGATTTCCCGCCTACACCGGCCACCAAAAAATTGGAATTGACATCTATACAAATCACTAATGTTAGGACACAACGCAGTTTTCACTATATGTTTGTATTTATTATTACAATTATTATTCATTTAATATCAAGTTCATTTTATTTGTGAAAATAATTTTGGCATACACAAAAGTTTAGTGTTAAAAATGATTTGCCGTAGGTGTAAAATACTTTAGGCATGCCCCATTTATTTATTATTTCATTTAAATTATTGTACAACCTACTGATTAAGTAGCATGAGCTGTAGGTGTAATATATTTTAGCCAAGTTCCTAAAATTAATTCAAGGGTTCCGCAGCAGTAAAAAGACAGTAACAGAAACTCTCCAGCACCTCAACAAGCTAGCCAAAGCTATTCACCTAACTGTAATCTGTTTCCAACATTTAGATTACTGATTTTTTTTTTTGTTTTTTTTTTGCGGGTACCTAACTCAAAACTTTTTTTATATTTAATAGAGTTTAAAAAAAGTACAGAAACTTTTTGAAGAACCCTCGTATATACAGTATTTCACAAAACTGAGTACACTCCTCACATTTTTATAAATATTTGCTTCTATCTTTTTATGTGACAACACTGAAGAAATTACACTTTGCTACAATGTAAAGTAGTGAGTGTACAGCTTGTATAACAATGTAAATTTGGTGTCCCATCAAAATAACTCAACACACATCCATTAATGTCTAAACTGCTGGAAACAAAAGTGAGTACAACCCTAAGTGAAAATGTCCAAATTGGGCCAAATTAGCCATTTTCCCTCCCCGGTGTCATGTGACTCGTTAGTGTTACAAGGTCTCAGGTGTGAATGGGGAGCGGGTGTGTTAAACTTGGTGTTATCGCTCTCACTCTCTCAAACTTTTCACTGGAAGTCCAACATGGCACCTCATGGCAAAAAATTCTCTGAGGATCTGAAAAAAGAGTTGTTGCTCTACAGAAATATGGCCTAGGCTATAAGAAGATTGCCAAGAGCCTGAAACTGAGCTTCAGCATGACCATACAGCAGTTTAACAGGACAAGTTCCACTCAGAACAGGCCTCGCCATGATCGACCAAAAGCGTTGAGTGCGGATATATTCAGAGGTTGTCTTTGGGAAATTGACGTATGAGTGCTGCCAGCATTGCTTCAGAGGTTGAAGGGGTGGGGGGTCAGCCTGTCAATGCTCAGACCATACACCACACACTGCATGAAATTGGTCTGCATGGCTGTCATCCCAGAAGGAATCCTCTTCTAAAGATGATGCGCAAGAAAGCCTGCAGACAGTTTGCTGAAGACAAAAAGACTAAGGACATGGATTACTGGAACCATGTCCTGTGGTCTGATGAGACCAAGATAAACTTATTTCAGATGGTGTTAAGCATGTGTGGCGGTAATCAGGTGAGGAGTACAAAGACAAGTGTGTCTTGCCTACAGTCAAGCATGGTGGTGGGAGTGTCATGGTCTGGGGCTGCATGAGTGCTGCCGGCACTGGAGACTACAGTTCATTGAGGGAACCATGAATGCCAACATGTACTGTGACATACTTAAGCAGAGCATGATCCCCTCCCTTCGGAGACTGGGCCACAGGGCAGTATTCCAACATTATAACGACCCCAAACACACCTCCAAGACAATCATTGCCTTGATAAAGAAGCTGAGGGTAAAGGTGATGGACTGGCCAAGCACGTCTCCAGACCTAAACCATATTAAACATCTGTGGGGCATCCTCAAATGGAAGGTGGAGGAGCGCAAGGTCTCTAACATCCACCAGCTCCGTGATGTCATCATGCAGGAGTGGAAAAGGACTCCAGTGGCAACCTGTGAAGATCTGGTGAACTACATGCCCAAGAGGGTTAAGGCAGTGCTGGAAAATAATGGTGGCCACACAAAATATTGACACTTTTGCCCAATTTGGACATTTTCACTTAGGGGTGTACTGACTTTTGTTGCCAGCGGTTTAGACATTAATGGCTGTGTGTTGAGTTATTTTGAGGGGACACCACATTTACACTGTTATACAATCTGTACACTCACTACTTTACATTGTAGCAAAGTGTCATTTCTTCAGTGTTGTCACATGGAAAGATAGAAGAAAATATTTACAAAAATGTGAGGGGTGTACTCACTTTTGTGAGATACTGTAGCTAAGCAGCTGCAGCTACGGCTTCAGCTACATTTGCAAATGTATACAACAAAGACCTCTGTTTTTTTTAGCTAAACGGTTTCTAGGTGTTTCTAGGTGTTTTGTGTCACAAAGTTGGGTTGAGTGCTGGAGAATTTTTGCAGTGTCTACTGAATTGCCCCAACCATGAGTCCTATTACTTCGTGGGTTATTATTTCATTTAAATAATTTTTGGTTCCTGTATTACTGTAGCACATTATGGGGGGTGCATTGATAAGGATTCCTGTTCTCCTTCTAAGAGCTGATGGAGATCAAAGAATTTCATCAGGTTGTGACCTTCCAGAAATATGAAAAGGATGTGGACCCTTGATAATAGACAGAGGATGGCATCATGCTCAGAATTTTAAATGTAGACTGTGGATAGGGCAGAACATTTGTAATAAAGTTTATTATTTCTATACTTGCTGTTTCTAAAAAAAAAAAAATGTTTGACAAATTTTGGCAAGAAGTGAGGTCCCAGTAGAAAATAAAAAAAGACATGAAATAGGATAAAACAATATGATGATGCAAACAGAATAGCAATGAAGATTACTGAAATATTATACAATTTGTAGGCAAAGATCAGAATTTGTGGATAGACTACTCTCCATATGTAATGGAATATAATATCAGTCAAAGGTTACAATGTTGTTTTATTGAGGTTAAAATACCTGTATTAATAGGTATGTGTAAAAGAATTATCAGACTTTGAGTGTATTCAAAGCCAAAACCTTTATTTTTTTATTTTTCCGTAGAATAGGTAATAGGGACCACTGTCAGGAATTACTATATAGAGAGAAGACAGGATAAGGCAGAAAAAGAAAAGACATATCAAACAAGTATATATATATATATATATATATATATATATATATATATATATATATATATATATATATTTTTTTTACATTGAGGGCCAGTTCACACTATAGAAATGCAGCCCGGATGTGTTCCAGATCCTTTTCTGCATGCACGTTCTGTCACATTACAGTGTGTTTTTAGTGCCTTTTTGATGCAGTCCAGTGCATTTTTTCTCCCTCTTTTTTCTTAACCTTAAATAAGAACATGCGTGTTCCAGTGCGTTTTTGGTGCGTTTTACAGAGTTCTAGTACAGTCCAGTGCAGGTAAAATGCAGCATGTTCTACTTTTTTTTTCACTGGTGTGAACTATGCCATTGAAAACCATTTGAACCGGGGGCGTGTCCTGGAAGTGAAACTGTGAGGACGTGCAGATACTGAGCTCTCCATACCCAGAGCCAATTCACCGCCATCCGCAGCCCATCCTTGCCCTGGGGACTGCCCCGGATCGCATCCCTATGTGCCTGGACCTGCCCTACCTTGTTCCAGGGGGCTGGTGTACTTTGCGGCTAGTCGGGCCCGGATCGGCGGCTGACTATACAGCGTGGCGGCCTCCGCCATCTTGGGGCCTATAGACTGCCCGGCGTCCTTCTGCCTCCGACGGCCATGGTCCGTGAAGAGAACGAGTACCCGGACCTCAGCCGTGGACTAATCCGCCTCCAGGGGGCATCGGGCAGAGTGTCAGCCGAAGGATAGTGAGAGAGACCTCCTATTGCCGATCCCTCCTGCTCCGCGGCCGAACATTCTCGGGGGCCGCCGGTCTCAGCTACAGATCTCCCGGGCCGCAGTGAGTACCACCACCCCCTGGAAGACAATCCTTGAGGTGCCTGTCCTCCTGTGTAACGGCACCTGTCCTTGACTGGGGGTTTGGGGCCTCAACGGAGCGGATCTTACACACCCGGCGGCCGCTCCTTAGGAAAATCCGCAGCTTCGGCCTAATCCTAGAGGGTGGCGACCATCTTGGTACTCCTGAGACTCTCAAATGAATTCCTTTTCTAATACCCGGCTGGCCATTCTTTCACGGAGCTTTAACCTCCCTGGCGGTATTCCCGAGTGTGGCTCGGGGTTAAAATTCAGGACCATTAGCGGTAACCCCGAGCCACACTCGGGATTGCATCGCAGGATCCTGGTGCCTCCTTACTTACCTTGTCCCCGGGATCCTGCGATGTCCCCCGCAGTGTCCGCGGGCTGTGTCTTGTCCCGAAGCCTCTCTGTGCCAGGCTCCGTTCCCTGCGAGCGTCGCGACGCACGGGGGCGGAGCCTGGCGGCAAATTCAAAAAAATGTAAAAAGCATAACACATACAGTACTGTAATCTTACAGATTACAGTACTGTATGAAATCATTTCACATCCCATTTGTCCCCAGTGCTCTGGCCCATGCCCTGCATGCAGTTTTATATTGCATATACTGTTCTTTCTGCCTGGAAACTGGAGATTGTCCATAGCAACCAAAAAGTGTCCCTTTACATCAAAAATGGCTTTAGACCAGCTAGAAAACAGCGATAGTAAATTAGAACACTTGCAGAGTTGAGCGATAGTGAATCGTGTGGAAATTTATTTTATTACTATTTATTTTTATTTTTTGTAATTATTATTATTTTTTTATTATATTAAAATTTATGTTTTTGTGTTTCAAACTTTATCATATCCGGGATATCTACTAGACTCTTGTTTGGACAGATTTAAGTGTGTTATTGTTAATAATTACAGGCCTACAATATAAAACGCCAAATTTCCATGCAAAATAATTGTACCGCTTTCAGCACCTAAAATCAGAAAGAATCATACCGCCAGGGAGGTTAAGTAGCACCTGCCCTAATAGTCACCCCCTCACAATCCCTACATAGGCCCACAGGACTATTGACCAACGACCCCACCATGTTTAACAGAGCCCTTTCTCTTGTTATGTAAAGCACGGCCTAAGAGGGGCGCATACTCGTGAGCGAAGGCAATGGACGTCTGATTCCTCCGCTCCGCGCCGTCGGTGATGTACCGCTCTACAAAAAACAAACTAAAAAATTGGCAGAGCATCACCAGAACCCCAGCCCCAGGCAAAGGCAGATCTAAGATGGCGCCTGAGCCTCCAGAACCTGATGATGATACACAGCTCTCTGATCTGGGACAGGGTTCTCCTGCTGAAAGCCTCCATCTGTTCCCCACGGATCACATAAGTCCTCACCCTGCTGACCCTGATGCTATGCTAGCCAAGTTCCGCAGCATTGTTCGAGATGAGATAACGGCTGCCTCCCGAAAGCTTTCCTCAGATTTGGTCTGCGACCATAAAGAGATAAGCCACTGCACCAATCAATTGGAACGTCGCATGGACCTGGCTACCACCGTGTTGGAGGGCCATGAGAAAGAGGTAGACAAAATGTCCGCAGAATTGGAGGCTCTCAGAGATAAGTTAGAAGACGCGGAAAACAGGGCCCGCAGGGATAACCTTCGTATCCGCGGAATCCCTGAACAGATCACTGACCTGCAGATAACAGTCACCGCTTTTTTTTCAAGAACTGGCCCCTGAGATTCCAGTGGACAGGCTGGAATTTGACCGCATTCATCGGTCACTGGCCCCTAAACCTTCCGAAGGCCCCCCAAGGGATGTCATTATCAAATTCCACTATTAGAGGACCAAGGAGAAACTCTTACAGTCAGCTCGAGAGCAGCGGGATATCTCTTTTCAAGGCAATCACCTCCAAATATTTGCAGACCTTTCGCCGGTCACCATTGCAAGGCGCCGAGGTCTCAAGCCTTATCTCCAAGTTCTGCAATCCCATCAGATCAAGTACAGATGGGGGTTCCCCTTTAAACTTTCCTTCTTCTACCAGGGTCGCCAGTTCCATGCCACCTCCCCATCAGGCCTAAAACAACATCTCCAGGATCTGCAATTGGACATCCCTCTGTCTCAATCTGATGCCCAGGCTTCACATTCCCAACCAGGTCCCTCTAGGCCTCCTCGTAAACCCTCTCAAGCATCACAACGATCACAATCTGGATCCCAGGCGCTGCGGGACTTGCAGGCCCAATGATTCCAACAAGCTAATAATGGATGAAAATCCCCATCTTTCCTTGATGTGCAGTTCACTTTTCTTGGCCGCTTGAGTCGGTGTGTCACTGACTGTTATTGTTCTAACTTCTAACTTCCAACCTACTTGGAGGATTTCAGTAGCTTGTTTTGGGGGACGTCCCCCTGCCGTACCCTTGCCCTATCGAGTTGACTGTAGATTGGCAGGGGGGGTCGTTGCCCCAGTGTAGACTGCCCCACCTGTGAGATGGCAGTCTTGGGCATGGACCACCCCATATGGGATTCCCTGATGGGTCTCCGACAATAGTTTGCCCCCCGAACCACCTCTACATTGCTGATGGCCCCCATGGAGTAGAGGGTTCATCAGGCATAGGCAAATTATTCTTAAGACCTGGTGGGGTGGGGAGAGAGGGGTAAGAGGTTTTAGGCTGGGGACATGCCTCCTTTGACTGTTATGTAGGTTGTTTGTTTTGTTCACACGCCGTGACCCTTCACTCCTGTTCAGTGGAGTGATAGGGCTGGCGCCTTGACTTTGATGTGGGGTCCCTTCTGGGGGTGATGGCTGTCGTCCCTGGGGGGCGGGGCTGTCGTCCCTGGGGGGCGGGGGGGTCCCCTTCATCCACACCCTCAAATGCCAATACTGCACTGAGGTTCTCATACTGTAACTCATTTTAAGCTGCTTGTTATGTTGCTATCTCTAATTATTGTTTAAACTTTATGTCAATTTAATTTAGTCCGTTTGCATCATCTTCACTATAGGCCGGTGGTTCCGACGGACCACTGCTCCCCCCATGAGTTGGCACATGGCTAAGATATTTGTCTTGGCTATGGTCCCACCCAGTTGTGGGCTCTATTGCCCACGGCGTGATACGTCAATGTACTCACTACATACTCTAATTAGAGTTCTTTTTGGTATTCTCATACCTTATGTCCTTTCCTGTGTTTATTATTCTTCTCTCACTTTTCTTTCCCCCTCCCCTTTTCCCTCGGCCCCTGGGGTGTGCAGATGGAGTAGTTCATAGCGTTATATCTCAGTCCCAATGACCCTTCACTGGCTGTCCCTAAAAGTTCAGGGCATGAATTCCCCACAAAAAAGAGTCAAGGTTTTTAAATACCTTAAGCAACAAAAAATAGACATAGCCTGTTTACAGGAAACTCAATTTTCTTCTTCTTCCTGCCCCAAATATTTCGCAGCAAACTATCCCCAAGTCTATTTAGCTAACGGTCCTACTAAGCAGAGAAGGGTTTTTATAGCTATACGAAAATCATTCCAATTTATCTGCAATAAACAGATAGCTGACCCTAATGGCAGATACCTTCTCTTGCAGGGCTCCGTTCAGGATAATGAAGTAACCATTATGACCTATTACGCCCCGAATGACAATCCGGGCCCATTTCTGTCTCATGTCTGTTCTTTGCTACAGGTCCACCAGAGAGGCACCCTCCTGTTGGCGGGTGATTCTAATGTGACGCTCAATCCTGCCCTTGATAAATACCCGGCGGATCATAAAGCCCCCCCTCCTGCAGCAAAAAAGTTCTTGCTGGCCTTACAAAATCTAGATCTAGTGGACATATGGCGGGAGTTTCATCCCGTGGGCAGGGACTACACCCACTATTCCCACCCTCACCACTCTCAATCTAGAATCGACCATTCGTTTGTGTTACGGAAACATCTCCCTTTAATAGATTCGGTATCGATCCTAGCAGTCCCTTGGTCAGACCACGATCCAGTTCTAACTGTTTGTCGTTCTCTACTCAACAAACCACAACATGCTCCCTGGGTGATGAATGATTCACTTTTTTTTTTTTACAAAGATGAACTTTATTGAAAATCAGTATGCACATGTCAGTTTACAACTTATTGCATAGTAATCAAAGGAAGTACAAATAAAAATAAAGTGTATAATATTCAGATTTCTATAAAACATTCTGCAATACGTATCGCTTTTTAATTTGAAATACATCAAAAGAAGAATATTCTCACCTGGACCTGTGAGTCCTGGATAAATTTAGGGGGGAAAGAGAAGAGAGGCGGACAGGGAGGGGGGAGAGGGGGGGGGGGAAATGGAAGGAAACTAAAGGATTGTAAGGAGGGGGGACGGTAGGGGAAGGGAACACAGAAGGATGCTCCAACATCTCATAGACCATGGTCCGCCCAAGAATGATTCACTTTTATCTTTCAAACCGATCCTCAGTGAAATCCAAGAAGCTTCTGTGGAATACTTTAGACTTAATGCAGGTTTGGTCTCGTCCCCAATAACACTATGGGAGGCTTATAAGGCGGTCCTCCGAGGTTGCGTTATTTGAAAAGCGTCTCAACGCAAAAGAGAAAGAATTCAGACCCGACGCAAGCTAGAGCAGAACTTGGTGGACCGCTCGGCGGCCTTTAAATTAACCCCCACCCCTGCTAACCGCAGATCTTTAGACAAAGCCCGTACAGACTTGGATCTATGTCTGTCAGATGAAGCGGACCGTACCTTACGTCGGGCTCGCCAGAAATGGTATGCTAAGGCAAACAAACCCAACGCGCAGTTGGCTAACAGACTGCGTACCTTTACCCCGAAATTTACCCTATAACCTTGCGCACCCGCCATAACATCTTCACGGGAAACCCTCAGCGGATTTTGGACGAATTCCGTTACCGACTTACTAAACTTTACTCCTCCCCAAATCACCTTTCAACACGGGGCCTGACTGCTTTTTTAAGTAAGCTAACTTTACCTTCCCTGTCGGAATCCCATATCTCCCTAATGGACCGAGACATACAGGTCTATGAGGTTCTCCAGTGCATTAAGGAACTGAAAGTGGGCAAAAGACCAGGTCCGGATGGTTTCACTGCTTTGTATTATCGAAAATTTGCAGAGGTCCTGGCCCCACACCTAGCGGCTATGTATAATTCGGTCAAAGGGGGTCATCCATTTACACCAGACTTGCTGACTGTCAACATAGTGATGATTCCTAAGCCAGACAAGGATCATTCCTCCTGGGCAAATGTTCCGCCTTTAATATTGACATGAAGATATTGACCAAAATTCTGGCCAACCATTTGAATTCCTTTCTACCGCTCCTGATAAAAAAGGATCAGGTGGGTTTTGTCCCCCGCAGGCAGGCAGGGGATGCCATTGGACGACTCCTTCAAATCCAACATATAGCACATGAAAGGTCCCTGGAGACAATATTTCTTTCCTTAGATGTTAATAAGGCTTTCGATACTTTATCCTGGCCCTATTTGACACAGGTCCACACACATTATGGTTTTGGCACCTCCTTTTTGGGTTGGGTCTCAGCCATATATCACTCCCCTCAGGCTAAAGTGCGTTATTATGGATATGAATCACCTACTTTCCCTATTAAGAGGGGAACCCTTCAGGGACGCCCGTTCTCCCCACTTCTATTTATACTAGCACTTGAACCCCTGGCGGAGGCCATACGCTCTCACTCAGATATATCAGGAGTAGAAATAGCAGACACCGCGCACAAACTGTCTCTGTTTGCAGATGACATTTTATTAACCATTACTAAACCCTGAATCTCCCTCCCCAATTTATTCTCTCTCTTAGACTCCTTCGCCTCGTTTTCAGGCCTTTCAGTTAACCCGGCAAAATCTAAAGCGATGTCTATCAACCTTCGGGCCCCGGAATTAGAATCCCTACAATCGGCATTTTCATTTCAGTGGTTAACCTCACTACCCTATTTGGGTATTAAACTTACCCCGAAGTACTTGGGAATATATCAAGCCAATTTTCCTCCGCTTTTCCAAAAGCTGGAGGCTATGCTTGCCTCTTGGTCCACACTTCCGATCTCTTGGTTCGGCAGAATAGCGACGGTACGCATGACGTACCTCCCTAAATTGCTCTATTATTTTAGAGTTCTGCCAGTCCAAGTGCCCTCCCATATCATTCGAATACATCAACGTAAAATTATGCAGTTTATATGGGGCCCCAGGAGACCCAGGATCAAGAGACAAGTGCTTTACGCACGCAGGGTCAATGGTGGCCTTTCAGTTCCTAATCTGCAAGCATATTATATAGCTGCGGGTATCGCCCCATTATCTCACCTCCATGAAAAGCAACAAATGCCACTGTGGGCCACCATTGATTTAGTCGACGCACACCCAACGCCTCTAGTTTCTCTCCCTTGGCTTCCTAAAGCACATCACCCCCATACCATAGGTCCCTGTCTAGCTCACTCCCTTAAACTTTGGGATGCGGTTAAGTACTCAGCAGGCCTAATTTCTCCTCATCTCCCACTACTTCGTCTCCTCCACTGCCCCTTATTTAAACCAGGTTGTGATAATCCACTGCAGTTTAAATGGTGGTCCGATAATGGTTTCACAGATGTTCATTCGTTATTCACCCCAACCAAGATCATCTCTTTCGCGGCTTTACGTTCCTCACATGACATCCCCCTTAGGTAGCATTATAGTTACCTGCAAATTAGGCATTTTCTCCAACAGCTTACAAAATCCCATTCTGCCCCCTTTACCATGACCCCATTTGAAAGCCTTTGTAGATCGCGCCCCCAATCCTCGGGTTTGATTTCCCTAATATATATCGCTATAATTGAGTCTAAGACACCACCATTGAGACCCTATCATCTCCAATGGGAGGCCGAGCTTGGGAAACAGTTAGACCCGGAGGATTGGCAAAGTATGACTACTGCGCTAAATGCTCTAAGAATGTTCTCTGGAGAACGCTTACAAAGTCTTCTATAGATGGTATTATACCCCGGCTTGATTAGCAAGCTTCATCCCATCCTATTCCCCTCTCTGTTTTTGTGGGTACTCACAGGAGGGCACGATGGCGCATATTTGGTGGACCTGTCCCGGGGTTTGCAGACTATGGGTCAGAGTATATGCACTACTACGCAATCTTTTTAATACCAATATAAAGCGGGACCCTTTTGAAGCCCTTTTATGGAAACCGATTACAGAACTTCTTCGTCCTGAACGCCAATTAGCAGCACATATTTTCACTGCAACTAAACTGACCATAGCAAGGGCCTGGAAAACTCCGAACCTTCGTTTCGAAGCAGTTAAAAACAGTGTGAATGATATCATGGTAAACGAGAAACTTACGGCCATATTGTTGGACACACATGACAAGTTCCTCAAGATATGGCAACCCTGGCTGACTTATAACCGCCCATCAAGATTTGACCTAACACTCCTTTCCCTATAATGAGCCTCCGTTCCCCCCACCCCAGGGTCCTTCCTTCCCTTCTTTCTACCCCCTTCTTCTCCCACTTTCACTTTCTCTCTCCTTCTTCTCATTCAGGCCCTCGGGCTTAATTCTACAGAGCTTGGATATTTAATATAACATACAAATTATTACATGCAGAGGTATGTTCTTCAATTTAATTTGATTTTATTTTTGGTTCTTTTTGTTCCTTATTTTTTGCATGTAACGTTACGTATTGCAATAACATCTCGCTATGCATTCTTTAGTTATTCATGGGTGTTTGAAAACATAATATTCCGTGCTGATACTATATCGCTACGCCAGTAAACGCGAGATGAGGATATTCCTTGGTATGTCGCCAGGCCTCGGTTTTGAAAAGCCTGAGACCAGGCTTAAATCTTTGAACATTAGCTCTACTGGCCGGTTACCGGCAGCCTTGTACCTGTTAATTTATGATGTATCCATCACTGTTTTGTACTTTTCTGTTGATATATATTTTCAATAAAAACCTTTGTACAAGAAAACCATATGACCCACTATCCATGAGTTTTTGAAAAATAATACAGAAAACAAAAACACACTGGACTGCATGTGGTGTGAACTGGCTCTTACTGTAAGTGACTTTACTGGTTTCTGGTATGAATGGTAGTTTCTGTTTACCAAAAGGAAGAGGTCAAACCTCATTTGTGTTTCATGTTCATGGCATTGGAATTACAATTGAATGCAAAGAATAGAAACCAGTTTATTAACACAAAGACAAAACATTTTGTTCAGTCCTGTTTTTGGTGTTATAAAATAAAGAGTTCTGTACACGGGACATGTTAAAACCTCTTTTAAACGATGGAACTTGACAGCTAGTAACCAACATTTAAAAAAAGCCGTTGTGCCGCGTTTAGCTGTGTTTGCGTTCACAAGCGTTTTTTGCATTGCAAATAGCCAGAAATGTATCTCCATTAAAAATACCTAGAAACAAAATGTGGCTAAACACGAGTTATCGCGTTTGCACGCATTTACAAGCTGTTACAGGCATTTGGCATTTCAAATGCCTCTGAACATCCAGCCTGAATGCATTTTTTTGCTTTAAAAAAAATGTTTCTAACCTCAACTGCCTAGACACTACTATAAATGACCCTGTGCACATGTACTGATAAGATAACATAGAGGAGAGTTCAGGGGCAGCTGAAAAAAATGTCCAACTCCTAAACGCCAGCAGTAATGTACATGAGGCCTTTATACTTAGTTCAGGTGGGACCCTATTCCATACCTCCCAACTTTTGAACTTCAGAATGGGGGACACTTGAGGAAGTAAGTAATCTTGCATAGCACACCGCTGCAAATGTGGCCGTGGTCAAACCTTTGACAGTGGGAGGAGCTTAAGGGTGTCATTAAACAAAACTCGGACTTCCTTGTATCTATAAAATATGCTTTTATTATTGGTCCACAAGCAAGAGTCTTATGGATACATACACACCCCAGCACATTCATTTAAAAAAAGCATAAAAGCATGCAGGGTTTGGGGCGCATTACGTACAGAGTGCAGGGTTCTGGGATGAGCTGCCTACAGAGTGCAGGGTTCTGGGATGAGCTGCCTACAGAGTGAAGGGTTCTGGGATGTGCTATGTACAGAGTGGAGGGTCCTGGGATGAGCTATGTACAGAGTGCAGGGTTCTGGGATGAACTTTATATAAAGTGCAGGGTTCTGGGATGAGCTATATACAGAGTGCAGGGTTCTGCGATGAGCTATATACAGAGTGAAGGGTTCTGGGATGAAATGTGTACAGAGTGCAGGGTTCTAGGATGAGCTATATACAGAGTGCAGGGTTCTGGGATGAGCTATGTACAGAGTGCAGGGTTCTGGGATGAGCTATGTATAGAGTGCAGGGTTCTGGGATGAGCTGCGTACAGAGTGCAGGGTTCTGGGATGAGCATAGGCGTGCGCAGGGGGTGTGTCAGGTGTGCCTGGGTACACCCTAATCACTCTGTGTTTTGCCGATTTTGCCTACTGACTGGGTTTACCCCTGTGTTGCAGGGTGCAGCAGAGGCGTAATTAGAACCTTCAGGGCCCTGGTGCAAGAAACCATGAAGGGCCCCCCGACCTCCAGCCTGGGCCATTCTCTCCGAGCCCAGAGCCCTTCCCACTGATCCCACGACCCTTTGTGGTCCCACATCGGATCCCTTTCACATGTTGTGCAGTCCTGCAGTCTTGGGTAGGGATAAGCTGAAGACTCCCCGGTTCGGACCAGAATCTGCGAACGGACCGAAACTTCCCACGAACGTTAGAACCCCATTGAAGTCTATGGGATTCGAACGTTTGAAAGCAAAAGTGCTAAATTTAAAGGCTAATTTGCATGGTATTGTCCTAAAAAGGGTTTGGGGACCCGGGTCCTGCCCCAGGGGGCATGTATCAATGCAAAAAAAAGTTTTAAAAACGGCCGTTTTTTCGGGAGCAGTGATTTTAATGATGCTTAAAGTGAAAAAAAAAAGTGAAATATTCCTTTAAATATCGTACCTGGGGGGTGTCTATGGTATGCCTGTAAAATGGCACGTGTTTCCTGTGCTTAGAACAGTCCCTGCACAAAATGACATTTTTAACCACTTCCCGCCCGGCCCATAGCAGATGATGGCCGGGCGGTGGTTCAGTTATCCTGACTAGGCGTCATATGACGTCCAGCAGGATAACATGCCGCCGCGCGCCCCCTAGGGCGCGCATCACGGCGTTCGGTGGAGCGATGTGTCAGCCTGATACACCGCTACACCGATCTTGGTAAAGAGCCTCTGGTGGATCAGCCGTGTCCAATCATGGCTGATCACGCTGTCAATAGGAAGAGGCATTGATCGGCTTTTCCTCACTCGCGTCTGACAGATGCGAGTAGAGGAGAGCCGATCGGCAGCTCTCCTGACAGGGGGGGTCTGCGCTGATTGTTTATCAGTGCAGCCCCCCCTCAGATCAACACACTGGACCACCAGGGATCGCCACTAGGACCACCAGGGAAAGGGGCAACATGTGGATGGCCAGGTATGTACCCCATGGCCATCCACATGTGCCCAATCTGTGCCAATCAGTGCCCACAAATGGGCACTGATTGGCACCATTATGTTCCAGATCTGCCCAGCAATGCCCCCAATATGTTTTATCAGTGCCACCAATCAGTGTGTGCAGTGCCACCTGTCATTGCCCATCGGTGCCACCTGTCAGTGCCCATCTGTGCCCATCAGTGCCCGCCCATCAGTGGCAACCATCAGTGCCACCCATAAGGACCCATCAGTGCCACCCATATGTACCAATCAATGCCACCTACGAGTGCCCATCAGTGCCGCCTATGAGTGCCCATCGGTGCCACCTATGAGTGCCCATCAGTGCCGCATACCAGTGCCACCTATCAGTGCCCATCAGTGCCGCCTATCAGTGCCCATCATCAGTGCCCGTCAGTGCCACCTCATCAGTGCCACCTCATTGGTGCCACCTCATCGGTGCCCATCAGTGCCCCTGTATCAGTACCCGTCAGTGCAGCGATATCAGTGCCCGTCATTGAAGAAGAAAACGTACTTATTTACAAAAAATTTTAACAGAAACAAAGAAAAACTTGTTTTTTTTCGAAACTTTCAGTCTTTTTTTATTTGTTGCGCAAAAAATAAAAACCGCAGAGGTGATCAAATACCACCAAAAAAAAGCTCTATTTGTGGGAACATAATGATAAAAAATTCTAACTAATTTAATAACTAATTTAATAACTAATTTAATAACTGATACCCCAGCAGAAGCCTTTGGAGGCGAAACGCGTCGGGTCTCTATGATTACACCCCACCACTACCCACTGCGCTATTTTTATACCATTTTTTATGCTTTTTGATATCAATTTTACTTTGAGCCGAGTTTTTACTGCCCTCACTTGTAAAAAAAATTTTTTTGGAGTGTACTCCTTAATAAAGTGCTCTAACGCTTTTTACAAAATAAGGATTTACACTATGTGGAAGCTTTTTTCTTTTCTTTGCCTATTGGTTCACATGACGGGCTTTTGAGGAAACGGTCATTCGGTGACCGAAACCGAATCCGGGGGGCCCCGGATCCTAATTTGGTACACCATCTGAGGACGTCTGACAAGATTCCACACAAGTCTTCTTACAGATCTTCACCCCATACCGCTTGACGGTACAAGCTCGTTTGACTCACCGCCAACGGCCTGTGAGTCCACCTTATCTGGTAAGGGCATCCTTTTGCTTTTCTTTCTCTGTGTTGAGACCACCCACATGAGTCAAGAACCTGCTTGTACCCAAGGACCCCTCCTAAATAGCCCGTAATCATCCTATAGGAAGACGGTTTGCGCCCAGATGTCTGTGGGACTAAATTAATGGGTACCCCATCCACCCACTAATAAACTTTGAGTATCCATATATGTGTACCCTTCTTAGGGATTTGGATGTCCCTTCTCCTGGTCTCTACCCTAATGAACATTATTTTTGTGGAGCTGCATACTTAGTACATTAAGATACCTTGCATCGCTATCTCTCTGTAATGTTTCCTTGGAATATGGTTTTGTATACATGATTGTCTCTTAATTAACCTCCAGGTTGTCACTGAGTACCCTACCCCCTTACACATCTAAGTACTCACTATTACTTTATACTTTATATTCTTTTGGGATGTTTTCTAAAACAATTGCCTTTCGTTCCACAAATTCACACTCTAAACGTTATTACTCTTCTATAGAGATCACTACTACCTGACCAGTAATCTGTGTCTCACTATTCATTAGCGCCACACTTTTTATTATTATTTACACTTGCAACGGTCAAATTGCTGTGTTGGCTGCTTAATTTTTTCTTAAGAGTTGGCGCAATTTCTACACCTTTTTTGTACGTAACTAATCGCACATGTCTAGTCATGACAGGTTTCTTGGAATGGCCACTTGTAGTCTCTATCAGAAGCTTATGTAATGCTGGGTACACACGCTGAAAATTGGATGAAAACGGTCGGTTCAGCAGGAACCGGACAAGTTTTGGCCCGTGTGTACAGCTCATCATCTGACAGAAGCTGGTCTCATAACTGGCTACCTGATCGGAAGTCGGTCGGCTGCTGTTTTTCCAGCATGCTCATCCGACAGCAGCCAGCCAAACGTCTGGCTTCTGTCGGAACGGCTGACATACACATGGGCCGAATGTTGCACGGTACTGAACTGGCCAATGTCCGATGTCTCTGTGACATTCAGCTCGCATGTACTAGGCATTAGACGCCCCGGTGCTGGATTGTTACTCACTTCATTAGAAAGGTGAATATAACGGCTCTTTTTTTTTCATGAAATTTCAAGTACAACATTTTTTGGACGGAAAGGGTCCCTTAAACCCAAATCCTAATCATGATGATAAGACTACCAAAATGCCAATATAGAATGTTATAACACTGCTCAGTAATGAGAAGTAATGGTCAAAACTTGAATTATCAGTGAGTGTCTATGGACACACTCAAAAAAGACCTGTCATTATGAAACCACAGTACATAACAAAAGCTACCTCCCATGGTGTGAGAAATTCCTCCAGCAAAGAACATGAAAGTGTGATGGGTGTGCCCAGAAGGACTGCCCAGAGGTATATATAAGATCTCAGGGGCTCAGGGGCTAGGATCATTCAAAAACCTCCTTCGAAGCACCCTCTTCAGTTCAAGATCTTCAGCACAGAAAAAATGAGGACATTTCTACTTCTCTCCGCTATGTGCTGTGTGTGCTTGGCCTTACCTATTCAGGTGAGTAAACTCATTTAGGCTGGGTTCACACTTATGTGAATTGGCTGTGGATATTGTGACGGGCTCTCTATGGAGCCGGTTCACACATCTCCGCAGCAGCTGCGGTGAAAATTGCGCAGGAGTCCTGTGTGTCTTTTGGTCCGTTTCAGGTCAGAATTCAGCCAAAAATTCGGGCTGAAATCGAACCTGAAGTGATGAAAGGAGATGCACCAGTCTCCTGTGAGCGGCTGCATGTTCTAGTGAACCCAGCCTCAGCTGTTTAATTTTTGGAATTATAGAGATTTACACAGATTTTTTTTGTATGTGCCAGTACCAGTAATGCCTAATTTTCTGTACATATGCAAGGTTTTATAACTAAAATAACTAGAATCTCCACCGATGACTTATTAACAGTGGCAGCTGATCTTAAACACATGAAATGAATGGCTTCTTATGATGTGATATTCATTCCACATTGTCATACACTACTGCAGTTGGATGTGATTGCTTCTACCAGTTGCTACTACGTGCTTCTTGTGTAGCCTACAGCACAGAAAGCCATTGGTTTGATTTGTTAGAGATTGCTACTGTTAGCAATTAATCACAGAGGATTCTAGAGGCATTATTAAGCCACTACAAATATACTGTGTAGGGAAGGTTGGAGGCCATTATTATACCAACAAGTGACAGAATCACTGAAATGTAACTGCCACTTTGCCTGCTAGAAGTTGCTTTTTCTCTAGTTGCATTGCCGCAGAAACTAGATTGCTAGTGAGTCTTCAAAGCAAATAATGAAAAAAGTTGATTTGAGTCTTAGCAGTTAATATATTATTCCTGTATTAGCAAATTGATCAGGCCAATTTTTGCGAAAAGGTAGTAGGGGAAGGGTTAGACGCTCAGTCGGGTTTTATTATTGTCTGCGCTACCTATGGGTAGAGATGATTTGAAGCGTTTGAATTTTTTGCATGTACCCTGACTTCCCAAACGTAGTCAGAAATGTTCAGAGCCTATTACATGTGCCATCCATTACCTGGACAAATAACATTGTGGTGTACCATGTAATTATGTAGTTTTCACAATATTTAATTTTCATGTTTTACCTAAATATTTCAAAATCATATATGTTTGGTCAACAGAAGAATTAAGCTCCTACTTGATGCCATGGCTCTCCACAAGTTAATGAATAGTGGTCAAAGACTCGTCTAAATGGCTTTTTTTATTCTACAGAATTTAGCCCAGTACTTAATTTATGGCATACATTTCAAGTCTTGTCTGTTGTTGTTTGTGGTCTTTGCTTACTAGTCAGGATTAATTTAATTGCTTATTCTATTATCCTTCTTGAACAATCCCCATTCATCAGAATTCAATGCACTTACACTCTGATCCATCATGCTGGACAGAACAAAGTACCATAAAGGATGTAAAATCTTCTTGGTTATGCCAAGATGAATAGCAAAAAGTCATCTTTTAACATCTGTAATCCTTACTTGACAAATTGATGTGTAAAGTGTTTCTAATTTTTAACATAACATCTACTCTTGTTAATAGAATTACATGTTAATTCCACAGAAATTAGAAGAAAAAGAGAAGACTGAGATAACGGGGACACCAGGTAAGACTGAGGGGCTAGCTAAAGACAATGGAAGATGGTCAGATTTGAAATTGTTGCCTATAAATATCTGTAGGCAGACAGACAAGAATGACTAGTGTTAGCCTAGCTTTGGAATATTCTTTGGATAATTCCAGGTGAATTTCAAAGATAAAAAAAAGTCCCTTGAAAACTATAGCTGTCCATACACTGATCAAAAGTTTGTCCCGTTCAGCAGGGACCAGCTGAATTTGGTCAGTGTATGGCCATACCCACTCGTTTGACTTCTGTTGAAGGGACATGCTGGAAAACTTTTGTTGATCAGTGGTTGTTGCTGTCAGATTACAATGTCCTAGCAGGGGAATTTTTCTATCCACTTTGTGTAGATGGAGGTATTTGTTAATTGATTATTCGTTCAGCCCACCGACTGAATGAGAAAAACTAACTGTGTATAGACAGCTTAAGCTTCGGACACCATCCACTGACTATTTTAAAGCTGGGATCAAGCTGTAGAGAACGCTATCTATGAAGATACTTTCTGTCTTTTTCTATTACTTTTCAATTTTAATCAAGGCATTACCTAGGAACTATAATTTAATTTCATGCATAGGTGTGCGCAGCCTATTGCATTAAGGTGTGCACCCCAAAGCTCAAACACGCCTGCGTGCATATATGTGTGATATATACACACACACAAATAAATGTAAAAAACATTTTAAAATATGGACGTGTTAATGGGGGAGAGGTTGGTGTTAGTAGTTTTTTATTTTTCTATTTTTGTATTATTTTTTACAATTTTTTTTAGGAGCCCCATTGGGTGGCTTTGCTGAAACATCAGCAGGGGCAATCTGCGCCACACGGGGTGATTAGGGTGTGCCTGGGCACACCCGGCACACCCCCTGCGCACACCTATGATTTCATGTGTTATACAGTTAAACTTGAAAGAAGGGATGATTTGGACAAGTTAAACAATATGCATGTGTGACCTTTCTCTCTACCTCATTAATCTAAAGCTGTACTCTTGGGCACATCATACAGGTTTGAATCTCGATCGATTTAGCAGGAATCAACCAAAATTCTAACCGTGTATGGGCAGGCTGAATGTACCAAGTTGATCAATTGATCAACTTGGGTACAACCAGTATGCCGGGTTTTACTTGCGATTATCGATATCGGCTGCTACAGCCGCTAGCAATAATTGCTGTCTTCTCCCGGTGGGGACAGCATCCCCCCCAGGAGTAGACAATGGCCCGGCAGGAGGCATTCCCTTATCACCACTGTGTTGATGGGGGATTCAAGCAAATTTCTTTTCTGCAAGCTGTGGTTGCAGAAAAGAAATTTGCCTTAGGGGATCTAATTGTACACAATAATGTGATAAGCAATCAACAGAAAGCATTCATGGATCGATAAACAGCCTTACATTGCTGATCGACTTTTACATAGCTTGGTAGACACAAAGAGAGATAAGACGTAACCCTTAACTTTCTGAGATAGGAAAGAAGGACACTTTTTAGCCCATGAATATGCAAAAAATTATCATAAGACCCCCCCCCCCCCCCCCAAGTCATTTTTTTTCTCATCTCCAACTTTCCTGTACTGACTGTTTAAAATAACAAATTCAACTATTTGGAGGCTGGATTAAAGGTTTAGTGCAGTCTTACACTTTTGGTAGTAAAATCTTATTTTCTATGAAAAAAAACTCTGCATCAAATACAAAAAAAAGGACAGCTGAGGAAGAAAGAGGGATCTGGTTCCAAAAAAGGGGACAGTTCCTTTAAATGAGGGGCTATTGGGAGCTATAAATGGGTGATTGAATTGAAATTTGTTTTAATTCAAACTACCAACAGCATTCCAACATCATAGGTGTGCGCACAGGGTGTGCCAGGTGTGCCTGGGCACAACCTAATCACCCCATGTGCATTAGCATTATCCAGGGACAGCACCAGGTGGGTGGTTGAGAGTGCCAGTGACCAGTGTAAATGCCCTCTTTATATTAAAGGCTAGGTTCAACACTAGGAACACGTTACACCCATATTTAGGGCGTAACATAATATGCTCCCTATCAACTGTCTCCCACCAACAGAGCCTCCTTTCTGTGACAGCAGGTGTCATTCATGTGTGTTTGAGATTTGGGGTGCACACCCTAATGCAATAGGCTGCGCACACCTATGTCCAACATTAATTTCATGTGAAATCCACCAAGATGTTTTACTATGAAACTATTAACCTTGTTTTACTGGGATTGATAAAGACTAATAAATATATTTGACTGTTAAAGGAGAGAATCAGATACTATGAAATCTAATCATGCCCTTTAGCAGGGATCACATGACCAAATGCCTAGATTTTTGGTCATGTGACCATCTCTGGAAGGACACTGGAACAGGCTTTCTCCAGGAAAATTAGGTATTTCAGTATTTTGATCACTGATTTTTTTTTTTTTCAAATCTATCTCTACAAGGCTATTAATATAGCTTGATGCTAACATCTGAGCATTCACAAGCCAGTCCTGTAATCCCGTATCCATAATACATGTACCTGTACATTCTAATTCATTCATAATATATGATGAAAGCTTTACACTGTAGTTCTCCTCTTTACAGATACCACAACAGGGAATAAAACCTTGACAGAGCAGATTGAAGAACTCAATAAAGGTAAGGTAATATTTATGCTGAATATTCTGATCAATGAAAACTCATAACATTCCTATATGTGATCCTGTGGATTAAAGTATATTTAATTAAACCTTAGCAATAAACTTCTCTTTTTTGCTGTCTTTTGGCCTGGTAAAAATACAATTGCAAGAGTTTTGTTATATCTGTTTGATACCCCTAAGACCCCTTTCACACTGGAGCGGTTTTCAGGCGGTATTGCGCTAAAAATACCGCCTGAAAACCGCTCCTAAACAGCCTCCGCTGTTTGTTCAGTGTGAAAGCCCGAGGGCTTTCACACTGAAGCGGTGCGCAGGCAGGGCGGTGAGAAAAGTCCTGCAAACCGCTTTTTTGGAGCGGGGAAGGAGCGGTGTATTCACCGCTCCTTCCCCGCTCCTTCCCATTGAAATCAATGGGACAGCGCGGCTATACCGCGGCAATACCGCGGCTATAGCCGCGCTGTACGAGGGGTTTTAACCCTTTTTCGGCCGCCAGCGGGGGGTAAAACCGCACCGCTAGCGGCCGAATACCTCTGCAAGAACGACGGTACAGCAGCGCTAAAAATAGCGCTGTTGTACCGCCGACGCCCCCACCGCTCCAGTGTGAAAGGGGCCTTAGGGTCGGTTTACACTGAGGCAGCACGACCTATAGCGCGACTGCCTCAGGCGACCCAGGGCACGACTCATTGGCGACTTGCAAAACGACTTCTGTATAGAAGTCAATGCAAGTCGCCCCCAAAGTCATACAGGAACCTTTTTCTAAGTCGGAGCGACTTGCATCGCTCCAATTAGAACGGTTCCATTGCAGAGAACGGGACGCTACTTGTCAGGTGACTAGGTCGCCTGACAAGTCCTCCCAGTTTGAACCGAGGAAGAAAAAAAAAAAATACTTGACAGTCCTGCTCGAAATCCAGTACACTTGCAACATTCTGTGCAAATCTCAAACAATGTTATCACTTTGCCCTGTTGTTTCTTTGGGCTGAAAAACACCTTCCCCTTATGATATGGGGATAAGGAGAGGGGGAGGTGTTTCATAGCCCTAACATATTTCCTGTCCTAGGATGAAAACACTGCTTCTCTATAGTACATTAAAAGAGAAGTGTGGGAATCCCAAAAAACAAAAACAAAAAAACAAACATACTGTACATACTAATACTGCTGCTGTCCCCTGCCAGTTCCAAAACAGAGAACTGAGCGTTCACATGATGGCTGATCACTCAGTCCTCAGACCTCAGACTTTTTGGAGTAGAGAGTGGTGACTGTGAGTTGCCACTCTGCTCTGCCCCTCCTGTCCTGTGCAGGCTCTTCTATGTTTGTACTGAGGTTCAGACTTTCAGTATGAGTCTACAGTGTGAGTGTATGCAATAACTGTCAATCTTAGGGTCCTTTCACACTGGGGCGGTTTGCAGGCGCTATTGCGCTAATGGCGCCTGCAAACCGACCCGAAAGTGCCGCTGCTTTAATTCCAGTGTGAAAGCCCCGAGGGCTTTCACACTGGAGCGGTGCGCTGGCAGGACGGTAAAAAAAGTCCTGCCAGCAGCATCTTCGGAGCGGAGAAGGATACCGCTCCTTCACTGCTCCTGCCCATTGAAATCAATGGGACAGCGCGGCCACACCGCCGGCAAAGCGCCTCTGCAGAGGCGCTTTGCGGTGGTTTTAACCCCTTCTCGGCCGCTAGCAGGGGGGTAAAACTGCACCCGCTAGCGTACGCATACCGACGGTAAAGCGCCGCTTACAATAGCGGCGCTTTACCGCCGACAACGCCCCCGCCCCAGTGTGAAAGGACCCTAATGCCGCGTACACACGGTCGGACTTTTCATCTACAAAAGTCCGACAGCCTGTCCGACAGACTTTCGGCGGACTTTCGGCGGACTTGCGGCAGACTTTCTAACGAACAGACTTGCCTACACACGACCACACAAAAGTCCGACGGATTCGTACGTGATGACGTACACCGGACTAAAATAAGGCAGTTGATAGCCAGTAGCCAATAGCTGCCCTAGCGTGGGTTTTTGTCCGTAGGACTAGCATACAGACGAGCGGACTTCGGGGTCCGTCGTAGTTACGACGTAAAGATTTGAAGCATGTTTCAAATCTAAAGTACGTCGGATTTGAGGCTAAAAAAGTCCGTTGAAAGTCCGGAGAAGCCCACACACGATCGGATTACCAGCCAGCTTTAGTCCGTCAGCGTCCGTTGGACTTTTGTAGCTGAAAAGTCCGACCGTGTGTACGCGGCTTTAGACTTAAAGCGGAACTAAACTCTTCTATCATTTTTAGTCAAGGAAGCTACCACCTTGGCCTCTGTTTGATACTCAACTGCTATGATGCTGCATCAGTTATGACACCAGCCATTCGATAGTTTGGCTGAGAGAACAACCAATGAATGGAATGTAACTGTTTTTTGAAACTATTAAAATCGATGGGTTTAGTTTTTGCTTAAAAGCTTTCTCTTGGCAGCACTTAGGCTTAAATGACACAACACCACTTCCTTTAACAAACACCTTGCATTTAATATTTTAGGATTAATAATATCCGGGGAATATTTCATTAGTAATATGGACATCGCCTACAGCACTAGAAGGGAAGCTAGTACATGCTCCGAGGATGTCGTCTGTATGTGGCCAAAATCAAAAGATGGAAGAGTTTATATTCCATATGTTCTATCCAGTGACTACAGTAAGTACTTTTTTTGTTCATCCATGATAAAGTCAAACTCTTGCTTAAGCTTTTTTTTTTGTATAGAGTGAGGAAGATTTAGAATTTCCTTAGGTTTTTACTGCTGTCTCTGTTCCACCTGGAGAGGTTTCCCATCACTTCCTGTTCCAGTGACCACACTGGAAATGGAGGGAATCTTCCTAACAGAAAGAAAGACCATAAAATTGGGATTTAGTGATTTAGAACTATGAAGTTTAATGACAGATCCACTTTAACAGGATCACATATTGTGGACAGAAGTTTTATGACATATAAATGTAGCAGTACCCCCATAGGGGCTGCTCAGTGATGTGGCCCACCTGTCACCCTGCCCCAGCCCGGCATTCACTTCCCAGTCACTTTAGAGACAATGAACAGTCCTCAGGTTTGTTTTTGTTGTTTTCTTTTTTTTTATTGAGGGGATAAACTTGGATGGGTATAGGTATATATGGGATGCCCAGTGGAGCAATCAATTGGCAGATTGTATGGCAATCAATTAGCAGATTGTATAGCAATTAATTGGGACAAAACTATATACACTCTTTGTACAGATTTCTTCTCCAGACTCCTCCTGCACAACTTGCTTGCAGACTATTACTCTCTCTCTCTCTTCCTCCTGCACAACTCTTTACTCCAGGAGCAGCTAGCACATGTTTAGGCCTGGCTCTGGCTCAGCCAGGCCTTAGCAAACGCCCTTTACAGGCAGGGACCCCAGGCCCCTATAGTGTTGCAGAAAATGGTAAAAAGTTCCCTGTGCTAGCTGTCCCACAGATGGACTACTGCTCCCAGTCAGCCCTCTTCAGGCCCTGCCAGCCTCCTGGCTGCAGCTGTTCGACTTCACTGCCTGCAACCTCACAGTCCTGACTGCTGGCTCTGCACCCATCCCAGACTGCACACTCCCAGTCCTCTCAGGCATGCCTCCCCAGTCCTTCTGACTGTTCATGTCACTCTGCTGAAACATGTGAGCTGCAGTGTCAGAGGAGTAGCATGTGAGACACTAATGAACTAGAAAAGCTAGTCAGATTATGGTGATGTAGGCCAAAAGGAGCTGAAAGGCCTTTTTCATTTGTATTGGATGTAATTGCATATGCTGTGTTTGATTACTGCACAACAAAGTAAGCAAACACCGAACATGTTATCACATCCAATGCAAACCTAAAAAACAAGCGGTATATTCCTAGTTATAGAACAGTGGGCTAAGTCATGCATTCCTTTAGGTTCCTTGGCTAGCAGTACCTGCAGAAATAAAGTACAGATACAGCTCTAATTTATACCAAAGGTGTTCTATGGGGCTGAGGTCAGGACTCTGTGCAGGCCAGTTAAGTTCCTCCACTCCAAACTCGCTCACCCATGTCTTTATGGACCTTGCTTTGTGCACTGGTGCGCAGTCATGTTGGAACAGGAAGAGGCCATCCACAAACTGTTCCCACAAAGTTGGGAGCATAAAATTGTCCAAAATATCTTGGTAAGCTGACACCTTAAGAGTTCCCTTCACTGGAACTAAGGGGTTAAACCAACCCTTGAAAAACAACCATAATCCCCCCCTCCACCAAATAATTTGGACCAGTGCATAAAGCAAGGTCCATAAAGATATGGATGAGTGAGTTTGGGGTGGAGGAACTTGACTGGCCTGCACAGAGTCCTGGCCTGATAGAACACCTTTGGGATGAATTAGAGCGGAGTCTGCGAGCCAGGCCTTCTCATCCACATCTGTGCCTGACCTTACAATTCCGCTTCTAGGAAGAATGGTCAAACATTCCCATAGACACACTCCTAAACCTTGTGGACAGCCTTCCCAGAGGAGTTGAAGCTGTTAGGCTGCATTCACACCTGAGTGTATAGTTTTCAGGTAGAAAGTCTCGTGATTTTGGCACGATTTTTGTTGTGTTTTTGCCGCAATTTTGTACAGGTTAAAAGGTCACCAATGTAAAAAGCAGAAAAACGCCCAAATCTGCCCGAATTGAGCTACAAAAAAAGCTCCAGAACTTTTTTGAGCTTCAGGCGTTTAGCTTCAGGTGATTCAGTGTGGAGATGCGAACCATTTCCATAGAGAATAATCGATTTTTTTGTCTCCTCCATCGTTTTGGAGCTTCCGGTTTCAAACTACAAAACACTGAGGTGTGAATGGGGCCTTAGACTTTGGTGACCTTTTGACCTGTACAAAATTGCAGCAAAATTGCAGCAAACATCGTGTAAAATCTCACGGCTTTCTGCCTGAAAACGAAACACTCAGGTGTGAATGCAGCCTTATAGCTACAAAGGGTGGGCCAACACAATATTGAACCCTACAGACTTATGCCCCGTACACACGATCCAAAAACCTGGATGACAGATCGTCCGACTTTTTTTGCTTACTAGTCGCAAGTAGAAATTGAATAAGTTACTAAAGTCACGGAAATTCTCGTACGACAGAAAAAAAAAATCGGAAGTGATGTAATGTGTTGTAGTGTATTTGTATTGTACTTTCGGACAACTGTACTGACTAAACGAAAATCGTACGATCTGGTATCGTACAAGGAAAATGTTCATGCTTGTCCGATCGAAAAATATTGGATGTCGCGATCGGCTCTCGAAAGCTCAGTACTAACGATCAGATTATCGTATGATCGCGTCGAAAGCCATATTTTTCATCCGATTTTCGGAACCGTGTGTACGGGCTATAAGACATTAAAGTTTATGTGTGTAAAGGCAGGCGTCCCAATACTTTTGGGAATTTAGTGTATTTCTCTGTGACAGCCCCCTCTCTCACTGTGCCCGCCCACACTCCGGGCAGCCTGTGTGCTGCTTCTGTGAATGGGACATGTGGGCGGGAACGTTCAAACTGAGACCGGTCGGAGTTCTGTATGGGACGCTCTGGAAGCTGACAACTGAGCCTGCTGCCCGCTGGGTCCTTCCTTCCAAGTGAGTGATCTGTGACCAGTGTTCTGCCGAGAAAGTTCCTCTCGGCGGATAAGGACCCCCCTCTACTGCGGAGGCGCAGCGCTTGCGCAGTAGGATCCGGCGGAAATAGCCAAAGCGGAATAGGATAGAGATCAGCTGTACATGGCGCCTGTAAGAGGGCCCCTTGCGGGCTCGCTTCGCTTGCCATCCTTCGCTCGCCACGTTTCGCTCGCCACGCTTCGGGCACGGCCTCGCTTCGCTCTGCACTTTTTTATTCTCCTTCTAGGTCCACTTGGATGGTGGGGCTTGAACCTGGACCCAGGGCGCAGGTGCCGTGTACAGCTGATTGAAGTTTTTCAGCTTCGGCTATTTTCGGCGGCTCCTAGTCGTTCGTACTGCGCAAGCGATGCGCCTGCGCAGTACGGGGGGGTCCTTATCCGCCAGGGGAACTTTCTCGGCAAGACACCGGCCTCTCCCCCTCCTCTCTCCCAAATTCCTCTCCCCCTCCTCCCTCTGCAGATAAGGAAGTTTCTTTCAGCAGCCCATGCAGTACCTGCTCCTATGTACTATGATGTGGGCTCACACTGGTCTGTTGCAGTGTTGGTGATCTCACTGTCTTCCTGCATGTCCCATAGACTTCTATTAGTTTGCACATTGTTGCTGCATTTTCTGAAAGTGCACAAAAACAGCTGCATCTTTGGTGCGCTATAAAAAAAACTGCAGCAAAAACGCACAACCTAAAAGAAGCTTATGGGACTGCAGCTAAGGCCAAACCGCAGCATAGGTTGGACTTGATGGACTTGTGTCTTTTTTCAACCTCACCTACTATGTAACTATGTAACTATATATATATATATATATATATCATACAACACTGTGGGGTCACTCACGACATTTATTATTAATACAGACCCAGTCACCTGCCTTTCAATCATGCACCCCCATATCCACCCTCGTTTGACTTGATGGCCCCCCAGAGGCTACTGACCAGTTGTTTTCCTTGCCTAGGTGTTGTTTTTTAATCTGTCTATGTCTTTCCATTAATACAAATTGTAAATCCTTTTTAAGTATGCCTATAAAGTCCATTGATGGCCCTGAAAAGGACAATGTACATTAAACTGATTACATCCACATGAATGTATGAAGACTGTGAAAAGAAAAAGGATTTTCTAATGATATTTTCATCTCTAACTTGTTTAGATAAGTTTGAATCAGCGGAAATAGAGACTGCATTGAGGCTAATTGGAGAAGCCACTTGCATCAGTTTTATCAAGCGGACATCAGAGGATGATTACCTTAGTTATGAGCCTCGGAAGGGGTATGTATGTGTAGCATGTATCCAGGTATGCCCATGCAGGGTAAAGCAACAGGTTCACATTAATTGCAGTTCTCCCTTCACATAGATATACCTTGCCTTTGCTTCCCTCGTGTTGTGTTCAGGTCTAATATCTGCTACTGATTTGTGGGGAGTACATCCTAGCCCACCACCCTCTTGTAGGTGTCAGACTACAGCTTCAGCTTTTCTTTTCAGATGTTGGTCTTTGATAGGACTATACGGAGGTAAACAGGTAATCTCTTTGGAGAAAGATGGATGTACATGGACAGGAATCACCACCCATGAAACCCTACATGCCCTGGGCTTCTCCCATGAACATGTGAGGAACGACAGGGACAAATATGTGAAAGTTCTGTGGGAGAACATCCAAGCAGGTATGTAAATTAAGCCATCTTGATTAAAGAATTATTATACATTGTTTTCACATGAGGCACTCAAAAAATACTGTAGCCATTGGATCAGTATTCCAAACACAAATAGCATTTCTTTTAGGTCAACTCGTGAAATCTGTACGTGCAACCAATCAGTGCTTTTATTACATTTCTGGTAGTGATTGAGTCAGCAGGGCCGTGGGTAAGGGAGGACTACCAGCTCTTCTATATGGGGCCCAGGCTAGCAGGGGGACCCAGACAGCTGGGTGAATCAGATATGGGCAGGGAGGGAGATCAACATGGCAGGGGGAGCAATTGCTGGAACTGCAGCAGCTGAAACCTGGCTTCTTTTTCCATTCCTCCCGCCAGCTTTCAGTTGCTCCAGACAGAGCCATACGAGGGATCGATTCCAGTAATTGCCCCCCCCCACTGCACCAATCACCCTCCCTGTGCACTATACATACATTATTTCCCCCTACCCAACCCTGTCTGCGCCCAATCCCACCCCCATAGTGTTGCCGTTTTCCTTCCTCTCCTTCTTACCGGCAGATGCAAGCACACAATAGGATCCTTCAGGATAGAGAGAGAGGGAAGGGTCCGGTAAATATGTCATATTTACCAGCCCCTTCCTTTCCTGAATGAACACAATGAGATTGATTTACTAAAGGAAAATAGAGTGCCTTGACTAAGTATTCATACCCCTTTACACTTTCCACATTTTGTCATGTTACAACCAAAAACGTAAATGTATTTTATTGGTATTTTATGTGAGAGACCAACACAAAGTGGCACATAATTGTGAAGTGGAAGATAAATGATAAATGATTTTCACATTCTTTTTACAAATAAATATGTGAAAAGTGTGGCATGCATTTAAATTCAGCCCCCCCTGAGTAAATACTTTGTAGAAGCACCTTTCACTGCAATTAGAGCTGCAAGACTTCTTGGGTAAGTCTCTACCAGCTTTGCTCATCTAGAGAGTGACATTTTTGTCCATTCTTTGCAAAATAGCTCAAGCTCTGTCAGATTGGATGGACAGTCTGTGAACAGCAGTTTTCAAATTTTGCCACAGTTTCTCAATTGGATATAGGTCTGGACTTTGACTGGACCTTGCTAACACATAAATATGACTTGATCTAAACCATTCCATTGTAGCTCTGGCTGTATGTTTAGGGTCCTTATCCTGCTGGAAGGTGAACATTCGACCCAGTCTCAAGTATTTTTGCAGATTCTAACAGGTTTTCTTCTAAGATTGACCTGTATTTAACTCAATCCATCTTACCATCAACTCTGACCAGCTTCCCTGTCCATGCTGAAGAAAAGCATTCCCACAACATGATGCTGCCACCACCATGTTTCACGGTGGGGATGGTGTGTTCAGGGTGATGTGCAGTGTTAGTTTTCCGCCACACATAGCGTTTTGCTTTTAGGCCAAAAAGTTTAATTTTGGTCTCATCTGACCAGAGCACCTTCTTCCACATCTTTGCTGTGTCCCCCACATGGCTTCTCGCAAACTGCAAACGAGACTTCCTATGGCTTTCTTTCAACGATGGCTTTCTTCTTGCAACTCTTCCATAAAGGCCAGATTTGTGGAGAGCACGACTAATAGTTGTCCTGTGGACAGATTCTCCCACCTGAGCTGTGGACCTCTGCAGCTCCTCCAGAGTTACATAGACACCTGTACCCTGAATTACTCCAAGGAATACCACTAGCCAGTTTAAGCTGTCCTGTTTACTCAAACCTCACTGTGCTTTCTCTTGGATCCAACTTAAAGAGCTCCAACTGCCGGTGAAGATTACTACAGGCTGTGCACTCTGGACCTTGCTGTTACAACAAGGGGTCCCTTAACTATTTCTTATTTTACCTGGTCTCTTCATTAGGATAAAGGGTTTTATAGGCCAGCCTGGGATTCCCCTTTAGAGTGTATTACATTGCAGCCACTAGTGGATTCTTTTATAATTGCCCTCCTATCCCCTGACTGTTACTTTTATGTACATACGTGTGTGTGTGTGTGTGTGTGTGTGTGTATATATATATATGTGTGTGTATATGTGTGTGTGTGTGTGTGTGTGTGTGTGTGTATCTTGCCCTTGTGATTCTGCGCTGTTTCTGGGATCTCTCACCTAAGCATTGGCTGACTTCCAGAACTCAGCGGATATACCCTGTTTCCACCAACATATGTTTGTTTCAGTAAAATTTAAGATAGTATTTCATCTAACTTGTGTTGGAGTGTCATTTAAAGGTGCATGCAAAAATGTCTGAACCCAGAGTGTCAGGTGGGTTGGAAGGTTCACTGGGTCAGAACAGTGCAGAGGAACAGGTAAATACAAGCAGCCCTCAAGGGGGCAGTGCTACACATGCCACACTTTTCACATGTTTATTTGTAAAAAAAATTGAATACCATTTATCATTTTCCTTCCACTTCATAATTATGTGCCACTTTGTGTTGGTCTATCACATAAAATCCCAATAAAATACATTTATGTTTTTGGTTGTAACATGACAAAATGTGGAAAATTTCAAGGGTTATGAATACTTTTTCAAGGCACTGTATACTGTGCACTACAAGCGCATCGGAAAGTGCGCTGCAAGTGTAGTTGCGGTAGATGAGGGGAAGCTCTGAAATGAAGATCTGCTGATTTCTATCATCCAATTATGTGCAAGCAAAAATGCTGTTTTTTTTATTTTCCTTGCATGTTCCCCTCAGATCTAGAGCAACTACACTTGCAGTCCACAGACTATTTTCCTTTAGTAAATCAACCCCAATGAGTGATCGCTACCGAGCACTCACTGTGTTCATTCGTAACTAAAGCATAGTAAACTTTGTTTATTGGGGGGGCTGCCAGGTTGACTGTATGGGACCCCGTGGTTTCTAAGAGCAGCCCTGCGATTCAGAACATCATACCCTAAAAAAATGTTTTCTCATTACATCATTCGGGCAGTAAGGATGCCCTTAGTTGGCATACAGATTTCAGACATCTGTCTGGAATAGGCTCAGACCACAACATGCAACTATTGTAGACTTGGAAAATGTGGTCTGACTGTCCAGACTAAAGGAGTGATGAAGAGGGATGGTGCTATAACTAAAGGCTGGCTCCATAAGAAAATGAAAGTTATCACATTAAGATATGGGCACTATAACTACCTATACAGTCTTTTTAAAACTGATATTAACTTTTTTTTTTTGGCTTTTACTTCAGGCTATTCTACTAATTTTCAGATGACTGAAACCTTTAACATGAATCTCACCAAGTATGATTATGGCTCCATAATGCATTACTCCAAGTGAGTCTCTCACATTTTTACTGTAGACTATATATAGTATATATGTTACTCTATCTATCTATCTATCTATCTATCTATCTATCTATCTATCTATCTATCTATCTATCTATCTATCTATCTATCTATCTATCTATCTATCTATCTATCTATCTATCTATCTATCTATCTATCTATCTATCTATCTATCCTTATTACTATGCACTCAGAGAGCAGTCTGACTAGGCACAGAAATGTATACGAAGGAATAAATACTTCAACCAGATTTTTATTACTTTTTTTTTATTTTCATTAACTAAGACCTCAAAAGAAAAAGGATACAGACTTTTGCTGTCTGTAACCCCATTCAGAAGATTTGGGACCCCGTAGGGACCTCATGTCCCGTTCTTGTGACAGCAGGACAAGAAATTAGGAGAGTGGTTGTTATAGGGTCATGAAGATACAGATAGTATTTAAAAAAGAAACACTGTTCCTCAAGCTCTAGAACATGTGGATCAAAGAGTGGTGTGACGTGACCAAGGAGATAGGACTCATCCGGAACCAGAGCAGCTGACCAATGGCATGTGGAAAATGTAGCATAGAACAAAACAACAAACAGATGGCCAGCGCTCAATGGACTGGACAATCAAGTAGGGAGAGTCACAATTCAATTTATTTAATCTTATCTTTTTTTAACCATATATTTTTGCTCGTTGAGGAAATAAACATTTGTCTTTATTCGCAATATGACTGACTTTTGTGACTCTCCCTACTCTCCCTATTATCTAGTTCACTGAGCACTGTCCATCTGCTTGTTGTTTTGTTAGATAGAATTAATAAGGAGGGTCTAAAACTTCACAATTTTACTAAAGTTTTGCTGCATTTTGTGTCCCCACTGGAGACATTATTTATTACTTCCTGTCCAGACAGGAAGTGAGGGGAATTCTCTTTAATGGCAATGCAGACTGCAGACAAAAAATATGACAGTTCTAATTCTTACACAGTCTTTCCATTCATTGCTTCAGAATATTTATGCTGTCTCTCTCATCTTTAGAAACGTAGGGGCTCATTAATAACAAAGAGCAGTTAATGCTGTCCATTATACTATGCAGTACTACCGCATACCATGGCCTGAACATTGACAAAATGCGGGCTGCAGTGTCCTATCAAATTATCTCTGCTTTACACATCGAGGGAACTTTTTCTTTTACAACTCCCATTCACTGACTTATAAACAATGAAAATTGGATGCGTGAAAATGCAATAGTAGGAAAAGTTTAAACTAGGAGGAGAAATCTTATAACTGCTTAAAAACAAAAAAACAAAAATCGATGGGCTTTCTAAAAAAAAATGCTTAGCATTGCATTTTCCGGACTTATAAAATTATTTAAAAAGTTGACTGTCTATAGCATAAGCACAGTTCTGTTTTCAATTTCTTTTCAGTTATTAATTTTCTATTTTCCTCCTACAGATACGCTTTCTCCAAAAACGACAGGCCTACACTGGAAGCGGTTCCTAATCCCAATCTTAATTTTGGACAGGGATACTACATGACTGACTTGGATATCAAGAAAATTAATCTCCAGTATCAATGCAGTAAGTTCCTAACTTATTGTGAGCTCTTATACTAAAAGGATGCATTTTCTGTAAAATAGGTTAGGTCACTATGGAACACTTGGTGACCAATCATAACTCACCTTGCACTAGTTTGACTTCTTTAAAGCGGTAGTAAAGTCTGCTTTATGACTTGTACCTAAGGGTAAGCCTATTATTATTATTATTATTATTATACAGGATTTATATAATGCAAGCAGTTTTCACAGTGCTTTACAATATAAAGGGAGACAATACAGCAACATAACAATTCAATACAAGAGGGTTAAGAGGGCCCTGCTCCTGCGAGCTTACAATCTAACAGGGAGGGGCTGGTGAAATAAAAGGTAGTAACTATGAGGGATGAACTGTAGAGGGAAGGAGAAGATTTGGCTGTTAGCTGAAGGCAGGATAGTTTTCAGGAACTGCCTAAAAGTGGACACAGTAGAAGATAACCGGATAGATTGGGGTAGTGAGTTCCAGAGGATGGGAGAGGCTATGGAGGAAGAGACAAGAGAGCTAGAGAGCAGGAAGTCTTGGGAGGAGCGGAGAGGACGGTTTGGATGATATTTGGAGATAAGATTAGTGATGTAGCTCGGGGAAGAGTTGTAAATGGCTTTCTATGTTATTGTTAGTGTTTCGAATTTTATTCGTTGGGCAATTGGAAGCCAGTGTAGGGATTGGCAAAACAGTGGTAAGGTGGATGAGTCTGGAAGCGGCATTCATGATAGACTGAAGAGGGAATAGCTTGTGGAGAGGTAGGCCAATGAGGAGGGAGTTACAATAGTCAAGGCGAGAGATAACGAGGGAGTGAATAAGTTGCTTAGTGGTTTCAATGGTTAAAAAGGGGCATATTTTGGAGATCTTATGGAGGTGAAGTCTGCAAGATTTGGACAACAATTGGTCCTACACCTAGTACCCTGGCATGAGGAGAGGGACTGATGGTTGTATTATTGATCTTGATGGAGAAGTCAGGGGAGGGGGCACGGTCCGGAGAAAAAATTATGAGCTCAGTTTTAGAAAGATTGAGTTTGAGCAAGTGGTGCGACATCCATGCTGATATGTCGGTTAATAAGCTAGTAATGCGAGAGGAGACCGAAGGAGTGAGGTAAGGTAAACCTACATTGTAGCGGACGGTGACGTCACTGGCGTATGCGCACTGTGCACTGAATGGACAGCACACTGGGTTATGCTGTCCATTGAGAGCACTGTGCGATGACTGTGACACCCCCCCCCCCCATGCGCATGTGCAGAAGTGACGTCACCGCAATCTGGCCATTCAAATAGCTGGAGAGCGAGGACTCCAGAAGGAGGACTGGGTGGAGATGGAAGTGCCAACAGCGGTGATGGCGCACTGATGGAAGGCTTTCTTTTAAGGTAAGTCTGTCATATTTACTATGCAGTGCATACTAGCACATTATGACCTAATCCTCCGGGGGCCCAATTTTTTTTTCATTGTGGGACTTTTTAAGGTGATTCCTGATTGAAAGACATGGGGTCCTGTACTTTGCCCTTAGCATTTTGTTCCTGGTCATGTTTGTCAGCTGGTAGTCCATGAAGATACAGACAGACCTGTTAAAAACTGATGTAGCGATTTAGTTGCCGTTAGTAACAAACAATCCACCAATTCACCCAGCTGCCAGACTTCATACATCACTTGCAGATCAATGAACAGTCTTTTGCTGGTTTTGTTTTTGTTGTTTTATTGGGGGGTACAACTTGGATAGGGAATAGGGATATGGGATGCCCATAGAATCTATAATTGCCATCATATTTTAAGATTTAAGCACAACAGCACTTAGTTAGAGCCAGCAGATTGGATGTGCATTTATACTGAGTATGAATCGCCTTCTGCATCTCCATGCAGACTGTTGCTCCTCCTCTGCTTAACCACCGAAGACTATTCCTTCTAAGAATTCTCCACCCATCACTGTGTGAGGGATGAAGACGTCACTTTTGTAAAAATTATGGTTTTAGAACTCTTTCTCCTCCTGCACAGACTTGTTTCCTCCTGCACAGACTTGTTTCCTCCTGCACAAACTTAATGTTACTGAGTTAAAGTCATGCCACATCTTCTTATTTTGAGAGGTATGGACCCACTCTGAATAAGTCCTTAATCAGGCTCTGATTGCTCGCTGCTACTGGGCCTGAGGCCTGCAGCACCTCTCCCCAGAGGCCCAGTAGTTTAAAAGCATGTCTTTAAGTGGTGGACTACTGCTCCCAGCCAGCCCAACTTGCAAATCCTGTGCCCTCAGGCCACATCGACACAAATCCCCAAAGTCTCTTCTCTGATCCAGGACTCCTCATCATTCACCGTGTGACTAATGAAGACTTTGCTAATGACCGTGTAGAAGCAAAGTTCCCTCAGACTTCCTGGCACATCCAGCCCTCCACTGTGGTAACACTCACCGACCTTCCACTGCCCTGAGTCCTTGATGAGGAACTTGACCGGACCATACGTTCCGACAGCCTCACCTGCCCCTCTGCTCCAGGAGTTCCTCACCACTGACATTGTGGTGGCGAAGACATTGCCAATGACTGTGTAGAGGCAAAGTTCCCTCACAACTCTCCCTCCTCCTGTGATCGGTACAAACCCCCCCAAGATAGGGGTGTCCTCCTGCTGCTGCCTAGTATTCTATTCTTCACTTCACTCAGCCAACAACTCTCTCCCAGTGGCATATCATCTCAGCTTATATAGGAGGCCCGCCCCCTGCCAATACCAATTGGGGATTGGTCAGGGCTCCCACATGAGCTGCCTGCCACTCCAGTTCCATGCCCAGACCCTCTTCCAGAATCTTCTCTCTGGAAGCAGAAGAGGCGTCCCAGAACTAGAGCACAGGTGGTCACACCCACTGCTACTCTGACCACTCCCATGGGGCCCCCAAATCAAAACAGACGGGCCTAGCTTGCAGCACCTGTGCTGACTGTCCCTATTAAAAAACTATTACTAGCACCTACCTATTGGTAGAGGGTGCTACACTTACACATTACTTGCCAAAGTTATCCGATATCATTTTCCTGCATCTCCAATGGGACTGTTTCACAATTACACTACTGATAGTGGGAGGCAATTGTAGCAGAGGCTTAACTAAAACCTGCAAGAAACCACAAAGAGTACCCCTGACCCCTGGTTGGGGTCCTTCCCTCGGAGCCCAGTGGTGGAACGCCAGGGCCCAGTAGCAAGTGCAACCTTTGTGACTCTGGTAGTTCTGCCACTGGTGTCGGGAGTTTTTTAATTTTGTTGTTTTATTTTTTTATTTTTTTTTTACATTTTTTTTATTCTTCCATACCATTTTTTAGGGGCTTTTGTGAAATATTAGGGATTTAAATAGATCTTTGATGTTTCACCTTTGAGACAGAGACAGGAGATTGGGGACATAGCCCTCAATCTCCTTCTCTGCAACCTCAGCTGCACAGAATGAATGGACAGGAATAGCTCTATACAGAGCTTCTCGTTCATTCACAAGCAGAAGAATCGTAACACGTAGTTTTGAATGAACAGAGTTAGTGATCGTTACGGATCACTCACTCTATTAATTAAGACAAGGAAAGGGCCGATAAAAACATAACTACCAACCCTCTCCCCGCTCTTCATCCTGCCAGCACCCCCCTGCAGTGTCCAGTGGTAGTGGGGATGGGGGAAGCCGGAAGAGCTGCGAAGGATGAGGGGCCAGGAGAGAGCATGGGGGCTGGGTAAAAGCATGGGGGGGGGGGGTAGAAGAGCACACAGGCAGGCAGCAGAAAGAAGGTGGATAGGAAAAACCAGGGGGGGGGGGGGGGCTGCATACAGAGGAACCGATCTTTCTATTTTCCTCCTGCAGCAACTGAATGCCTGCGGGAGGGAGAGGAGGAAAAATGGGCATTCAGCGACTGCAGAAGGAAAATGGAGAGATCGGTTCCTATGTACACAGCAGCCCTGCCACCCCTTCTATCTAGGTGTACTGGGGGCTGCGTAGGCCCCCTGGAGCATGGGGCTGGGTCACAATTGTGACTCCTGTGACAGCTGTAGGTACATCCCTGGTTTGTAATATGCAATTCCAGGTTAGTAATTTTCTGTTAAAAACTCAACTCCAGGCAGACCAAAAAAACCCAGATTATTTCAACTCTGTATTTGTCAATATATTATGAAATGCATGTTTTTGCAAGATAGCATGAGTACCTGGATTAGACTTGGAATTAGCTTCCTCTAGTTCCTGTACAGTAGAGCTCAGAGAGGGATAAACAGCAAAAACAAAAAAAAACAAAAAAAAAACATTGTGTGTTTGTAGTGTAAGGAGCATGCTGATAGGAGGAGAGATCAGAGTGACAGAAAGTTGAGCTTATCCATCTCCTGCTTCTCATTTCACTGTCAAGTAACACAATTGGGATGGGACAGTCAATCTGAAACTGTAGCAGAGATCAGTTCCTTTCCCCAGCAAGACAGAACTGTGTGGCAGAGCTGTGTAAATATCAGAATTGAATGGATAGGAATACAAATACTTTGGCGGGTAAAACTGTTCTCATGTATGTACAGTATATCATATCTTTATTTAGCTATTTCTCTGTTCAGCTTTAAATGATTTACATCTGGATTGTTTCTGAAATGTGTCTTCTGTTTTCTGTTTTCCATTAACAGCACCAAAACCTGATTCTGTTCTTCAGAACATCACAACAACGCCAACCACCAATACTACTACTCCCGACACACCAACATCAACAACTACAAGAATCAATACTACAACTACCACCACCACCACAACAACACCGACAACTACAAGAACCACCCCTAAAACTACCACCACCACAACACCAACAACTACAAGAACCACCCCTACAACTACCACCACCACAACACCAACAACTACAAAAACAACCACTACTACCAAAACAACATCAACTACAAGAACCACCTCTACAACACCAACAACTACAAGAACCACCCCTACAACTACCACCACAACACCGACAACTACAAGAACCACCCCTACAACTACCACCACAACACCGACAACTACAAGAACCACCCCTACAACTACCACCACAACACCGACAACTACAAGAACCACCCCTACAACTACCACCACAACACCGACAACTACAAGAACCACCCCTACAACTACCACCACAACACCGACAACTACAAGGACCACCCCTACAACTACCACCACAACAACAACTACAAGAACCACCCCTACAACTACCACCACCACAACACCGACAACTACAAGAAGTGCCAAAACCAGTACCACACAAAGCACCACCAAAGTCTCAACCATATCAACTACTACTAAGTCCACTACTACTCCCATTACTATAAGAACTATCACAACCACCACCACGGCATCGCCTGCTTCAGTCACAAGCAACGGTAAGGAAGTATTAGGTTTAGTAATGTTTCCTATGTCAACTCACTAACCTCTGCATTCGGATCCATGCTTCTGTCTGTGCCCAATAACTTTGACATACGATTGTGTCCATGCTGGCTCTGCATGTGCATCCATTTCTATGGGCTGCCTGCACACAGTTCTGGTGGATGCAGACTCATCTGCCAGCAGCTCTGCACTGAGAACAGCACTAATCTGACATCTAAAAGTGCCCTTAATAGGCTCCTACAATATTGCAGGTTTAATGTTCTTTTTTTTTTTTAACAAGAAACAGGTTTAATGTTCTTATACAGGCCAGCTTATATTGCACCTGTACTAAGTCTATAAATCTATACAGAGGGCAGTTATTATTGTACTAAGTCTATAAATCTATACAGATGGCAGTTATTATAGAGCCAAATACTTCTGAAGCTGTAATGTCTATCTGGTTGTGTCTTCTAGATTGTGGTGGTGTGCTGACAGCCCCACGGGGAGTTATCACTTCACCCAACTTCCCGAACAATTACACCAATAATGCCTACTGTCACTGGAACATAACCCTCACCTCTAAGGTAAGGATGTGCAATATGTCTAAATAATTCATGTATGTTATTAAATAATACAGATCATTGGGTAATGTTTTATCTATCTATGGCCTCATTCACATGAACATTGAAGCCCATACACTGCGAATAGGCTGTTTGTTTATGCGGCTTAAATCTTAAATGAGTCTCCACAGTACTATATCTCCATCTTCCACCCAACTGCCCTGCTGGCATGGCTCAAGCCTATTTATGAGGTAAGCCTTGCTTGCTTGGTAAGCCCTCTACTGGGGATTGGCTGAGGCCCTCATAAATACTCATCCTAGCCTCCACCCAGTAGGTCTAGAAGTTTCCACAACCTTCTAGACCAGGGTGAGTCATCCAGCCCTGACTCACTGAACCCAGACCCAGATTTTTAGCCCTGAGCTAAATTACATTTTCCTACACTAGCAAACCTACACTACCAACTAGCACACACTAAAGTGTGCTACATAGCTATGTTAAGGCCCCTTTCACACGGCAAGCCCGCTCGGATCTACCTGTCTGTTTTTCAGGCGGATCCGAGCGGGCCATCCATTGACTCAAATGGGGAGACAGATGTCAGCGAAGATGTGTCCGCTGACACCCGTCTGCCATCCGATACACTAAAATCAGATGTTCGCCATTCGTCTTGGTGGATCGAATTGGATGAGATCTGATGAAAATGGACACGCTGTCCATTTTTATCCAATCTCTTCATAGGAATTAGCGGTGCTCTGACAGTCCCCTCCCCACTCAGTGAGCAGAGACGGAACTGTCATCCACAGGCTCAGCAGAGATCAACAGAGCAATTTCCTGCTGAGCTGGCGAACTCCGCTGAGCGGATCCACCTTGTGTGAATGAGGCCTTATGCCCTGTACACACGACCAGTTTTGCCAGCAGAATAAATTCCGAAGGTTTCTCCGACGGAACTCAGACGGAATTCCGCTCAAGCGGTCTTGCCTCCACACGGTCACACCAAAGTCCGACCGTCCAGAACGCGGTGATGTACAACACGTACGACGGGACTAGAAAAAGGAAGTGCAATAGCCAGTAGCCAAAAGCTTCCGTCTCGAACTTACTTCAGAGCATGCGTCCTTTTTGGTACATCGGAACAGCATACAGACGAGTGGGTTTCCCGATAGTAATTAGTTCCGACTGAAAAATTTAGAACATGTTCACTATTTAAGTCCGTCTGAATTTTCGACGGAAAAAGTCCGATGGGGCATACACATGGTCGGAAAATATGATGAAAAGCTCCCATCGGACTTTTTCTGACTGACATTCCGCTCGTGTGTACACAGCATTAGAGATGAGTGGGGTGATTTCACTGAAAACGATTTCACAAAATTATGTTGAAATTCTCTAATTTGGATTTACGCAAGGGCTGTAATTAGAGTAATTTAGTTTACGCAATTTAGTGTTTTGTTTTGTTTTTCTCTTCTTTTTTGTGTGTGTGTTTGGTATTTAAAAAATGTTTTCTTTCGCTGTCTGTTATTTGTTTGCTCTTTAGTGTATACTCTGTATTTTATTCTCTCTTCATACTAACAAACTAATATATGAAATTTGCATCTCTTTCCTTACAGTTTAAGGTCACCTTTACAGATTTTGTCTTAGAAGGCTACATGAACAACTGTTTTGACAAGCTGCAGATCTACAATGGGGGATATTTCATTTCCTCATACCGGTCTGTCTTTTGTGGGCAGACACTGCCACCACCCATTACATCCCAGCAGAACACCATGCAGATCCTCTTCACCAGTGATTTTGATGACCCTTGGAAAGGATTCAGGCTTGAATATGAACCAGGTAAACTCAGTCGCCATTCTCTGTCGTGATTTTTATCAGTTCAAGCCTTTACCTAGGGGGGCACATTTTATATTTTCCTGTTGTCCCAGTTTTTTGGTATGACAATCCCAGCTTCAACTAGACTATATTTATGTGGGGTTTACATGGCTCAGGAACAAGGCTTATGCTCTGTACACACGATAGGATTTTCCGATGGAAAATGTGTGATAGGACCTTGTTGTCGGAAATTCCGACCGTGTGTAGGCTCCATCACACACTTTCCATCGGAATTTCCGACACACAAAGTTTGAGAGCTTGCTATAAAATTTTCCGACAACAAAATCCGTTGTCGGAATTTCCGATTATGTGTACACAAATCCGACGCACAAAGTGCCACGCATGCTCAGAATAAATTAAGAAACTAAAGCTATTGGCTACTGCCCCGTTTATAGTCCAGACGTACGTGTTTTACATCACCGCGTTCAGAACGATCGGATTTTCCGACAACTTTGTGTGGCCATGTGTATGCAAGACAAGTTTGAGCCAATATCCGTCGGAAAAAATTCATGGATTTTGTTGTCGGAATGTCCGATCAATGTCCGACCGTGTGTACGGGGCATTAGAGTGTATGTCAAGTCAACACTTTTTTAGTTTTGGGTAGAGTAGGAAAAGATTAAAACACCTTTCAGGCTTTTATTGATATCTGTTGCTCCCTTGTTGCCTTGCTGGCAATAGGGATGATTTACTAAAACCGGGGAGAGTAAAACCTGGGGCAGGCAGGGGCGAACTGGCTATTCGGGCGCTGCCCGAGGGCCCAGGGCCAGTAGGGGGCCTGCCCCTGACTGTGTTGCAAAACATCCAGAGCGGACACGTGGTAAGAGAGCTCTGCTGGTCCGATCTGCAGCTTTCCCAGGCAGCTGCACACTAATAACTCTGCTTTCCCTCCTGCACTCCTTTGGGCATAACTACAAGTAGAAGAGCCGTGCCTGCGAGTACACTTGATATCACACTGATCCAGCCTGTCACTGACAAAACTCTAGCCCTGCAGCCACAGAGCAGATGCCTCTGTGATCCTTCCCACGTGCTCCCCCCTCCTCTCCTTTTGCTTGATAATGGAGGGGGGTAAAGTTTGCTCCAGCCAGCTACTGTCTCTGATGTTCTTCCAGCCACTCCACCGTGCCTCTCTGATCCTCCCCCGTGGTCTCCCCCTCCTCTACTTGGGCTTGATAACAGAGCCAGCACACCTCCCGTCCCTGCCTTCTCTGCATGCCTGGTGCTGTAATCTCCCCGAGCTCCCTCAAACACCACAATAGGAGAGGGGGCACATTTAGGGCCATTTCCCACTGCTGCAATGTCAGGCATCGCATGTCATTTGCACTGCTGTGTCTGTGCGATGCAAATTCAGCCATACAGCTTTTTCTCCTTCACTGATGTGCGCTGTTGAGGCTGCACTGATGGACACTGATGAGGCTGCACTGATGGACACTGATGAGACAGCATTGATGGACACTGATGAGGCAGCACTGATGGGCACTGATGAGGCGGCACTGATAGGTTGCACTGATGAGGCGGCACTGATAGGTGACACTGATGAGGAGGCACTGATAGGCGCTGATTGGCAGCACTGGTGGGCACAGATTGGCAGCACTGGTGAGCATTGTTGGGACTACACTGATAATCAGGACACTGATAATCAGTGCCCTGAGTATCAGTGTAGATGTCGTTTTTAGAGAAGCCGGTTATCGGCTTTCTTCTCCTCTCCTCATGCTGTCAGCAAGAGGAAAGGAGTGTCGATAACTGGCTTCTGTTGACATCCATGATCAGCTGTGATTGGACACAGCTGATCACATGGTAAAGAGCCGCTAATTGGCACTTTACCTCAATATGATTGTGCCGCCCTCACCCTGCAGTGGGCGAGCAGCGGGTGCAAACACGGCACAGCATCATACGATGGCGTCACAGAACTAGCCGGCCGCGCTGTAGCCGTCATTCAGCCATAGCACGGTCGGCAAGTGGTTAACTTTTAAAATAAAATAAAAGACTTTCATTGTTTGTTACATTTCAGTACAGTAAAACCTTTAATCAAATAATAGTTCCGGAAACGTGCTTGTAATCCAATGCACTCGTATATCAAAGCAAACTTCCCCATAAGAAATAATGGAAACTCAGATGATTTGTTCCACGGCCATTTATTCATAAGTCCTTCAGTTTATAGTCCACATAAAGATTATAGCAATGTGACAAGGCTGCAGATGGACACTGATTAGGCTGCAATAATGGGCAAGACTGCAGATGGGCACTGATCAGACTGCAGTGATGGGCAATGGCGAGGCTGCAGATGGGCACTGATCAGACTGCAGTGATGGGCAATGGCGAGGCTGCAGATGGGCACTGATCAGACTGCAGTGATGGGCAATGGTGAGGCTGCAGATGGGCAATGGCTAGGCTGCAGATGGCACTGATCAGACTGCAGTGATGGGCAATGGCAAGGCTGCAGATGGGCACTGATCAGGCTGCAATGATGGGCAATGGCAAGGCTGCAGATGGGCCCTGAGCAGGCTGCATTGGCACTGACCCTTATTTTGCTTCAAAATTCTTTATTTAAAATTTTAGTTTTTTTCCTGAAACTTCCCTCTTAAAATTGCGTGTTATACGCCTGTGCGTGTTATACGCTGATAAATACAGTTGTTATTATTATTATTATTATTATACAGGATTTATATAGCGCCAACAGTTTACGCAGTGCTTTACAATATAAAGGGTACAATTACAATACAGTTCAATAAAGAAGGAGTGGTTTTATTTTTTGGCATGAGAACGCTGTTGACAATAAAGGTGGTTGCAACATTTTGCCAACATATTGGTAGAGAAATAACAGTATTCTTTTTGGTAATACAATTTGATATTGAACTGGTGTACTGGGTCTAGTGGTAGACATTAGGCAGTGAGTGTTGGGTGGATGCAGGTTAGTCTGTTATCAAGCAAACCAGGTTTAATTTTAATGAAGGTTGTAGTTTTAAAAACATTTACGTGATTTTTAAATTACATAAACATGTTAGAGATTATTTAAGTAATTGAGTTTATATCTAATAATTTTTGTAACTAATTTTTTTTCTTGCAGTATAATGTGTGGAAAGAACTCCTGAAGAACTTCCTAAAGAACTCCATAGAACTTCCTAAAACCCTGACAATGTATTCTCAAGACACAAGGCGGATTTTAAAAAAAAAAACGTAACCTTCATCACAATAATAAAGCAGTATTATTTTTTTTTAATCCTTTATTTTTATAGTAATTATTGGAACAACAAATTATAGAGGATGCACATGACAAAGACCTGTACTGGATCAGACCGACATATGCAGCTAAAAATGGAATACAATGACAGCAGTATTGATATACAAAACAAAATTAAAATCCTGCAAATCAAATGTGGGTCAAAAGTTTTTAAGCCGTTTCACCATGGCCATGCTTAGAGCACGGTGAAGACCCCAACTGCCATATACATCATATACATCATATCACATGTATTCACTTTTTTTTGTGTGTGTATGTACAGTATCAAATTGTTATTTTCTACAATATTTTTGCTAAAATTGTTTTTTGTATTAGAATTATTGTAATATTTGTGTTTATGTGACCATTGATTCACTAATAAACTACATTTTCAAGTAGGTCCCAAATGTTCTAATCAATTATCTAAAGTATAACTAAAAAGGCAAACTTTTTTTCTTTTTTTTATGGATAGAGCAGTGAGTAGTTGGAACTTCTGTCAAGTTTTTGTTGCTGCCTGTGTCCTATCTCTCTAATTGTCCTGATCACCAGTGTTTCTGAGAATGTTGGTATTATGGGCAAAATGGAAAATAATCCACAGATGGCAAGCCACACTCTTATCTGCCTGCTGCAGCTCAATGAAGGGTATTCATAAGCTAAATGTGACAATATTAATAGAGGAAAGCACGCCGATCTTGTGGAGTAATAAAGGATACGATTTATATGTTGTAGTTTAAACAATGTGGCAACTTGTAACAGAGCACATCAGGCAAACAGAGGACAGGTCCACATAGCCAGGGGCCAGGGTGAAGGAAGTTCTAGCAGCTATCACTCCTACAGATATAACCCACTCCACAAATGACATATCTGGCAGTGTTCTCAGTCTCCTGACTGCACATAGATGGACAAGGGGTGAAGGTTGTGTGCAAGTGTGAGCCCAGACAGTACAGGCAATGCATTTAGAGTTCAACTTCCACTTTCTCAAACCTTGAGTGGAGTGGGGGCACCAGTGGCGTCACTAGGGTTGGTGTCCCCCCCCCTCCCTCCCGGGGGCACTGAGCAGGATAGTGCATCAGCACAGCTCTCCCCCTGTGTAATCCCCCTAAGGTAACCCTCCCCCCGTGTAATCCCCCTAATGTAACCTTCCCCCTATGTAACCCCCCTAATGTAACATTCCCCCCCGTAATTCCCTTAATGTAACCCTCCCCCCCTGTAATCCCCCTAATGTAACCCTCTCCCCCGTAATCACCCTAATGTAACCCCCTCCTGTGCAATCCCCTGATCGGACCCTCCAGTCTCTTCTATGTAGCAGCATATGTCAGCGGACACGTCTGCTGACACCCGCCGCCATCCAAACCGATCCTGTCCACCAAAAACAGATGGATGGTGGTCCTTTTCCCCATCCGTCCTGCAGATCGGATGGCATCAGATGGAAATGGACAGCCAATGTGTTTCTATCAGATTGCCTCATAGAGGAGAGAAGGACTGTGTCTGTGTCTGCTCTGCATAGCAGAGCGGACATGGACCTGTGATCCGCCCGCTCTGCAGGGATCAGCAACCAGATCCCCCACTAAGCAAACGGATTCTGCTTAGCGGAGGTGCCTGTGTGAAAGAGGCCATAGGATTTGTTGTAAAAGTAATCATGAACAATTAAAGGGACTATAAAGTATCTCACAAAAGTGAGTACACTTCTCACATTTTTATAAATATTTTATTATATCTTTTCATGTGACAACACTGAAGAAATGAGACTTTGCTACAATGTAAAGTAGTGAGTGTACAGCTTGTATAACAGTGTAAATTTGCTGTCCCCTCAAAATAACTCAACACACAGCCATTAATAAGTGAAAGTGTCCTTCACGCTAAAAGTGAGTAATAGTGTAATAGGTGTATAAATAAACACATAAATAATAAAATTAAATATAAAAATGCATATGTGTGGTGATGTCTTGAAAAAGATAGCAGCAAAACCTAAAGTGTTCACACTACACTTCCAATGAAAATATTAGAAAAAAGTGATCTAGCGCATTCAAATCTATTCACACATAGTGGAAGATAACATATATAATGACATGAAAAATAACTATCGAATAAATTAAAATAAATGGTGGATGATCGTAAAAATCTAAAATGTTGAGATAATTAAAAATTCAAAAAATCAAGTGCTCAAAATAAGTGGGATAAGTGCAAGGTCATGAAGTATACAGAAAACTGGCTCTGTCTTGACCATGCAGGATAGTAAGGTGACTCAGTGTGGGAATAAACAGATTGGCCAAACTTCATATAAGTCCTCATATGGGATAATTCCAGAATGACTTTAGGCTCTCAGAACTCTCACCTCAATGATAATGAAAATGGGCATCATGATACAATATCTGTTAATTCGCATCACTGTATTCTCCAGACCATTCTCCTCCACTCGTCCCGGCTTTATTTCATTCCTCTCCACCATTAATACGGCTCAATAGCCTGATAAAAGATGTACCTCCGAGGCGCAACGGCCTGGTGGGAGATCCCAAAAAAACATTCCAACAAGAGACACTAAGTTTAGTTCTGGACTATAATGTACAACACAAAGAGGTATCGAAGATAATCCAACGTCATTGGCACATTCTTCAGAATGACAGAGACTTAAAGAACGTATTACCAAATCAACCAAACATCATATATAAGAGAGCACCTACCATCAGAGACAAGGTAGTAAAATCGGTGGTAGAATCTCCCCCCAAAGCACCTTACTCCTTTTTTTTACAGGAAAGGGATTCTTTCCCTGCAGAAATTGCTATGCATGTAGACATGCCCAAAAATTTCAGGGTAAAAGAATAGATTTCACAGCAACTACTACAAAAGAGACGTTTAAAATTAATGATTTTATTGGATGCCATACAGAGGGAGTAGTATATGTGCTACAATGTAGCTGCAAACTCCAATATGTAGGGAGAACCAAGAGAGCCCTCAAAGTTAGAATAAAAGAACACATCCAAAACATCAAAAAGGGAAATCCCAAACATAATGTATCCAAACATTTTGCATTAGCACATAATCAGGATCCCACATATCTTCAATTCTGGGGTATAGAAAAATACAAAGGGTCATGGAGAGGCAGCCACAAAATAAGGACTTTTAGTCAAAGAGAGTCCTATTGGATACATACCATGCGTACTTTAACACCTAGAGATATAAACATTGAATTTGATTTAAACTGTTTTCTCAGCAATTTTTAATCAATTATAGTATTTTGATTTTATTTACTAGTTATATATATATATATATATATATATATATATATATATATATATATATATATATATATATATATATATATATGATCATGTTTTTTTTGTATTTATTGATAATTTTAAAATTTACATCATTTTATTATTAGTTTTATTCATGTACCAGATTATATCAAGTACCGTATATACTCGAGTATAAGTCGAATTTTTCAGCACATTTTTTTGTGCTGAAAGTGCCCCCCTCGACTTATACTCGAGTCAAGCACTTTTCTGCAGCAAAAAATTTCATTTTCCGAACCGAATTTGGGGCCCCGTATCTCAGGGCCACTTGGTGCTAGGAACCCCAAATGGACCAAGTGGAACTGGTACTACAACATATCCAAAGCTGAAGTTCCTAGCACTAAGTGACCCCGAGATACAGGGCCCCAAAATCGGTTCAGAAAATGTCATTTTCTGCTGCAGAAAAGTGCTTGACATTTTCTGAACCGACTTTGGGGCCCCATATCTCAGGGCCACTTGGTGCTAGGAACCCCAAATTTGGTGTGCAAACCCAGTGGAACTGGTTCCACAACATATCCAAAGCTGAAGTTCCTAGCACCAAGTGGCCCTGAGATACGGGGCCCCAAATATGGTTCGGAAAATGTCATTTTCTGCTGCAGAAAAGTGCTTGACATTTTCTGAACTGAAATTTGGGGCCCTGTATCTCGGGGCCACTTGGTGCTAGAAACACCAGCTTTGGAAATTTTATGGTGCTATTTCCACTGTGTTTGCACACCAAATTTGGGGTTCTTAGCACTAAGTGGCCCCAAGATACAGGGCCCCAAATTCAGGCAACTGTGTCCATTTGCAGCAATGTCATTTCGGACCCTTTGGGTTCAGAGACCCCAAATTTTGGCTGCAGCTAGGGGGCATCTAGAAACCCTTAACTACCGAGTTTGAAGTTCAGGGGACCTATGGCTGCAAAGGGGCACAGTGATGCTGCAAATGGGCATTGTTGACCCTCTTTTCCACTTACAGTAGCTGTGCATTTCTCACCCTCGTCTTATACTCGGGTCAATAAGTTTTTCCCATTTTTTTTGTGGTAAATTAGGGCCTCGACTTATACTCGGAACGACTTATACTCGAGTATATACGGTATATACCTACATTATTGTATTCATGTTTTTTCCATGTCTTCTCCCATATTATTTATAAATAATATGCATGTACTAGGGCAACTCTTTATGTACTAAGGTATACGACTGACACGCCCGTATAAAATATATTGATTTTTAGGTCACTTCTCTCTAAATTACCCCTTTTGACAGAATTCAGTAAAAAAATCCTTGTTTCAAATTAGAATTTTAACATATATTTCACATTACTGCCATATACCATCATTGATGACAGTATTAGCTCGATCTACAAAATAATGGCCGCTATGTATATTTATTTACCACCTAAAAGATGGCCGCGCCGATACACATCAGCGTACCACAAGAAAATGGCCACTATAACACTTCCAGTATTACTATATAAAAAACACACCTTTCTGACCAATCCGGTTCCCCAGATGAAGTCACGAGCGGTGACGTAACGCGTAGGGAGTGGCAGGGAGCAGACGTAACCGGATGTCTAGTAAGGAGGCACTCTAAACGCCATTCTAGCTGTACTTGCTTGCTTTTTAATGTAAGAGACCACCCTGAAACCCCCCCCAATAAAATATCACTTTATTATTTAACGTACTACACTATTGGAGGCCCTCTTTTTTCTCCCTCTCTCTCCCACCTGGCCGTTGCGCCTCGGAGGTACATCTTTTATCAGGCTATTGAGCCGTATTAATGGTGGAGAGGAATGGAATAAAGCCGGGACGAGTGGAGGAGAATGGTCTGGAGAATACAGTGACGCGATTAACAGATATTGTATCATGATGCCCATTTTCATTATCATTGAGGTGAGAGTTCTGAGAGCCTAAAGTCATTCTGGAATTATCCCATATGAGGACTTATATGAACTTTGGCCAATCTGTTTATTACCACACTGAGTCACCTTACCATCCTGCATGGTCAAGACAGAGACAGTTTTCTGTATACTTCATGAACTTGCACTTTTATTACAACTATTTTGAGCACTTGATTTTTTGAATTTTTAATTATCTCAACATTTTAGATTTTTACGATCATCCACCATTTATTTTAATTTATTCGATAGTTATTTTTCATGTCATTATATATGTTATCTTCCACTATGTGTGAATAGATTTGAATGCGCGAGATCACTTTTTTCTAATATTTACACAGCCATTAATGCCTAAGCCGCTGGCAACAAAAGTGAAAATTGTCCAAATTGGGCCCAAAGTGTCAAGATTTTGTGTGGCCACCATTATTTTCTAGCACTGCCTTAAGCCTCCTGGGCATGGAGTTCACCAGAGCTTCACAGGTTGCCACTGGAGTCCTCTTCCACTCCTGCATGACAACATCACTGAGCTGGTGGAAGTTAGAGATCTTGCGCTCCTCCACCTCCCGTTTGAGGATGCCCTACAGATGCTCAATAGGGTTTAGGTCGGGAGACATGCTTGGTCAGTCCGTCACCTTTACCCTCAGCTTCTTTAGCAAGGCAGTGGTCGTCTTGGAGGTGTGTTTGGAGTCATTATCATGTTGGAATACTGCCCTGCTGCCCAGTCTCCGAAGGGAGGGGATCATGCTCTGCTTCAGTATGTCACAGTACATGTTGGCATTCATGGTTCCCTCAATGACCTGTAGCTCCTCAGTGCTGGCAGCACTCATGCAGCCCCAGACCACAACACTCCCAACACCATGCTTGACTGTAGGCAAGACACACTTGTCTTTGTACTCGCCTGGTTGCCCCCACAAATGCTTGACACCATCTAAACCAAATAAGTTTATCTTGGTCTCATCAGACCACAGTACATGGTTCCAGTAATCCATTTCCTTAGTCTGCTTGTCTTCAGCAAACTGTTTGCGGGCTTTCTTCTGCATCATCTTTAGAAGAGGCTTCCTCTGGGATGACAGCCATGCAGACTAATTTGATGCAGTGTGCGGCATATGGTCTGAGCACTGACAGCCTGACCCCCACCCTTTCAGCCTCTGCTGCAATGCTGGCAGCACTCATACGTCTATTTCCCAAAGACAACCTCTGGATATGACGGTGAGCACATGCACTTAACTTCTTTGGTCGACCATGGCGAGGCCTGTTCTGAGTGGAACCTGTCCTGTTAAACTGATGTATGGTCTTGGCCACCGTGCTGCAGCTCCGTTTTAGGGTCTTGGCAATCCTCTTATAGCCTAGGCCATCTTTATGTAGAGCAACAATCCTTTTTTTCAGATCCTCAGAGAGTTCTTTGCCATGAGGTGCCATGTTGAACTTCCAGTGACCAGTATGAGAGTGAGAGCAATAACACCAAATTTAACACACCTGCTCCCCATTCACACCTAAGACCCTGTAACACTAATGAGTCATATGACACCGGGAAGGGGAAATGGCTAATTGGGCCCAATTTGGACATTTTCACTTAGGGCTGTACTCCCATTCACTAACATCCACCAGCGCCGTGATGTTGTCATGGAGGAGTGGAAGAGGACTCCAGTGGCGACCTGTGAAGCTCTGGTGAACTCCATGCCCAAGAGGGTTAAGGCAGTGCTGGAAAATAATGGTGGCCACACAAAATATTGACACTTTGGGCCCAATTTGGACATTTCCACTTAGGGGTCTACTCACTTTTGTTGCCAGCGGTTTAGACATAAGTTTAGACATAAGTTTAGACAGAAAATTTACACTGTTATACAAGCTGTACACTCACTACTTTACATTGTAGCAAAGTGTCATTTCTTCAGTGTTGTCACATGAAAAGATAGAATAAAATATTTACAAAAATGTGAGGGATTTACTCACTTTTGTGAGATACTGTATATATAGTAGGGAGTCAAGAGGAGACACAGAAGATTCTATTAGGAAAACATTTAATTCTTCTGTGGACTTTTCATGTTTCATAGGGAAATGACAAGGAACACTATATTTCAAGCTTCTATTTTCCACTAATCTCCTGTGCTCCCAAACTTGTGTACATAAGGTTCAAACATATTTTAGGCAACATGAGGAGGTTATACAGTAGATCACATATTCTGTTAAACAATTTAGGAATTATTGATTTTTTTTTTTAATTCTTTTCCATTATTATTGATAAAGATTGGTTGATCATGTTGAATAAAGTCACAGATCAAGCATTTACGTTTCTTACATTGGAACATGAATACTTTAGGGGAGAATAGAGAGAGTGATATGTTTGATCTGCCTGTTAGCAACCCTATGAACTAGGAATGACGCTGGATGCAAAGGATTTGCGTTGGGGGCTATGCACACGTCTCTATGCACTAGAGTTGGGCCGAACACCCCCGGTTCAGTTGTGCCAGAACATCGCAAAAGTTCGGATCCAAAACGCGAACCCTAATAAAGTCTATGGGACCCGAACTTGAAAAATCAAAAGTGCCCATTTTGAAGACTTATATGCAGGTTATTGCTCATAAAAAGGGTGTGGGGGCCAGGGTACTGCCCTAGGGGACATGTATCAATGCAAATATTTTTTTTAAAAAGAGTTTTTGCAGGAGCAGTGACTTTAATGATACTTAAAGTGGAGTTCCACCCAAAAGTGGAACTTCCACTCATCAGATTCTTCCCCCCCTCCGGTGACACAGTTGGCACCTTTCAGGGGGGAGGGGGGTACAGATACCTGTATATTACAGGTATCTGTACCCACTTCCGGCATAGATACCCGCAGAATCTGCGGTTATTTACGCCACTTCCTGCTCCCTCCCCGCTGCCTGCTGGGAAACACACGGGTCCCAGAGGCAGCAGGGAGCATCCTTATTGCGCGGCGTGACTCGCGCATGCGCAGTAGGGAACCGGGAAGTGAAGCCGTACGGCTTCACTTCCTGATTCCCTTACCGAAGATGGAGGCGGCAGCACCCGAGGACGGAGAGACGATTCGGCCTCGGGTGCCGACATCGCGGGCGCCCTGGACAGGTAAGTGTCCATGTTTTAAAAGTCAGCAGCTGCAGTATTTGTAGTTGCTGACTTTTAAAAAAAAAATTTTCGGCGGCGCTCCGCTTTAACCGCTTGCCGACCAGACACCGTCATTATACTGCGGCAGGTCAGCACGATCCCACGAACCATCATAGCTATTCGTCAGTCCCTTCAAGGGGGATAGCAGGCTGCACAGCGGGGTGCCGATGCTCGTGGCTGGCGGTCGCGATGACCGACGACCACGAGTGATCGCGGGCACGAAAGGCAGAACAGGGACGTGTGTGTGTAAAGCACATGATCAGAGCTGGAGGCTCTAATTGGCTTCAAAATAGGTGGGTTCAGAGCACACCCACTTTTGTGACAATAATATTCGCTAATGTCTTCCTGCTTTTCCTCCCGGCCAATCAGGAAGAGGGTCGGAAGGAGAAGCGACCGAATTGGCGAGTAGGAGAAGCAGCGGGGAAGCCGCCGAAGCCGCCCAGGAAGCTGCCCAGGAGGAGAAGCGGTGGGGAAGCTGCCCGTGATCTGGATGGGGTAAATAATGCGGGATGATCAACCAATAATTGGGGGGTGGGGGTGTTTCGTCACATTCGGCTGCCCATCACATTTTGCTACCCGCTGGAGTGTGCATGCACGACGCCGCCTTATGCGTTCCAACACTGTTGTAAGACACCACTTTGCCACAGGGCCCCTCGCGGGCTCGCTTCGCTTGGCATAATTATAATCTAACTCTATATCCACTTGGATGGTGGGGCTTGAACCTGGACTCAGGGGTGTGGCCACAAAATTCTGCCCAAGCGCAGATCGCCACAGTGTTAGAACGCATATGGAGGCATCGTGCAGTCCAGCAAGTAGCCAAATGTGATGGGTCGCCATATATGATGAAACAGGGGCAGCTGGGAGGTTTGTGTGCCACCTCCTCCCCAAAAAATTGAGAACCAGCCACTGATAGAGATCGGGCGAAGATGAAGATGATGATGAATAGTAGTACAAAGAAACACAAACATTGTAGCAATTAGACAAAATAAGGTTAAATTGATTGTAAAGTCTTGTTTTTTTTTCCTATAAAAATAACAAACATGGTATACTTACCTCCTATGTGTAGTGGATTTGCACAGAGCAGCCTGGATCCTCCTCTTTTGGGGCCCTCTTCTGTGCTTCTGGCCCCTCCCACTTGTTGAGTGCCCCCACAGCAAGCAACTTGCTATGGGGGCACCCGAGCCGAGTCACAGCTCCCTGTGTCCATTCTGACTTGGAGCCCCAACGCGGCCCTGCCTCTCTCTCCCCTGATTGGCTAGCTGTCTTTGATTGACAGCAGCAAGAGCCAATGGCGCCACTGCTGTGTCTCAGCCAATCAGAATGGAGAATCCTGGGCAGCTGAGACACTTGTGGACATCGCTGGACAGAGAGGGACCTCAGGTAAGTATTAGGGGGGCTGAGGGGGGCTGCTGCACACAGAAGGCTTTTTATCTTAATGTATAGAATGCACTAAGATAAAAAAAAACCTTCTACCTTTACAATCCCTTTAACTTTGTTACTACATTTTCTTTAGAATACAACAAAATTGTTGCAATTCTTAACCACTTCCCCCCCGGCCACTGCATATATACGGTCGAGTGGTCGCTTCCTCCTTCTGAGTGGACGTTCCCTCGCAGCGGCTCAATTCCAATGCGCTCGTGTCACCCTGACTCGGTGCATCTCCGATCGGCAGGAGGGCTCTGTGATTGGCCCTCCTGATCACATGAGGGCTGAGTCCAATCAGAGCCATCATGTGATGTAAACAGAGAGCTGGTTGCTAGGCGATCGGCTCTCCTCTCCTCACACGGAAGTTGCCAGTGAGGAGAGGAGAGCAGATCGCTGCAGTCAGCCGATGATCAGTGAATAGGAGCTGTTTTTACAGCTTTTTACACACTGATCACCGGCACAGTGTCCCCACACAATGTAAACACACACAGTGTCCCCTAAATAGTGTCCCCAAAACACTGTCCCCACACACATGTCCCCATACAGTTAAAACACCTGTCCCCACATATGTAACTCTAAAATAATATCCCAATATGTCTCAATGATCATCTGCACACATATGTCAGTGATCATTTGCGCACATATGTCAGTGATCATTGCGTACACATTTCCGTGATCACACAAACCAATTATTATACACCTAACGGTATTTTTTTTACCAAAGACATGTAGCAGAATACAAAAAACCAAAGTGCAGCGCTAGGAGTATCCAGTATATACTAGACACTAGAGGTGCAACGGATCAAAAAACTCACGGATCGGATCGATCCTGCGGTTCAGAGTCACGGATCGGATCATTTTCGGATCAGCAAAAAAAACGAAAAAAAGACAAATCTTGTTACACCCACAGGAGTTTTAGATTTAAAAGCTATTTTCCACACAAAACGGAGCTTATATGCATAAATACAGTATTTGTAGATCGGACGGACTGTTTAGATGTTAAATTTTAAAAGCAGCAGCAAACCTGCTGACCTTACATGGTTGCTAATGTGACAGAACACCTCTGATTTTCACATTTAACATGAGGTGTTCTGTCACATTAGCAAATACTGTATTTATGCATATAAGCTCCGTTTTGTGTGGAAAATAGCTTTAAAATCTAAAACTCTGGTGGGTGTAACAAGATGTCCGCTTGCCCCCTTCTAATTCTATAATTACAGTACTGTGCAAGGGAGTGTGGGGTGTAGCAAGATGGCGGCGACAAAACGTCACAAAATGACGATACAGTGGCCGCCCCTGGGTGTACCAAGATGGCCGCTGCTCCGGAGCTAGGCCGAAGCCGCGGCCTTTCCTATGGCCGAGGCCGCCGAGCGCTCCACGGATCGCGGGTGTGCCGATCCGCGGAGGTTGGCCCGAATGGATCACGGATCAGTGACGATCCGTTGCACCCCTACAAGACACATATGTGAAAAACAAATAAAATAATTATTGAACATATACATATAACACAATCAAATGTGAAAAGCCAGGCAAAAGCCCTGCTTTAATTGGAGTGTCCAAATAAAAACCCAGGACAGCAAATGGTGAAAGTCCATAACATGTGAGGTAAAGAAATGTGTCTTCTCCAAACGGAGGGTAACAATAGACGCTGGGAGGCGTGTGTGCACTCAAATTGGAAGGTGACAGCAGATACCACAGCGTGCAGCGTGCATCCCAGGCTGTTTATGTACAACACGCCGCCTCAGCTCCCACGATGTGGTCCATGCCTCTGGTTCACTGTGTATCGCTCACCCCATATCCCACTCACGACCGGGGTTGGTGAGTGTGCTTGATTAAATACCATCTTTATCCCCCTCTATCAGAGTGTAGCTTACCTTGTTTGTATAATTTACAGGAATCTGTCGCATCTGCTCCTGACGAGTGGAGATACATCCACGAAACGCGTAGAGCTATCTGATGCTACAGAGACACATATTACGCCTTGATGATGTCATTATCATGAACCTAGTACTTTTAGAATTATACCATGCGAACACTGGTGCCGGGCATGCTGTCTTTGACATTTTTAGGCCATATTGCTGTTGTACATATTATCAATTGATTATGATTATAATCTTATTTATTGTTTATTTATACCTTGTACTATTATGTCTATACCTTGTGCTTATATGTATATATATGAAATTACTCTATTTTGATACAAATAAAACTATTTCCTATTACCACCTCTGCATTTCAACCACTTCATTTTCAAGTCCCAATTCCCCTTTAATGTGAACAAGCCACGTACACACGGTCGGACTTTTCAGCTACAAAATCCGACAGCCCGTCCGACAGACTTTCGACAGACTTTTGACTGACTTTTGGCGGACTTTCAACAGACTTTCTAACGACCGGACTTGCCTACACACGATCACACCAAAGTCCAACGGCTTCGTACGCAATGACGTACACCGGACTAAAATAAGGAAGTTGATAGCCAGTAGCCAATAGCTGCCCTAGCGTGGGTTTTTGTCCGTCGGACTAGCATAAAGACGAGCGGATTTCTGAGTCCGGCGGAGTTACGATGTAAAGATTTGAAGCATGTTCCAAATCTAAAGTCCGTCAGATTTGCGACTGGAAAAGTTCGCTGAAGGTCCGGTGAAGCCCACACACGATTGGATTGTCCACGGGATTTGGTCCGTCAGCGTCCGTCGGACAAGTCCGGTCGAAAAGTCCGACCGTTTGTACGTGGCATTAGAATCTGGGAACATGTGAATGATACTACCAACAAATGTCAAAAATTTTTTGTGCTTTTATGTAGGACAGTGAAGTAGGTGTCCCTTTCTTTGGAGCTAGCATTGATTGGAGTACCCCGTGCCCTATACCCCTCCCCAGTTACAAGTTTCTTCAGCATTAAAGACTCAAAAGACATCCCCTAGATTTGCACCTGGGTCATTGTGTATGGAACCATAGCTGTGTGTGTGCTGGCAGCATCTGCATGATCCCCCAGGGTAAGAACCTTGTTCATCCTCATTTTTTATGCTGCTGCTACCAGGAAATATGCAGTGACTGTGCTTTTACTAACTTCAATTATCATCAACCAGCGGCCCTTACGGGGGTACCGCTACACATGCTTATAGCTGCATCCCATATGGTGGTATACATACAAGTCTTTGGGAATCTTTACCTTTCAATCAAAAAAACATTCAAGTGAAACTAAAATTGACACCATCTGTTTCAAGGTTTCCAAGTTTTAAGCAAACAAATGATTGAAATTGCTGTGGAAATGTATAGACTAGATGTATAAACTGTCAAAGAGCCATCACAATGGCAGGATCAAATTTAATAAGCCTTTTAAAAATAAATAAATATACTAATTATACAAGAAAATATAATATAATAATTTCAAGTGACAATTAATGTGTTCAATCAAGTGAACCCTACAAATAATGTGTATGCCATCATAATAAACAAATCAGGTAGATAATAGAAATAAATAAATAAAGTAGCTCCAAGCCCAATCACAAATGTCTCGTATAAGCTGTTGTTGCTCTCCTGCGTTGTCACTCTCATCACATAGGCTTCCAGTGGAGACCATAAGCAGCTGTGTGTTGCGTAGGCAGGTTTCACCATTGTCATTATATGGAAACCCACCATGAGAAATGCCATGCAGCTATCTCTGGAGTACATGTATACAGGGAGTGGTTGCAAAGAGAATGCAGAAGACCAATAGCACTGAGATAAAACCAGGGCTGCTGTTAGAAATCATGGGGCCCCATACTGCCTACCTGAAAGGGCCCCCCCGCCGGACGCAAGTGACTGAGGACATAGATTTATCAGTCCCTTTCTCTGCAGCCTCAGCTGCACAGATGAATGAACAGGAAACACTCTGAGGCTTCCTGCTCTTTCACAAACTGAAGCATAGTAAACCAGTGATAAATGTAAACTGCATGTTATTCTTTGCAGTGTGATTTGAGCCCATTTTTGTATGGGCTCAAATGACACCGCAATGGTATTGGGTTTTGGAACATTTGTAGGAGAGCAAATGCTTAGTATCTGTGCAATCCTAATTGCTAATGTTGACTTTCTAACTTAACTCTTATGCCGCGTACACACGGTCGGACTTTTCAGCTACAAAAGTCTGACAGCCCGTCCGACAGACTTTTGACGGACTTTTGGCGGACTTGAGGCAGACTTTCTAACGAACGGACTTGCCTACATACGATCACACAAAAGTCCGACAGATTCGTACGTGATGACGTACACCGGACTAAAATAAGGAAGTTGATAGCCAATAGCCAATAGCTGCCCTAGCATGGGTTTTTGTCCGTCGGACTAGCATACAGACGAGCGGATTTCTGGGTCCGGCATAGTTACGACGTAAAGATTTGAAGCATGTTTCAAATCTAAAGTCCGTCAGATTTGCGGCTGAAAAAGTCCGCTGAAAGTCCGGGGAAGCCCACACACGATCGGATTGTCAGCCAGCTTTGGTCCGTCGGCGTCCGTCGGACTTTTGTAGACGAAAAGTCCGACTGTGTGTACGCAGCATTACAAACTGGTTCAGGTTCTGCACCAATTTCACCCTGAAAAAGAAATTGGCATGGGTGGTGCAGATAGACCTGTTTCAGGTCTATCTGCTCTGTTAATGTGGTAGTTTTCTGTACCCAGCTTGTATGTCCTGTAGTGATGTATGTGCCAAAAGGAGAAACCAGTGTAAGGGGGGGGGGGGGGGCGGTGGCTGGCAAGCACCAAAGAGTGAGTGTTATGACAAATGGGTATTTTTACAGGGACGTAATTCTCTACAAGTGATCTTGTACCAACAGGGTCACTTGAAGACCACCTAACCTGAAATACAACAGTGACAGTGTTATCAGACCTTCTTGGCTAAGGGTGGGCACATGTGGCATAATCAACACAAGTGAACTAGAGATGGGTCAAAGTTCGTGTCAGAACTTTCGAACATCGCAAAAGTTCGGAAGCGAATAAGGAACCCCATTGACGTCAATGGGACTGGATCTGGAAAAATCAAGTGCCCATTTTGAAGGCTTATATACAAGTAATTGGGCATACAAGGGTTATGGGGGTCTGGGTACAGCCCTGGGCCCTGGGGGACATGTATCAGTGAAAAAATTTGTAAAAAACATTTTTAAATGAGCAGTGATTTACTGATGCTTAAAGTGAAACCATCAAAATGAGAAATAACAAAAATTAAAAATTCCTTTAAATATAGTGCTGGGGGGGGGTCCCCTTAGTCTTCCTGTAATGTGGCACATCTGTACCATTTATAGAGCCTGCTGCAGCAATAATGACTTATAAAGCCCAAAAAATGACATTTTCCATTCACTGCATATGCAGAATGATTTTACTGTCGTGGCTTTAGTAACATTTGTTTGTGGTGACTGTTTGTCGTGGTGTTTTTTTTTTTTTTATTCTATATTGGTTTATTCTGTAAATTGTCAGAATACTCTCCTGTCTTTTCTCCCATCTTCTTATACAAGATACCTACCATATAAAACGTTGCATCTGTTTTGGATCACCTTCACAAATCTCGACATAGATGGCACAATGAACAGCTGTGCCTCTGACAAGCTTCACATCTACAATGCAAAGTATTTATTTGCAGCATACCAAATGCATTTTCTGAGGGTCACACCTATGTGGAGGCACTGTCGCCTTCTAAATGCAGAATAAGGTGAATGTCTCTGGAGAGGACAAGGACAATCCCCTGACCCACCTTACTTGCTCTCCCCTGGAGCTCTATGCCATTTTGCAGTCAGCATTGAGATTGGATGTGTTGTCATCCTGGGAGATTGGTGACGCCCCCCCTCCCCATTTCTCATGGTCTTGTGACAGTCCTCAAACCTAGCGCCTGTTGGACCCAAGCAGTGTCAGAGTAGCAGGTGCATTATCTGAGCAGAAGAACAGCCGATGGACTGCGGTTAAAGAGGAGCTCCAGGCTCCTCTGAAAAAATTAAGTTAGCTGCTACAAATACTGTAGATGCTGACTTTTAGTATAAGGACACTAACCTGTCTAGGGATCCAGCGAGGTCCCCACCCGAGCTGATACTTCAATTGGCTTTGGGTGTAGGCGCCGGCATCTGAAGTAAATGAAGCCTTGCAGCTTCACAGCCGGTTTCCTACTGTGCATGCGTGAGTCGTGCTGCGCCTTGTAAATGGTCCCGAAGTCTTCTGGGACCAGTGATCTGTCCTAGGGGAAGGAGGGGGCGAACTTCCATCTCTGTTTGCCCTTGTGATCTGAGCCGGGAGTGGTAGTGGGTACCTGTCAAAACCATGTGGCGGGGGAGGGTGCAAACAAGAGCAACTTCCCCTTTTGGGTGGAGCTCTGCTTTGAGTGATTATATAAAGGTTGGGGGGGGGGGGGATGCGGTTACAGAGACTGACGCCTTGGCATGAAATATTTTAGACATTTGGGAATTAAGCATTTTAGTACTAATGCAACATTTTTAGCCAAGTGGGTTTGTAATCTATCCCTGAAGTATTGAGCTGTAAGCTTGAATATGTAAGTGGAGTCTTTAAAAACTGGAACAAACAAGGCCTCATTTAGTTTAAATTAAACGCTCAGGGCCTCATGGAAGGTGGCAGAAGGCTGCATGTGGCATAAACACCAGTTTGGGATGCCTGCCCCAGACCTAACCCAGATGCAGTTCTGAGTGACTTGAGTACATACCCATTTGACCATGGTGGTTTTGGCGGTAGTTGTCTCAGACTGATACAAGACTGCAGAGGCCACCTTTGGGAAGCAGGCAGAAAGTGGTTTCTATTAATGTATAGGTAAACTCTGACACTTGGTTTGCTAAAGTAAACAAATGACTGTTTCTAAGATTTGTCTTCAACCTTTTTTGTTTTTTATACTTACATCTTGGTGATACTCTTCCTGCAGTCTGTTCACATCCACTTCTGTGTCCACATGCTGTGATGGCTGTATAGAGCGTTGGCTGTATTTCCCAGGGTGGGTTTCTTGATAAGTGGACCATGATGTGTAATGTATTCTGAAATGACTAGTCTTCATCAGAAGCCCTTGTGAAAAGGTGTAGAATTAATTGAAAATTCGTATCTCCACAGAGTGGCACTGTGGATACGGTACTAGGTTAAAATTTGCCATGTCCCAATATTTTGAACTGGAGAATTTTATCATTTAAAGATGATGGACTTTTTAGGCATAACACAGTCTTATAAAAAATTGATATTTATTACAAGTTTAAAATCAAAACAATCACATAAGTTCCTCATATAATTAATTTACAAAAAATAGCCTATGAACACGAATAACACACCGCCTATACACAGTATAGTCAAAAAACCTCAAAGGACCAAACTGATCACTCTTGAACGTTATAGAGCTTGACGAAGTAGCGTGTGATAAAGTGCTCAGTTCTGCTCTACATGTTGCGCATAAAGGAAATGCTTCTTCAGGAGCTATGGCGAATTATTCAATCCTAAGTGAGAAAAGGATGAGGCAGAAAGTAGTATTCTCAATGATGGTAGCATCAAGGTGCCCTTGCTACTTGTGCGGTGTTGCTATAGGAGGAGACCCTGACAGGAGTTTAATGCACAAGGGACCGGTATTTATGAGCTACTAGGCACGTATACAATGGGAGGATTCCCTACATTGAACAAACCAGCATCCTAATAGCAGTCCTATGCAACATTTTCTATCTTAAAGACTATTTTCTAGTTGCTGATAGTGGTATAGAATTACCCTCTAGATTAAATTATATAGGGCTCCTGAAGCACTACCTCCCTAAGCTCCTTTGAAATTATTGTCAATCTTTACCATCATTGAGAATACTATTTTCTGCCGCATCCTTTTCTCACTTATGATTGAATAATTCGCCATAGCTCCTGAAGAAGCATTTTCTTTACGCGCAACATGTAGAGCAGAACTGAGCACTTTATCACATGCTACTCGTCAAGCTCTATAACTTTCAAGAGTGATCAGTTTGGTCCTTTGAGGTTTTTTGACTATACTGTATATAGGCGTTGTGTTATTCGTGCTCATAGGGTATTTTATGTGAATGAATTATATGAGGAATTTATGTGATTGTTTTGATTTTAAACTTGTAATAAATATCATTTTTTTATAAGACTGTGTTATGCCTAAAAAGTCCATCATCTGTAAATTATACAATTCTCCTTGTGAAAAGGTGACCATGCAGGAGAACAATTTGGAGATGGTGACAGAGCATTGTCACCCAATAACAGGAAGTGCCTGAAAATTTTAAATTGTTAAAGAATATTAGATTGAAGTATAACTAAAAGCAATTTTTGTTTCATTGCAGGATAATGTGTGGAAAGAACTGAACAGAATGTCTTGCAACCTTCAAGAATCTGCCCATTTCCTTCAGTGCATTCTGTAGACACAGGCAGATAAATTAAAAATAAACATGGCATTACTTGCAATCATGTGATGGGTTTTTCAGTGTGTGTACACTATATTACCAAAAGTATTGGGACTCCTCCCTTTACATGCATATGAACTTTAATGGCATCCCAGTCTTTGTAGGGTTCAATATTGCGTTGCCGCCCCCACCCCCCCTTTTGCAGCTATACCAGCTTCAACTATTCTGGGAAGGCTGTGCACAAGGTTTAGAAGTGTGTCTATGGTAAGGTTTGACCATTCTTCCAGAAGCGCATTTGTGAGATCTTGCACTGATGTTGGACGAGAAGGCCTGGCTTGCAGTCTCCACTTTCATTCATCCCAAAGGTGCTCTATTAGGTTGAGATCAGAACACTGTGCAGGCCAGTCAAGTTCCTCCACCCCAAAAACGTGCTCACCCAGGTCTTACTGCACTTGCTGCACCTTCTCTCTTCTGTCGCTAGGTGGCGTTATGCTGGTGAGATAGATAGACAAGGGCTTAGCAAGGTCAGGTTATGAATGGATGGGTTGTCTTTAGTCTCTTGGCCTGCTGGAAGAGCCTATTTATTTGGGTGGAGTCAGGTGATTGGGGTTCTGTGCCACCTGGACGGCTGTCTGGGTGGACGTGTGTTATGCTGCCCTGGGATGCTAGGCTGGAAGCTGAGGCCCATCCTGGGGACATCTGGCTGCTAGACTGTCTGAGGGCCTATCCAGAAGCAGAAGAAGCAGCGTAGGGTTGGGACTGCAGGATTGGAGTGCAACCGAGAATAACGGCTCAGCTGGATAGGGAACTAGCTGAGGTCAGAGGTAGAGGGGAAGCTGTCGCCACTAAGAGACCATCCAACTTGTTACCGGAGACCATTGTGAGTAAGCTGGAGCCAGTACCAGAGCAGTCTTCTCACCAGTCGGGGACGGTGAAAAAGTGGGAAAACTTCAGTAAGTGTCAAGCTAGGGACCCAGCGGGACAGCAGAGGAGCATCAGTGAGTGCCAAGACAGGGACCTAGCGGTTCAGCAGGGGTGACGCAGGGATGACGCTTGAGGAAGATACTGAGTGATGGAAGCGGAAAAGCTCTGGGGATCCAGTGGGGATTGGGTCTGAGAGACTAGGAACTCAGTGAGTGAAGGCCTACAGTGAGAGACTGTAGCATGTGAGAAGAACTATTCTGTGTTACCAATAGTTAAGTACAATTACCCTTAGTGACTGTTACAAGATTTGTTGCCCTAGGAGACAGCGGTCCTACCTATACACGTGGTATCCGGTTGGAGGTCTTCCACTGTATTACTTTGTAACTCACTCTACCAAGAAGGATGTAAGCTTTCCCTGACTCTGGAGGTCACCATTAGGCCTTTATAGGTCTGGGACCTTGCTACACTTTATTAACCCAATAGAGATTTATCTTTTAGAATTACCAGGAATTGTATAAAGTATGTTGTGTTCTAGTAATAATTTTTAGCGAAAATATGTGAAGCGCACTACCCCCGTAGGAGCTGCTGGGTAGTTCGTTCTTTCCTGTTCCCGTTACCCACTTTTCCTCAAAGATTGACACAGCAGACAGTCCATAAACATTTAAACTTTAAACTTTATTTCGCTTCTGGTTTTCGTTGCGGTATTGCATTAAAGAGCCACTCTGAATAACTCCCAAAGATTTATGCAATGAGAACACAACACTCAACCCAGAACATGTAAAGCCTCTGTGAAGAACTTCCATCTTGCACTGGTTCCAAATGTGTAATGCATCTTTCCTTCCTCCTGTTAGTTACTATTTCCTGACTGCACAGCACTTCCAGTTTAAACTCTAAGGACGATACTCTGAATAAAGTCCAGAGAGATGACTTTTTGGATTCCTCCAGGGTGTTAGTTCTTTAGGGCCCACTTCTATACCTTTTTCTCCTGGACCCGCACTCTAACCCCTTTAAAGTCTCTTAGAAGCACTGTTCCCCTAGGTTACACTCACGTGTGCTCCCAAACGACCATCCATGCATGACACAGAGGATCCTCTCCCAGTCCTTGTATCTATCAGTAGTAGCAACCTTCTTATAAAATCTCCTGAAGTCTCCTCTCCACATGCATATTCCCCCTCCCCCGAAGGGGAGAGCACCCACGCTGCACCAGCCTCTACATCCTTCTTCTCTGGATCTCCAAACTCCAACCCCCAAAAGCATGTGACCTTGCCTTTTATAGAAGTCCCGCCTCTGCCCAAGCAAATCAATGATTGGCCCAGAGGGGTCTCCAAAAGACTACCTACCACTCTATTCCTTTATTCCTCCCACTTTCCAGAACATTTCATAGAAAGAGGTGGAAATTACACAGGCAGAGTGTAGGTGACCACACCTTCCTCTACTCTAACTAACCTCCCGACCAAATTAAACTCACCAGCTTACCCACAGGGTAAAACACTGGCAATTTTGGCCTAACTTTAATCCTAACTAATCTAGCACACACCTAAGTAGGTGGGCGCTACATATCAATTTTATATTTTCGGGGGGTGTTAAGGCCTTGTCAGGCTGTATTTGATCCCCTGATTTGTAGCCACAGCCCTGGCTGTGTCACGGACCTGCAAGAGTGGTGATGACAAACTCCCCCCTGGTCATATGATCGTGCTCGTGCCAATGATTGCTTATTAGACCAAAGCTGTGTGATAGGAGAGCAGGTCACATGTTCATTGAAATGCAAGGTATTTTCCAGGCCATGGAAGAGCAAGGAGCAGTAAGGGCCTGCAGGTAAGGTAAGTATGTGGGTTGAGGAATAGACATGACGCATGGACAGTAACAACCTTTTAATTTTAAATAAATATTATAGCACTTTGGTAATGAACATTATAGTAATTGCAACAAGAGTATTGACTGAACTTTCTTATGTAAAGGTTGTCGCTCTTTATTAATTGGGGAACTGCCAGGGACTCATTCTGGTTATATTAAAGTACTGAGCACCTGGACTTCCTCCCGGGAGGGGGCGTGACCGGATGGGCGGGTGTGTGTTGAGAGGCAGCATGGAGTGAGTGAGAGCATGGACGCTGTGTGCTCCGTCCCCCCTCCGTCCTCATCTCTCTCTTCCCTGGCCGTATGAACGGCATACTGGATGGCTCTGGCTCCCTTGTCGCTCGGTGCCTCGCTGCCCCTCCTCTCTCTCTGCTAAAGGTGTGCTGAGGAATCCTCTGGGTGATATGTCATCCCCTGCACGCTGCTGTGAGACAAGCAGCTTTTTACTTTCACTTTCCCATCTCTACACTAGTCATGGAATAGAAGTCGGCCAGAGCTGGTACAGTATGGAGTTACTAATATAGTATCCAGATGCTGTTTTTTTTGTTAGACAATCCTCAGACTAGAAGTAAATCCTGGTAATATGACATCTGTGTAGTAACAGAGTTATTTATGTGAGTCAGTGCGTTGACCTGCCTGCTGCTTGGGTAATACTAAGTCTGGGAGCAGACAGAGTGTGCTAATATAGGAAGCAAAGTATATTCTCCTCCTTTTTTTTTTTTTTTTTTTTTTTTTTGTTTGTGTGCTGCTGACTAGCTAAAGCCCTGGGACCCCTGGGATTTTCAACAGATGCAAAGAGAGAGGTTTAGGTAGGGGTTGGGATACTCGGTATATATACCCCACTAACCGTATTTTTAATGGCGACTGCCTTAGCGGCATTTAACCAACTGTATAAAACTACGGTGTAGGTGGGGGGCTGCACTAATTTGAGTTGTAGCTGTGGAGTTTATGTGTGTAGGGAGTTGCCCCACACCTGCCATTTAAGGTATTGTAGCTTCCTTCTGTGTGAGCTCTCTTCTTTTTTTTTTTTACGGGGGTGTATAAGAGTGTAGTGTGGAGAGACTTACCCCGCTTTATACACTTTATGGTATATGCTCTGTACAGCGGGTAGTTGAGCGCTGATGGGAGCAGCGGTTTCCCTTTCCTCCCCCTCTCTCCTTAGTTCCTTTTTGGATTTGTGGAGGACGTTGGTAACTGTCAGTCTCTAATTTGTTGCTGTTAGAGTATATTTATATCTATAAGCGTAAATGATGCAGAATCTACGCTCCTCTAAAGAGAAAAACCCGCAGCATGCGGCAGCAGTATCAGCAGCAGCAAAACTGGAACAATATGCCCATGCCTCTGCTCTGACCCCTCCAAAAAAGGGGTCGCAGCAGAAGGGTCAACAAGGGGGGGCATCGGATAGGAAAAGCCAGGGCCAGCCTCAATTACAGCCCTTAGGGGCTGCGCCGGCTACCCAGCCTTCCAAATCTTTATGTAATAAAGGCCCAGGGCTAAGTGATCAAAACACAAACGTAAACTCGGAGCTAATAAATGACCCGAATTTACCCTTGAACAGAGAACCAACTATAACGGATGTATTCATGGCTGTAGGGGTATGTAGCGGCTCGCTTAAAGATCTTTGTGAACAAATGAAAGGTGTTAAAGCAGATCTGTTATTGGTTAGACAAGATCTGCAGAAAACGGCGGAGAGAACAACTGCCCTGGAAGAAAGAGTCAGTGGGCTAGAAGATAATGTGCTCCCAATAACCAAAGAAATAAAATGGCTGAAGGAACAGCTATCTAAACAAGCCTCTAAGTTAGATGAGATGGAGAACAGGAGTAGAAGAGATAATGTGAGGCTGATAGGTTTACCCGAAAGGAGTGAGGGCGCCAACCCAATTGCATTCCTAGAAAAATGGCTGGGGGAGCTAATCGGGAAAGAATCACTCTCGGCTTCGTTTTCCATCATAAGAGCTCATAGGATCCCTTTCAGGGCACCATCGGAGGGGGGCCACTCGAGACCCCTCCTCCTGAGATTTCTTAACTACCAGGATAAAGTAACCTTACTACGGAAGATCAGGGAAGCAGGGGAGGTTTTTTTTAAAGGAGCAAAAATATCGTTTTATTCCGACTTTTCTCCGGATTTGCAGAGGCGTAGGGCAGAGTTTACCCAGGCAAAACGCAATCTACAAAAATTTAAGTTGCCCTATGCTCTTTTATATCCGGCAAGGTTGCGGGTTGCGGCTCTGGGGGAGACTCTGTTTTTTAACTCCCCTTCTGAAGTTGAGAAGTGGCTGGAAGATAATAGGGAAAAAATCACGAATTTTACGTAGAGAATGGGGGAAGATATAATAGGCCGGGATATCAATAGGATGGCACGATAAGGCATTGGGAGGTACAGGGGCTGTATTTTTGTTTTTGTTCTTTTTCTTGTTCTTGCTTTTTTTTTTTTTTTTTTTTTTTTTTTCCCCACCCCTTTCTGCCATCTGTTAATGCTTTTTGTTATAAGGGGACGGGAGGGGATGGGTGCACACAGCTATTAGTGGGTAGGGTGGTGTGGGGCTGTGAGTGTAAGATTGGTGTAAAAGGTTGGTGTTAGTGTAAGAGGCAACGGTCATGGTAAACCCCCAGGGGGTACACCTAGATAGGTGGGTACGGGTGGGGGGGGGTCGATGGGGTGGGAGGGTAGGGGAGGTTAGGTGGGGAGGGAAGGGAAGGGGTGGGAAGATGGGAGGGAGGGGAAATAGGATGGGTAAATCATTCCTTACGAACACTTATACCACTAGAAATTATAACGGAGGTATCCAGACCTTCCTTAAGATTATTTTTGCACATACAGGCACTTTTTATAGTAAATAGGTTTTTAGTTGTTTTACACGCACATGCAAGCACTGTCTATGGCAAGTTTATGCCCAAAGTAAGGCTAATATAGCCAAAATGAATACGTGGTCTAGTGGCCAAGCATGCACACACACGGAATTGTTATAACAGTCACTAGGAGGAGAAAAATTAGTTCTGGGTTAGGGTTATATATATTAAATTTCTCTTATATCTTTCTGTTATATACGTTTGTATATGTTGGGGTAAAGAATATTCCTCAGTCTTTAGATGTTAGCTAAGACTCTGAAAATAGGATCCTGGAATGTCAGGGGCCTAGGTACACCACTTAAAAGATTAGCAGTGTTCTCTATGATGGAGAGGTGCGGGGCTGATCTGGTCTGTCTGCAGGAAACCCACCTAACCAAGGAAACTATTCATCACCTACAGATGAAAAAATTTCAAACCCAATTTCATGCGGTTCACTCCTCCTACAGTAGGGGAGTGAGTGTTTTGGTAAAGTCTGGGGTGAAGTTTTCCTGCAGCCAGGTCAGGATAGACGAGTTGGGTAGATACATCTTTTTATTATGTTTTATTGAAAACGCCAGGTATGTGGTGGCAAATATATATATCCCTCCGCCCTTTAATCTGGATGTCTTGCTTAAACTGTATGAATTTTTGCTAGATAAAAAAGAGGTGCCGATTGTAGCAATGGGGGACTTCAACGAGGTTCTAGATAAAAGGCTGGATAGATTCCCACTACGAAAAAGCTCAGAGGACTCAGTAAAGAGTCGGTTAAGCTTTTTTCTGGAAGAAGTGGGATTAATGGATTTGTGGAGGGCACGGAACCCAGGCGTGCTGCAATATACTTGCTGTTCTGCATCTTACTCCGTGCTTTCAAGGATAGACCTAGCCCTAGGAAATGATAGGGCTCTCCAGATGGTAGAAAAAATAACATACTGGCCAAGAGGCATCTCAGACCACTCACCTATGGTAGTCATTTTAAATCTTGGGGAGCCTAGGCCCCGGAAGTACTGGAGTATAAGCCCGTACTGGTTTGAAATTATTAAAAAGACGGATGGGATACTTTCCTCCTTAAGGGAGTTTGTTGAGATCAATCAGGGAACGGTGTCCCCTTCTACGCTATGGGACGCCCTTAAGGCTTTTCTTAGGGGGGTCCTGATACAGCAGATAGCTACATTCAACAAAGAGGCTAGAAGGGAGGAGGAGAGCCTGTTGAGAGACGCTCTTGAAGCAGAAAACAACTATACTTGCAACCCAACCCCGGAGACGGAAAGTATCTGGCAAGAGAAACAACAAGCATATAAATCAGTGGTTATACAGAAAGCAGAAACCAGGCGGTTACTCCAAAGACAGGAATCTATGGTGGAGGGCGAGAGAATGGGAAGGACACTGGCTATGCTAGCAAAATCCAATGCAGCTCCATCCACGGTCCTCGCGATTAGATCCCAGAGCGGTGAGGTAGTATCAAGCACCTTAAAAATAGTACAAGCCTTCAGGGATTACTATAAAAAACTGTATTCCTCCCAGAAGAGGGGTAAGGAGGCCAAGATGGAGGACTTCCTAAGGGGGTTAGACATCCCCACCATATCACAAGAAGAAAGAGATATATTAGATGCCCCAATATCTATAGCAGAATTATACCAAGCAGTAGCAGGCATGGCAACCCATAAGTCGCCCGGACCAGATGGTCTTCCAATTGAGACTTACAAACACTATGGTGAAGTGTTGATCCCCGAACTGCTGAAAGTTTTGGGGGGGGCGCTTGAGGGGGGCCAATTACCTGCCTCAATGCTAGAAGCAACTATTATTGTATTACAGAAAGAAGGGAAAGATCCCTTGGATATGGCCGCCTATAGACCAATTTCTCTTTTATGCACGGACGTAAAAATTCTGGCCAAAGTGCTGGCAGCAAGATTGAATGGAGTTATCCATAAGCTGATCCACGAGGACCAGGCAGGCTTCATAGCCAATAGATCCACGAGCCTGAATATTAGAAGGGCGTTTTTGAATGTACAGACCCCAATGGTGAACGAGGGTTCGAGAGCATTGATGACCCTTGATGTATCCAAGGCTTTTGATAGCGTGGAGTGGGGCTATATGTGGCGCGTGCTGGAGGTCTTTGGATTTGGCCCTGCCTTTATAGGGTGGATTAGAATGCTATATACTCGACCCAAGGCAAGATTAAAAATTAACAACGAATTGTCAGACTGGTTTGAGCTGGAGAGGGGGACGAGGCAGGGGTGCCCACTCTCCCCTCTGTTGTTTGCACTAGCGATGGAACCCCTGGCCATTTCCATAAGGGGAAGTCGAGCGATAACCGGCTTCCAGAGAAAAACAGGCGAGGAAAGAATCGCATTGTATGCGGATGACATTCTGTTATTTTTGGGAGACTCGAGGAAATCGCTACCGGGAGCAATGAGGATAGTGGAGGACTTCGGCAGTTTTTCTGGCTTAGAGATAAACTGGGAGAAATCAGAGTTTCTACCGATAGACCCCTTAAATGAGACAATAGCACCTGGTATGCCTCAGGTGGCAACAGTGGAAGCTCTGAAGTACCTAGGGATTGTCCTGACGAAGGACCCTGTTCTATATATCAGTAAAAACCTTGTCCCTCTTTTAACAAAATTTAAACAAAAAATAGGAATTTGGAGACGCCTCCCTCTATCAGTTGCAGGAAGATGTAGCTTAATAAAAATGATATGGATGCCACAGCTGCTATACGTCTTGCATAATTCCCCTGTCTGGATAAGTAAGAAGTGGTTTAAAAAAATTGACAGTCTCTTTAGGGAATTGATTTGGAAGGGGAAACAAGCCAGGATCCGTCTTGGAGTGCTCCAGCTCCCTACCCAGGAGGGGGGCTTTGCCCTCCCACATCCCGAGAGTTATTTTTACTCAACTCAGTTGCAGCAATTATTGGGCTGTGGGATACCGAAAGGAGGCACCCCTAATGGCAAGTTACTATTGTTGAGCTCCACACATAATACAATTATTGAAGCCCTAGAGGCGGACGCGTTCCATGATAAATTTCCAACAATTAAATTGATAACCAAACTTTGGAAAACAGTTAAGAAAAAGATGGGGTATGGAGCCTTAACAGCCTACTCTCCTATTTGGAACAACCATAATTTGCAGGAAGTTCTTAAGATAGGCATATTTAGAGAGTGGGAGAAGCTCGGCCTCAGTAAGCTAAGTCAATTATATAACGACTCTGGGTTAAAGAAATTTTCAGAACTGGTTGGGGAGTTTAAGCTTCCCCGGGGGTCTTTCTTCCTATATGTCCGGTTGGAACATGCCCTTAAAGCACAATTTAAAGCCCAGACCCCGAGATGGGAAGAGATGCCTCTATTTCAGTGCATAATTCAAATAACCCCCACTAGAGGGGTAATTTCAAGAATTTATGACCAATTAAGCAAATCGGTTAATAGCAGGGAAATACTCCTTCGGGTAAAGGCTAAATGGGAAGAGGAGGTGGGAGGAATGACCCAGGAACAATGGGCGAGAATTTTAGAGTTGGGAGCGCAGGTTTCTGTGACCCCTTCACAGAGACTCTCACACTTAATGCTGTTAAACAGAGCCTATTATACTCCTAAAAGACTTTTTAAATTTGGGAGAAGGCCCAATGACAACTGCCCCAGGTGTCGAAGGACGGGAGATCTCATTCACATGGTGTGGAGGTGTCCCAAGCTGTTTAGATACTGGGAGGAGGTGACTGGGAACTTGGGAAATATTTTCGGTACGACAGTGGCAAACGAGGCCTTGGTTTGTATTCTGGGGCATAGAAGAGTGATGGGAGAAAGGTTGAGTACTACCTTAGCTGTCACGCGGGCCCTGTTTCAGGCTAGAAAGTTGATAGCACTTAGATGGCAGGTAAAGGAGCCCCCCACCGTGAAAGACTGGATCTCTACAATGAATGAAACCTTGGGTAGGGAAAGAATGGAGTACATAAAAAGGGGCAATCTTCAGGAATTTGAAAGCATGTGGAAGATGTGGATAGAGAAAGTGAAGTGTCATTAATAGTGGGATCTGCATAGACACGGAATAGACTGAGGGATGGGCTTAATATAGGTATATAGGCAACTGGTATCCTTGCAGGCAAAGGATCCTATAATAAAGTGTTTCTGGATATGCACATTTTTAGTTAAATATATAGCTTAGTAGGGTATAGGATAAACATATAGGGAGTGGGTGGGGGGGATCGGGGTATTAGGGCATAGGTAATTTGGTACACAATACAGGCTGGGTCAGTAGAAGATGGGCACGGGGAGCCCACAAGTTCATTTTTACAAACCTCTCTTCTTGTATTTTTTGTTGGTGTTTTTGTCCTTTTTCTTCCTTCTTACGGGTCCAGAGGACTTGTTGGTAAAGAGGCGTAATGGAATCCGTTGGTCATTATGGCGATATAAAAAGCAATGAGAAAAAGTATAATCCACTATGATGTGAATACGAGAAGGCGACAGTTAATGAACAACAAACTGATTTAGCCCTCCAAACACTGTTTACTGATGTGGAAAAAAAAAAAAAAAAAAAAAAAAGTACTGAGCACCTTGCTAAGGTGCTAGAGGGCCGCATGTGACCCCCAAAAACAGCTGACATGCCTGCCCTAGACATGCCTGCCCTAGACATGCCTGCCTGCCCTGAAGGCAGTAAAATACATGGCTGATGCATCAGCTGAATAAGTAAAGATGTCAGCAAGGTCGTCAGCGCTGGTGAACTTGGCCAGACGGGCTTTCTGGCTAAAAAGATGGTCTGGTGACACAGCTTCCAAGATAAAATTATGTGGCCTACCTTTTTCAGGTGATCTTCTTTTTGGTCCGGACCTTGAAAGGGTCTTGGACAGGACAGCCGACAAGAAAAAGGCTTTCCCTTCCAAAAAGAAACACCTGATCAAGAAGAATTTTTGTGCTGTTCAACAGCCCAACAAAAATAGGGATCAAGAGCAGAAGAACGGCTGGGTTTCCCAAAGGGGTAAGGGAAGAGGAGGAGTTCTCTTCAGATCCCCCCCAGACCAGCCCCCTAAGAACAAATGACAATCTCCCCCCCAGTGGGGGGAAGATTGTCTGCCTTTCACTACAGTGGGACAAAACAACTACAAGCCCGTACGTGAAAAACATCATCTTCCAAGGATCCAGTCTGGAGTTTTCAGAGACCCCCCGAGCAGATTTTATATCACAGCTCTTCCAAAGGACCAAGAAAAAGCTTGTGCAACAATGAACCTGCTGCAGGATCTGATTCAACAGGAAGTGATTATCAGGGTCCCAATCATCAGGAGGGCCGGGGTTTCTATTCCCACATCTTTTTGGTGAAAAAACCTTCAGGAAAGTATCGGTTGATTCTGACCTTAAAAATCCTGAACAGATCGATCCGTTACAAACATTTTCGAATGGATATGATCTAGTCAATAACAAAATGACTGACTCCAGACTGTTTCATGGCATCCCTAGATCTAAGGGATGCCTATTTACATGTCCCGATAGCTCAGGCTTCCCAATGCTTTCTCTGTCTGGCCCTCAACCTGGGAACCTCAGTTTGGCATCTCCAATTCGGAGCTCTGCCGTTTGGACTTTCATCCTCCCCCAGGATCTTCACAAAGATAATGGCAGAAGCCCTGGAGCCTCTGAAGATAAGAGGGATTTTGGTCATTCCGTACCTGAAAAATCTGTTTTTCGCAGACTCCAAAGAACAGGTCTTGACAAATCTTCAGGTGTCTCAGGCTCACCTCAAGAACTTAGAGTGGCTCCTGAATCTAGAAAAATCAAATCTAGAACCAACGCAGGAGACAAAGTTCCTGGCCTATACGATAAACTCTGTGCTTCAAAAAGTTTTTCTGCCACAAGAGAAGATGGAGAAGATCCAATCTGCAGTGAGACAGATTCAAACCAATCTCTCAAATTCAGTCCGATCAGCCATGGCAGTTTTAGGACTTCTCATGGCATGGATCCCAGCCATACAGTGGGCCAGATTACATTCCAGACCTCTTCAGAAGAATATCTTACAAAAATGGTCTCACCAGGAGTCATTAGAAAACAGATCAGGCTCACCTCAAATGTAAAGCGGGCGCTCTGGTGGTGGTGGAATTTAACCAACCTGGCAAGATGCCTCTCCTGAGTTTTTCCCCTAGACAAGCGTCTAACAACGGACGTGAGTTCTTGGGGTTGGGGAGCCCACCTGGATGGCCAAACCACTCAGGGGGCCTGGTCCAAAGCAGAAGCCCGAAAGTCCTCAAATTGGCGGGAACCAAAGGCTATTTTTCCTCCTTTTTGTCTCCTAGCCTTTTAACAAATAGTAAGGGGACAACACCTGCAGGTTCTCTCGGACAATATGACTGCAGTAGCTTATGTATTGAAACAAGGGGGAACCAAGAGCAGAGGACTCCTGGAGCTTGCCAGTCAGCTGCTTACCTGAGCAGAACAAAATATGGCCTCATTGTCAGCAGTCCATCTAAAGGGATCCCAGAATCTGCTAGCAGACCTACTAAGCAGAAGGAGAGTGGTGGAAGTGGAGTGGAGTCTGAACCAAGAAGTCTTCTTGATGATCTCCGAAGCATGGGGGCAACCTCAAATAGATCTGTTCACGAGCCAACAGAACTTGAAAGTACAGAAGTTTTTCTCACCCCCCCAAAAAGACCGAGCCTATGGCATTACCAGCTGTGCTACGCTTTCCATCCCCATCCTCCTGATACCGCTGTTCCTAAGGAAATTCAGGGAGGAAAATACCAAAATGATCCTGGTCACTCGCTTCTGGCCGAAGAGACCCTGGTTCGCGACATTACTAAACCTGGCCGCAGAACCTTCATGGAAGCTGCCGCCCAGAAAGGACCTGCTAACACAGGAGGCCGTGAGCCATCCGGAAGCAGACTGGTTACATCTAACAGCTTGGTTTCTGAAGAAGACCTCCTAAAAGGGACTGTCTGATAAATTAGTAAAGACCCTACTCTCCATTAGGAAGGAGGTAGCTCGGGCCATATACCTGAAGGTTTGGAAAAAGTTCAATTCCTGGTGCACTTCTAAAGCCCTCCTGGTCAAAAATTTTGTGTCAGTCTTAGAATTTCTCCATGACAGAATGGAGAAGGGGCTGGCAGCCAGCACCCTGAAGACCCAGGTGGCGGCTCTATCAGTTTTTTCGAGAAGACTCTATCCAGAGAGGTCTTAATTTTAAGATTTTTTAGGGAACTTGCATTGAATAGGCTGGTAGCCCTTAAAGTTTTTCCCAGTTGGGATTTGTCTATTGTTTTACAGGGTCTCACGGGAGCTCCATTTGAAACCTTACAGGTAGCATTCTTAAAAAAACATAGTTCTTAAAAAAATTTTATGGTAGCCATCATGTCGTCAAGAAGAGTCAGCGAGCTTCTGGCCCTGGTGGTCACAGGACCCTTTCTAAAGGTTTTTTCAGACCGGGCAATCCTTCAAACAGATCCAGCCTTTCTACCTAAGGTTTCTTCAACTTTTCACCGTTCACAGGAAATAGTCCAACCCACTTTTTCCTCAGCTCCTGCCAATCCAGGAGAAGAAGTTTTCCACACACTGAATGTGAGGAGATGCCTGCTACACTTTCTAACAGTCACCAAAGAATTTAGAAAATCAAATGCTCTCTCATGTTCATGTGAAGGGGAAAAGGCTTCCAAAAGCACTTTGGGCAGGTGGCTTAAATAGGCAATCTCGAAGGCCTACACAGCTAAGGGACAAATACCCAACTCAGGTGTATCTCATTCTACAAGATCAACGGCAGTTTCCTGGGCCAAAAGGGCCGGTGCTACACCTGAACAATTACGCAAGGCTGCCACATGGTCCAACAACTCGCCATTTCTCTGGCATTATAGGTTGGACCTACTGCCTGCCGCAGATCAAGCCTTCGGCAGGAAGGTACTGCATGCAGTGGTCCCACCCTAGGGTAAGTTTCTCAGTTATTCTCTCCATAGTTGTCCTAAAAGGCGGTTTGAGAAAGACTTAGTTAGACTTACCGGTGACGGTATTTCTAAGAGCCTTTCAGGACAACCGTTACTTCCCTCCCCTTTACCTTAGAAGGGGTTTAAGTATCTATCATGGTTGTTTGGTGGTTTTCTGTGCTGTTATCCAGTTTGTCGGAGACCACACAATAACTGAAGCCATGGTGGAAGAGGAGGGATTTAAAGGCTGCATGTTTTTCCTGGAAAATGGGCGGAGCTGCGCTCTCCAAGGTTGTCCTGAAAGGCGATTTGAGAAAGGCTTAGTTAGACTTACCGGTGACGGTATTTTTAAGAGCCTTTCAGGACAACCGTTACTTTCCTCCCCTTTATCTTAGAAGCGGTTTAAGTATCTATCATGGTTGTTCGGTGGTTTTCTGTAATTTTGTTTTCCAGTTTGTCGGAGACCACACAATAACTGAAGCCATGGTGGAAGTGGAGGGATTTAAAGGCTGCATGCGTTTCCTGGAAAATGGGCGGAGCTGCGCTTTTCAAGGTTGTCCTGAAAGGCTCTTAGAAATACCATCACCGGTAAGTCTAACTAAGCCGTTTTTTTTTCTCAATCAGTTAAGCTCATGTTGGCTAGCTACTGCTTGGAGTTTTTTTTTTTATTACTCCTACACCAGTACCACTCAGGTTGAACCTCTAATGGGATGTAAATCTTTTGAATTGGACTATTCATTTTCCTATGTTTTTCCATCATTTTCCATATATATTATATATATATACATTTTTTTCTTTATAGACTATGCAGCATCTGCTCCTGATGAGTCGGATTTATCGCCAAAACGCGTTGAGATTTACAGGATGCAGCTTCCACCCTATACATGCCACTACGAAATTTTATTTCCATCTGCTATGGGTACCCCACCATACCTACCTTTATTGCATATGTGGTTTCTGACATGGTATATACTGTCCTATATGGTTCTATTTTATATGTATTTATATTTTAACTTGCTAATTTGCTGTGTTTTGCATGCTCAGGATTATATCCTCTATGTACTTACTTGTTTTTATGGGTCTTCATTGCCCATGTTAATAAACGTGCCAATTACTTTTTACAATTGTGTTAATAACTGCCTCATTTAAAGTCCCAAGCCTTTTTTTTAAATCCAGATTAGGGATGGGGGTGCATCTCCCCTTATGCACCTCATTTAAAGTCCCCAGTGTATTGGTTATACATTTCCCCCTTTCTTGTATTTACCTACTTATATGGACTCCTACCTACTTACCCCTGAATCTTGATTTTACTCTGCCCCTACTACATAGTCTCCTTCCACACTCATGATGTCCACCTAATGGCCACAGTTATCTTTGATTTCTATACATGGACCATGCACTAAAACAGCCGATAGCACTGTCACACTAATACCTTGTAGGTAGCTATACCCCTAACTGCTGACTTTCTAGTTGTCAGAAAAGAACTACCGTACTTACTGAATTAGGACGGACGTTAAGACGTAAATATATCCTATCCAAAAAAATGTTCTATGAGCAAGGAAACAAAAGTGGTAAGATGTTAGTGAGAGCCCTACAATCTAAAAAAGCAACCACCACAATCCAACATATTAAATCCTAGGAGGGGTGTCTTCTAGCCTCAACAGACGATATAGCTGACCAATTTGTTCAGTACTATGCAAATCTTTATAACGTAAGACCAAACTCACCTTCTAGGACTAACCAAATCTCTAGGCAAGAACTTATCTCGGCCTTTCTAACAGAATACAGTCCAAATCCTATTTGTAGAGAGGACTTACAAAATATTAACTGCCCTATCACAGCTGAGGAACTATCCCTCTCTTTAAAACAACTCAAAGTAGGAAAGAGTACTGGCCCTGACGGCTTCTCTAAGTCCTATTACAAAGATTTTGCCAACGTTCTCACAGGACTTGTTTGTCCACTTTTAACTCGCTAACGCCCAATCCGAATGGCCTTCTTGGCAACTTGGAAGCACAAATAACAGTAATCCCGAAAGAAGGAAAAGATTCAACCCAGGTTACCAACTATAGGCCCATATCCTTGCTCAATGTTGACTTAAAATACTTCGCAAAAATATTGGCCAATCGTTTATCAGTACTTATGCCATCGCTCATAACCAATGACCAAGTTGGCTTTATCCCAAGCAGAGAGGTCAGGGATAATACCCTGAAAGCCTTGAACCTGCATTACTGGTTAACCAAGAATAAGTGCAGAGGGTTTTTCCTGTCATTGGACGCAGAGAAGGCATTTAATAGGGTGGCCTGGGAGTACATGCGTGCAGACTTGGAAATCATTGGCTTGAAACATAATATGCCTAACTACATACTGGTACTTTACACCTCTCCGACAGCTAAAGTCTAGGTAAACAGCCACCTAGCGAATGCCTTCTCTATTTCAAACGGCACTAGGCAGGGCTGCACTCTCTCGCCGCTTTTGTTTGTTCTGACGCTGGAACCCTTACTGAATCACCTTAGAGCAAACAATAACATTTAAGGAATCGCGGTGGCAGGATGCACCTGTTTGCGGATGATATTTTACTGACCCTTTCTGATCCACTGACTTCTATTCTTGCACTACTGACAGACTTTGCACATTACAAAAACCTCTCTAATATACAGATTAACTTTGCTAAATTCTCTGCACTCAATGTGACGCTAACAGCACACAAGGTGAAAACATGCAAGGCCAGCTTCCCTTTTGTGTGGCAAAAGCAATCAATAACCTACATTGGGATACAACTTCCAACATCCCTATCAGACCTTTATACACTGAACTATTTGCCCCTACTAAGAAAAATCCAAACTGACTTGCAAACCTTGCATAAGGGGCTATTTTCATGGTTTGGATGGGCACCCATAATAAAAATGAATGTACTCCCCCGCCTCCTTTATGTACTCCAAACAGTACCTATCCAACTACCCAAGGCATTCTTCATAGCGTATCACAGAGCCTGCACGCTATTTATCTGGGGACATAAACATCCTAGATTAAGCTATACCAGGCTTACTCTACCTACTCTCAAACTAAAAGGAGGCATAGGTTTGCCTGACATCTACAAATATTATTTGGCACGTCACCTATCCAGAATCCTGGATTGGCATCTCCATTAAACAATAAAAGCATGGATTTATATAGAACAAGCAGGCTCTGTGGTATCCCTACGATTGATTCCTTGGCTACCCAAACAACACACCCCTACAGAATTTAACACACACCCACTGGTAGGCCCATCTCTACAATAAATAGTTACATAGTAGGTGAGGTTGAAAAAAAGACACAAGTCCAGCCTATGTGTGTGATTATATGTCAGTATTACCTTATATATGCCTGCATGTTGCGGTCATTCAGGTGCTTATCTAATAGTTTTTTTGAAACTATCGATGCCCCCCCCCCCCCGCTGTGACCACCACCTGTGGAAGGGAATTCCACATCCTTGCCACTCTTACAGTAAGGAACCCTCTACGTAGTTTAAGGGTAAACCTCTTTTCTTCTCCCCTCAGACATAATGCGGACTTCTCTCCTGGCCTTTCAAGTCAATTCCCAAAAGATGTATGGCCCTACGAACAGGTGTACGCTGAACAAAAGGGGGCCTTTCTATCCTTTGAAGCACCACAGGCAAAGATGCAAAACGCCACCTTCCCATTCTGGACTTGCGTTCAGTTATGGCATTTTTTCAGTCACCCGAGAACCTCACCAGATTGGTTCCACTCCCATAATCCATTCGAAGCTGCACAGGACACGTGGTACAACGACACATGATCTCTATCTTGTACTCCCTTTTGTTCTCCACATACACCCGGAGAACCACTAAAGTTTGTCAGACTTGGGAGACACAACTTGACCTCAACTTTACAGAAGAAGACTGGGATAGAATTCTTACTCTTATGCACAAAGGGTCAGTAAATGTTATGGCTCAGGAAATGGGGTATAAACTTTTCTCAGGATGGTACAGAACCCCTGTAATCCCCCACAAATTTTCTCCCTTAACCCCCCTTTGTGTTGGAGATGCAGATCCGCACCTGGATCCTTGTTACATATCTGGTGGTCCTGTCCGAAATTACAGGAATTCTGGAAAGCGGTACATGATGACATAACTAAAATCACCACCTTTACCCTTGACTTTACTCCAGCACAATATTTGATACATCATGCTTCCCTTCCAAAATCCAAATATCACAAATCTATAGCTATTCATTTAGTAAATGCCGCCAGTCGTTGCATCCCAGCAATATGGGGAACTACCACAACCGCAACGTTAATGGACTGGTATTGTCGGATTAACCACACGGCTGAAATGGAAGAGCTTCAGTATCGCACAGGATACCCCCACTAAATTCACCTGCACATGGGCATGTTGGCTCCACTTTAAAGGAACCCTGACTGCAGTGACAACATAAAATGAGACATGCTTGGCCAGTCCATTACCTCTACCCTCAGCTTCTTTAGCAAGGCAGTGGTTGTCTTGGAGATGTGTTTGGGGTCGTTATCATGTTGGGATACTGCCCTGCAGCCCAGTCTCAGTATGTCACAGTACATGTTGGCATTCATGGTTACCTCAATGTACTGTAGTTCCCCAGTGCCAGCAGAACTCATGCAGCCCCAGACCATGACACTCCCACCACCATGCTTGACTGTAGGCCGACACACTTGTCTTTGTAGTCCTCACCTGGTTGCTGCCACACACGCTTGACACCATCTGAACCAAATAAGTTTATCTTGGTCTCATTAGACCACAGGACATATATACATATATGTATATACACATGATATAAATTGATTTCTATTTACTAGCCTGTATATACCCCTTCATTACCAGGGCATTTTTCAGTGCTGTGATACGTTGATTGACTATTACTCCATCATGCATTACTGTACCCAAATCATGTTATTTTATTTTTTTGAGACAGAGCTATCTTTTGATGGAATTTAATAACCACAGAATGTAAGTTTCCCTTACATTCTGTGCTAAAACATGCCAGGACAGTACAAGAACCTCCAAAATTACCAATTTTTGGAAAGTAGATGCTCTAAGGTGTTGTCAATTTTTTAAACAATTTTTGGAAATGCTAGTATCATTCAATGAAACGTTCAGCCCAGTCCAGCTGCAGCCTGCCATTAAAACTGACAGCTGGCTTGCAACAGGGTTGCACCTGTCCCTGCCGGGGTGCACTAAAATTTGCTTTGAAAAAATGTTTTTTTTTTTTAAAAACTCAGATGGTAATAAAATACATGTACAATGCCATGAAAAAGTATTCATACCCCTTGAAATTTTCCACATTTTGTCACGTTACAACCAAAAATGTAAATGCATTCTATTGTTATTTTATGTGATAGACCAACACAAAGTGGCACATAATTGTGAAGTAGAAGGAAATGATAAATTTGTTTTCAAAATATTTTACAAATAAATATGTGAAAAGTGTGGCGTGCATTTCTATTTAGCCCCCCTGAGTCAATACTTTTGTAAAAACAACTTTCGCTACAATTACAGCTGCAAGTCTTTTTGGGTATGTCACTACCAGCTTTGCACATCTAGAGAGTGACATGTTTGCCCACTATTATTTGCAAATAGCTCAAGCTCTGTCAGATTGGATGAAGAGCGTCTGTGAACAGCAGAGTTCAAGTCTTGCCACAGATTCTCAATTGGATTGAGGTCTCGACTTTGACTGGGCCATTCTAACACATGAATATGCTTTGATCTAAACCATTCCATTGTAGCTCTGGCTGTATGTTTAGGGTCTTAGACCTGCTGGAAGGTGAACCTCCACTCCAGTCTCATCTTTTGCAGACTCTAACAGGTTTTCTTCTAAGATTGCCCTGTATTTGGCTCCATCCATCTACCCATTAACTCTGACCAGCTTCCCTGTCCCTGCTGACGAAAAGCATCCCCACAACATGATGCTTCCACCACTATGTTTCACGGTGGGGATGGTGTGTTCAGGGTGATGTGCAGTGTTAGTATTCCGCAACACATAGTGTTTTACTTTCAAGCCAAAAAGTTACATTTTGGTCTCATCTGACCAGGGCATCTTCTTTCACATGTTTGCTGTGTCTCCCACATGGCTTCTCACAAACTGCAAACAGGAATTCTTATGACTCTCTTTCAACAATGGCTTTCTTCTTGCCACTCTTCCATAAGGCAGATTTGTGGAGTGCACAACTAATAGTTGTCCTGTGAACAGATTCTCCCACCTGAGCTGTGGATCTCTGCAGCTCCTCCAGAATTACCATGGGCCTCCTGGCTGCTTCTCTGAATAATGCTCTCCTTGCCCGGCCTGTCAGTTTAGGTGGACGGCCATGTCTTGGCAGCTTTGCAGTTGTGCCATACTCTTTCCATTTTCAGATGATGGACTGAACAGTGCTCTGTGAGATGTTCAAACCTTGAGATATTTTTTGATAACCTAACCCTGCTTTAAAATTCTCCTCAACGTTATGCCTGACTTGTGTGGTGTGTTCCTTGGTCTTCATCAGGGCCGTCTTTAAGGCAGGGCAAAAGGGGCAGATGCCCTGGGCCCTGTCATTGTTGTGGGGCCCAAAGCAGCTGCCTCATACTTGACAACTTTCCTAGTTTAAATTCCCTCGTCCCTTGAGGTTTTAGTCTCATGCTGTGTCCTAATAGCTCAGTGTGAAGTTCTGTTATTAATGCTGCCCAGCTCTGTCTTGTTGTTGTGTACAGATGACTCACCTGCAGACCCTGTGTTTACATGTAAATACCAGCATTGATATTAAATAGCAGCAGCATTCATATGTAAATAGTGGCAGACTGGCAGCATTCTATGTAAGCAGAGGTGGTATTCATATGTATATCATGCCCCCCTGAGGTCATATCCACCATCACCTATACTGAATGCTACCCACTGGGGAGATAAAGGGGCATGCTTGAAAGTCCTGCCTAGAACTGTGGTCATTAAGCCTACCAACAGTCTGTTCTGCAAAGGTAAGCAAATTGTGGGGGGAGGGTAGTGTGTGGTGTGCAGAGGTAGGCAGAGAAGGAATTACAGTTTGGGGTGCACAGGTGAGCAAAATTAAGTCCATGGTGTGCAGCCAGTGAGGAAATGATGTACTGTAACCTCTAGCAACCAATCAGTAAGCAGTAATGATGTGCAGTAACCAATCAGTGAACAATATTGATGTACAGTAATCTCTAGCAACCAATCAACAAGCAAAAATCATGTGCTGTAACCTATAGCAACTAATCAGTTAGCCAAAATGTTTGCTGTAACCTCTAGCAACCAGTCAGTGAGCGGTAATGATACACGGTAACCGCTGACAACCAATCGCAATCACTGTCTGATCTGATTCAGTAAACTGATTTTGAGTTTAGCTGCTATTTATTGTATGTCTCAGAGCAGGTGGAGAGCAAAACCGCATGGGGGGGGCCCAAGAAAATTTTTGCCCAGGGTCCAATCAATATTAAAGAGGGCCCTGGTCTTCATGATGCTGTTTGTTCACTAAGGCTTTCTAACAAACCTCTGAGGGCTTCACAGAACAGCTGTATTTATATTAAGATTCAATTACACAAAGGAGGACTCTATTTACTAATTAGGTGACTTATGAAGGCGATTGGTTCCACTAGATTTTTTTAGGGGTATCAGAGTAAAGGGGGCTGAATACAAATGCACACCACACTTTTCACATATTTATTTGTAGAGAAATTTTTAAAAAATGTATCATTTTCCTTCCATTTCACACTTTGTGTTGGTCTATCACATAAAATCCCAATAAAATACATTTATGTTTTTGGTTGTAACATGACAAAATGTGTAAAACTTCAAGGGGTATGAATACTCTTTCAAGGCACTGTATATTTGTAAATGCTAGTACAGGCAGTCCCCGGGTTACAAACAAGATAGGGCCTGTAGGTTTGTACTTAAGTTGAATTTGTATGTAAGTTGGAACAGTTACACTTAAAAAATGTAACTCCAGCCAAAAAAATTGTTTTTAAGTTTTTGTTGGATAGCATATGGAAGGGGTAACACCCCTGTAATGTTTGTTTTGCTGTCTGTGCCCCTGGTCAGAATATTTCACCTCACTTTCTGTCCCTGTGACAATTGGATTTTTGAAAACTTTGGGGTGTTGTACGAACAAGGATTGGTAATAAAGCTTCACTGGAGACACCTTTTTCCCATAATAATGCCGTGTACACACGGTCCGACTTTACGGCAGATTTTGCCTGGCGGACTTTTCGACGGACTTTATGAATGAACGGACTTGCCTACACACAATCCACCAAAGTCCGTCGAATTCATACGTGATGACGTACGACCGGACTAAAACATGGAAGTTCATAGCCAGTAGCCAATAGCTGCCCTAGCGTGGCTTTTTGTCCGTGGAACTAGCATACAGACGAGCGGACTTTTTGACTGGACTCGATTTCGATGGATTGATTTAAAACATGTTTCAAATCTAAGTCCGTCCAACTTTTGAGAAAAGTCCACTGGAGCCCACACACGATCGAATTGTCTGACGAAATCCCGTCCGCCGGGCAAAGTCTGCCGTAAAGTGCGCTCGTGTGTACGCGGCATAACTCTTACAGGAGTGAATTACCCTTCCTAGGGGTAGATTTCCTCTTACTTCCTGTCTAGAGCTCCAATGCCAACTGAAATTGTAGTTAAACTCCACCCCTTGAACCTATGGATGCTTGAGTACAGATTGTGGTGCACTTCAGCTAACATACCTAAATGCTGAAGTCCTACAGGGTTGTTTGGAACAGGGGTGTATAGGCAGAGTCATATTTATTACTACAATATGTGAGTGCAAATTTTGTTTCTAATAAAATGGTTTTGTAGTTTCTTTCTTTTGTTTTGAGTTCTTGTTCTGGAAAAGAAAAGATACAAATGGCTCCATTCACACCTTCCTTTTCCAGGAATGTGCCCAAAAAAGTGAGTTTTTGGTTGCATTCCTGGAAACACATGAAAAACTTGCATCATGCTTGTGGTGTTAATAATTCTTCATGGTACCCCCAGACGCAGGAAGCAGTCGCACGAGGTTCACTGCAAAAACGTGTAGAAGCTACTTTTGGCATGTTTGTTGCACATAGGGCATCCCATTCAGGTGAATGGGTTGCCCTATGCTGTCACTCAACAAACTCGCAAGAAAAAGTAACGCGGGTGTTTATTGGGCCTAAGGGAGTGATATCTGCAAATAGCTATTCCCATCTTGAAGGGAAAATGTCGCTACTAGACTTTATAACTTAACCGCTTGGAGCCATCACCTGCTGGCCGTTTAAGGGGTTTAGAATACCAGGAGGCGGGGCTTATGGTCAATCACGGTGGTCACATGATCAGAAAGCTTTCTGTTAGCCACCAGCAACTGTGTCGGGGGCACATCTCTATTTGTACTATTGCATGCAAATATGAGACTACTTGGCGCCAAGGCCCACCTACCGAGAGGACGTATATTTCTGTGCACTCGGCACCAAGAGGTTAAAGGTCCACCCATGAGGTTAGAATGTCCACAGGGGAAAGTAATGTCACATTGGGATTTTTATTTGCTGCACATGAAGAGTTGAAGATCTTGTTTGTTGCATTGATTTTTCACGACTGCAGGATTTATTGTGGATTTTGTTTTTGTTTTTTATATTTTTGCTGCATTTAAAATGTGTTTCACAGAAGTTTATGATATAAAAAGTTATTTTTGTTAGGAAGATTATAATGCATGATAAGTATTTATTGTTAAACATTTTACTAATTTATATACATAAGCACAGCACAAATCACTTATTTGGGTGATTTACATCATTATAAGGTGAGCTGAGTATTAGGAGGAAGGTTGGTTCTAAATCATAGACTAAAAACTTTTTTTTAAATCTGAATAGAGTGGCGAGGGGCTAGTGCCACTATCAGGTTTTTATTGCTGTCTGTGTCCCCACGAGGAAGATTCTTTCTTTCTGATTGCGCTGATCACCAATGTCATTGAGAATAAAGCTGAAAGTAAGTCCAAAATGTTGCATTGCCAACAGAACAGGAATAGAGGGTCATTTTTCAAATGGGGACACTTGTTACCATGGAAACTGTCTTAAATAGGATCTTCTTGAAATTGGAAAGATATCTCCTCACTTCCTGTAAAGCCTACAAGACACAGGTGGCAAAAAACCTGACTGGTTTTAACCCTCACCTACTCTATCCAAAATTGGAAAAAAAACTTTGGGATTTAAATCTACTTTAAGCACACTGGTGCCCATTCATCATAGTTATCAGTTTTGAGTGGAGCTACCCATGCCCTGAGCGTCTCCAGTGTTCCACCCACAGTGATGGCAGCCATTGGATATGGTCAATCCATATGCACATCAGTCACTAGCAGTCTGTGTAGAGCCTCTTTTAGGGGTTCAGAAAGGAGTGGTGGGGTCCTCAGGCTTGGAACTTTGCCTTCTTGGACGGGACCACGGGTGTGAGTGAAAGTTGGCTCTGCATAGGATCTTGTGTGATGTCCATGCCAGGTCTTCACAATTAATCCATTCTGAAGCCTTCGACCTGGGATAAAACAGCTGAAGGGAAAACAGATGTGTTACAGATGATGTAAACTTAGCAAGCACAAAATTGTTATCAGATCTCAGCAATAGTAAAACAATGTAAAGGGGTTGTAAACCCTCGTGTTTTTTTCACCTTAATGCATCCTGTGCATTAAGCTGAAAAAACTTCTGACACTGACCAGCCCCCCCGTTTTACTCACTTGAGCCCTTTCGTTCCCACGGCGGAGACGTGCTCTACCTCTCTGCCCATTGTCTCGGCTCTTGATTGAATAGATTGATAGCAGCACAGCCATTGGCTCCCGCTGCTATCAATCAAATCCAATGACACGGGGCCGAGTCCTGCATTCTGTGTGAATGAACACAGAAGCAGGACTTGGGAGCGCACCCGCATGGGTGTCCACCTTAGGAGACCCCTTTAAAGCATATCCAAAGGCAAAACTATTTTCTTTACCCTATTTGGTTTACTAAGGTACAGTGGTCACAATGACAAATAGATATGGCATCTCTGCCTGGTTTCTACTATTGTCTCCACTAGAGATGTGCATGATGGGAAAATGTTGTCTCATTTCAGATTTGTTAATAATTTCATTTTTCAAATTCATTGTTAGAATGATTTGTTTTCAGAATTAGTTTCGTATATTTGGATTAGTGTTGTACATTCGTTATTTTCAAATCGATTTGAAGTGAATTCCAATTTAAAAATGAATTTGAATTCAAAATGGAAACATAGTGCAATAAATACAGTAAGATATAAAACAATGAAATGATTCCTACTTAAGCTGGTTTATAGAATAGAATAAAACAGAATAGAAAATAAAAAAAAATGAATAGAACGGAAAATAAAGGAATAGAAAAACAGAACAAAATAGAATAGAAAGGAATAGAGTAAATGTAGCCGTCTTTCAAAATTCAAATTTCAGAATATGGCTATATTTGTTCTACTTTATTCTATTCTAATCTTTTTATATACAGTATTTTTTTTCTTTTCTATTTTTTTTTATTCCATTCTACTCTATTCTAGTCTTTTATTTTTTCTTCTATTTTGTTCTATTCTATTGCTTTTTCAATTATATTCTTTTATTTTCTCTTCTATTCTGTTTTATTCAATTCTATTCTATTCGTTTAATTTCTATTCTATACATTTCTATTCAAAATGGGGTTTTTTTCTATTCTATAAAGCAGACCAGGGATTTATGATTTTATTTCACTTTTATACCTTACAGTATTTATTGCAATATCCTTTTTCTAATTAATTTTCAAATTCATTTTGTTATTTATTTTAGATATGTTTAAATTTGTTACTATTGTGATTCGGAAATTTGGATACATCAGAATAACAAAAATTTTGCCCAGAATTTAGATTTGAAACAAAACGCACATGTCTAGTCCTTCACTGGTATGTCTTCCTTCACTCTCAATTTATCTGTGGACATCGAAAAAGTTCTACACTTCAAACTTCAATATCCCCAAAAAGCTCCTCTCAAACTTAAAGAGAAAGGGGTCAAAGTGTAAGAATGTGTTTTAAGCGAAGTTTGTTCAGATATAAAAAAAATGTAGAGACAAATGCCGCGTACACACGAGCGGACTTTACGGCAGAATTTGCCCGGCAGACGGGATTTCGTCGGACAATTCGATCATGTGTGGGCTCCAGCGGACTTTGTTTTCTCAAAAGTTGGACGGACTTAGATTTGAAACATGTTTTAAGTCTATCCATCGAACTCGAGTCCGGTCGAAAAGTCCGCTCGTCTGTATGCTAGTTCGACGGACAAAAAGCCACGCTAGGGCAGCTATTGGCTACTGGCTATGAACTTCCTTGTTTTAGTCCGGTCGTACGTCATCACGTACGAATTCGACAGACTTTGTGGATTGTGTGTAGGCAAGTCCGTTCATTCGGAAAGTCCATCATAAAGTCCGTCAAAAAGTCCGCCGAGCAAAGTCTGCCGTAAAGTCCGCTCGTGTGTACGCGGCAATACCCATGGGTCTTTGTTTGGTGTTTGTTTTTAATATTATCTTGTAAATGCTAGTTTGCAAAGCATTACATTCAGATGGTATTTAGTACACTTTAGCAGAATGTATTATAATATGAGCTCAATCTAAAAGTCACTTAAGGCCTGTACACACGATCAGAAAATCATAAGAAAAATACAGAAGCCATTGTACGATAATCTGATCATTAGTACAGAGCTTTTGAGAGCCGATCACCACAGCTCATTCGATTATTATCCAATCAGACAAATACGAAAATTTTTCTCGTACGATTTTCATTTAATAAGTACAGTTGTCAATTAAAAATACAATGGAAATACACTACTGAACTTTTATTCTGTCATACGAGAATTTTCGAAACTTTTGTAGACTCCTCATTTTTGATTTGAGACTAGCATGCAAAAAAACACAGATGATTATTTGCCTGATAATCTCATCATGTGTACCAGGCATTAGAGCTTGTTAAAGGAGAAGTAGGGCCAAAGCTCTTTGGCAATACTTCTGTGGGTCACAGGAGTGCAGTTAGTTCAGTTAGTTCTGTACAGTGGGCTAAAATCTGGAGAGTTTTCTGAGCCTATGGCAGAGGGGATTTCATATCTGGGGATAATCTCCTGATGCTCTTCCCTCCAGATGTAATAAGTCCCCTCAACCTTATACAGGGCCCCATGTGCATGAAGGGTCAGGAAGACATATTTGGAGTCTACATAGACATTCAGTTTTAGTCCCGCAGCCAGTTGAAATGCTCTGGTCAGTGTAATCAGTTCTGCTTTCTGTGCTGAGGTTCCATGCGATAAGGCTCTTGCCTCTATCACTGCTTCCTGTGTGACAACTGCATAACCCGCATAGGGAACCCCATCTTTTACAAAATATATATGAAACCCTGCGAGCCACTTACGGATAAATGCCTACAAAATAATAAGTGAACAGTGGAGACCAGCTGCAAACACTCAGTCACGTTCCATATTCGTGCAAAGTATTAAAATAAAAAAACAATGTGTCTGCGCTAGAAAAAAATCGCTGCACTCAAAGTGCAGTACTGGTAAACATAAACAACATGGGTGTTGATATATATGTGCATGCGTAAAAATACCCCTAGGTGCTAAAGTATAAAGTGCACAGTGCTATGTGAAACACAGCAAGTGAGTGATCAAACAAAACAACATATCCATTAAAATATCAAAATAAAATACAAGAGGATATAACAAACAGTGAATAAATGAAGTCCAAAAACGTGTATATCCAATGATATAAAAGTGCCCAAATAAATTAGTCCAAAAATTTGGTGAATTTCACATATCCTATCTTCCAAACTGTGCCACCAAAAAACATGCTGTGGTGTCTTCCAGCCGCCCCCACAGGTGTATATGCTCACCTTCCTGTGTGTGACACAGCGATTAGACTATGTTAAACAAAGCCTTGGAGCCACTCCTGTGCTCATTAGGAACCAGCTGTGCAGACTTCCAATGTTCTCAAGTGGAGATGGTTTATGCAAGAGAAAAAAACTCCATAGCGCAATATGTAGGTATAAAGGATTTTAAAATAATCAGCTCCCCTCTCATATATGTGCATGCGTAAAAATACCCCTAGGTGCTAAAGTATAAAGTGCACAGTGCTATGTGAAACACAGCAAGTGAGTGATCAAACAAAACAACATATCAATTCAAATATCAAAATAAAATACAAGAGGATATAACAAACAGTGAATAAATGAAGTCCAAAAACGTGTATATCCAATGATATAAAAGTGCCCAAATAAATTAGTCCAAAAATTTGGTGAATTTCACATATCCTATCTTCCAAACTGTGCCACCAAAAAACATGCTGTGGTGTCTTCCAGCCGCCCCCACAGGTGTATATGCTCACCTTCCTGTGTGTGACACAGCGATTAGACTATGTCAAACAAAGCCTTGGAGCCACTCCTGTGCTCATTAGGAACCAGCTGTGCAGACTTCCAATGTTCTCAAGTGGAGATGGTTTATGCAAGAGAAAAAAACTCCATAGCGCAATATGTAGGTATAAAGGATTTTAATCAAATAATCAGCTCCCCTCACTGGGGTACTCACATATTGTGGGTGCGTGAGTGCACCATCCTTAACAAGCATAAAACGGTCAATCTCTCGGTGTGGTGTGCGGTGCGGCGTGTGTAACGAAAATCTCCTGCTCTCTCTCTGCTGACAGCTCCGTCCAGGCCCCTCCCCTACGCGTGTTCGGCACCGGGACCACGTGCCTTCTTCAGGGGGAATCTGATTGGACGAGAGCTCCAGAGTGAATATATATAGCTCCGGCGGCCATTTTGCCTAAGACCGCAGACACATCTGTGTCTATAGCGGCCATTTTCCCTTAGGCCATGGATCAGGCTGACACCAGCCGTGTCAATCATGGCAGCCATTTTGCCTAGGATCACAGATGTAAATCCTAATGGGCAGTAAAGGTAACTACAGCGGCCATTTTCCCTGAGACTACAAATCTGCTAAATAGCAGAATGTGTACTATTAATAGCAGGATCTCACAATAAATGATCTAATCAGATGTTGTGCATAAAAATAATCTACAATGATAATGATATATAACCATGTATTCTATCTTAATATAATAATATTATACAGGACGGAGCGGTCTCGCAAAGAGAGCACCGCCACACACCACACACGTTTAGATCGCCGCAAACGATAAAATATAATAAACAAACGTACAGCATTCCATATATGATTAATCGACCCCAAGATTGGATCAACCAACTTAAAATTAAATATTACTAAAATATTAAAAACAAACATAACATACTTTATTATAAAAAATTGTTATTAAAAATATTTGAATCACATAAAAAATCATAAAAAAATTCTTTTTAAGATATTAATCTAAAAAATCTATTTAAAAAAATATTCCAAAATGGATAAAATTTATACACCCAACATAGAATCACTGTGGGGAGGTAATTGAACTATCAAGGGGAACATCACAGTATACAATCTATAGTGGATGCCCTAGCTGAGCCCAATAGATAAGGCATCCCTTTCAACTCAAAACGAGAAAGAACAGAAATGGTAAAAGGTATATCGCCAAAGCAAACAGTATCAATAGTTACTAAGAAAACATCTCAAATCGAAATCTCTATTCAATCCTCCAGGGACCAAAGACCCAAGCTGGTGTATCCACCAGGATTCCCTTTTGCTTATCTCTCTGACAAAATTCGAACCCCTCCAGTGGCGTTTGGGCGCCTCAATCCCCCAAAACTTCATGCCTACGGTACTTTGGTTGTGTACCCTCTTAAAATGCACATATAAACCATGTTTATCGGACCCATTGCATATGTGCCTCACATGTTCTTCTATGCGATCTTTAAGGGCCCTGGTGGTGCGCCCCACATACAACAGGTTACATGGGCACTTTAAGGCATAGACCACCCCTACTGTATCACAAGATATAAAATCCCTAATCTTATATGAAAAGTTGTTTCTAGGGTTCGAGAATTCCTTTAACCTCCTAGTGTTGTCCGGGATCCTCCTGCAACTGTAACACCTGCCGCAGCTATGGAACCCTTCTAGGTCCAAAAACATTTTAGGTTTTGGAGGGGGGGGATCTACCACATTATGTATCAGCCTATCCCGCAAGCTAGGAGCTCTCTTAAAAACAAATTTCGGTTTATCCGGGAGAACATCTTTGAGCTGGGTGTCCTGTTTCAACACACTCCAATATTTACATATGATCCTCCTTACTTCATAACTTTGTGCTGAATAATCAAGTATTACACTAATACCCTCATGAACATCATTACCGGTTACTTTGATAGCATCTTTTAGAAGATCCGCCCTACTCATGTTGCCAATTCTACTTCTTTCTTTCTCCAAAAACTCCTTCTGATATCCCTTCTCCAAGAACATGGTACTCAACCTCTCTGACTGGGTCTCATAATCAACCATCCTGGTGCAATTCCTTCGCATCCTCATATATTGTCCACTCGGGATGTTTTTTAACCAGGGTTTATGATGACAACTCGTAACCGGAATATACGAATTCCGGTCCGTAGCTTTAAAGAAGGATTTGGTGATGATACCCTCATTGGTGTTGGAGATCTCTAGATCCAAAAAATGTATATTTTCTGTACTAACATTCCAGGTGAGGGAGATGTTTCGATCATTGACATTCATGGAGTTCAGTAAACCCATCAGACCTTCCATATCCCCTCTCCAAATAATTAAGAGATCGTCTATAAATCTCTTGTATAGTACGATATCTCCATTGTCGTCCTTTAGGTTTTCCTCTTCCTCCCATTTGGCCATATAGAGATTAGCTACACTCGGGGCGAATTTGGCGCCCATCGCGACACCTTTCTTCTGTAAGTAGATCTTGTTATCGTACCAGAAAAAATTATTCTGTAAACAAAAATCTAAACATTTCAAAAGAAAGAATGTAAGGTCCTCATCGATTGAATCTTCCTTATCCAAGGCCCATTTGACAGCATTCAGGGCACCCTCATGGTCGATGTTAGTATATAATGAGGCCACATCTCCTGTGGCCATAATTGTATTCTCATGTGTAGCACATCCCCCAAGCAACTGCAAAGTATGCTTGGTATCCCTAAGATAGGCGTTGGTTTTCTTCACTAAGGGCTGTAGATGGATGTCTATATACTCTCCTAATCTGGAGGTAAGGGATCCAATACCGCTCACTATCGGTCTTCCGGGTGGATTTAGGCTGTCCTTATGGATTTTGGGTAAGTAGTAGATTACAGGCATTTTACTGACCATAGGGACTAGGTATTTGGCTTCATGCTTGTTCAACAAGCCTTTATCGGTTCCATATTTGATAATGCCCTCTAATGCACTTTTACACATCTTGGAGGGGTTATCCTTAAGGGGTTGATAAGTGTCCATGTCGCTCAGTATCCTTCCCATCTCATCTTTATATTGTTGTAGTGAGAGGACGACGACACCTCCCCCTTTGTCCGCCGGTCTAATCACTATGTCTTTCCTTTTCTCCAGTGAATCCATTCCTCTTTTAATATCTATATGTTCATACACTTTCTTAACCGGTAACTGTTCTAACTCCGAGGTAACCAATTTTTTGAATAAATCGACATATTTATTGTTGGATATATAGGGGTTAAACACAGAGTTATTTCTTAGGTTAGTGAACCTATGATCAGTGACAGCTCTCTCAACAGGATTGAGGGCATAATACTTTTTGATATTAAGTTTCCTGACCAATTTTTGTACACCAACATAGGTGTCGAATTTGTTGAGTCCTTTTTTAGGGGCATATTTGATTCCCTTATCTAAAACTAGTAGTTCCTCCCTTGATAGTTCTGCTCCGCTCAGATTATAGATTCCCCGTCCTAGTCTTCCCGCCTTCTTTTTCTGTTGAACTCTTCGTCCAGCTCTCCCTCCTCTCTTCCTGGATTTCGTACTTCTCGGGAGGGTCCTCCCCTGGTCCCCCCTAAAAAAGATTCATCCAGAAAATTGTCATTGTCGCTCAAAGGCTGGAAGCTATTAGCCACAGGTACCCCATAGTGGTCCTGCTGATGTGTTTCATATCTGACTCTCTGCGGTTTAGGGGAATAGTAAACTCCACCTCTACGTGCATCTTCTCTTGTATGTGTGGGGTGTCCCCTAAAAGGAGGTTGATACGGTAAGGGGCCCCTATAAGGTGCACGATTTCCTCTCTGGGGTGTATTCTGCTGATTCCCATAACTCCTATAATGATGATATGGAGTACTGTGTTGGTATCCATATGGCCTTTGATGGCCATATGAGTACTGTTGGCCATTTCTGTAGTGAGGGGCAGGATTCGGAGGATAATCCAAATCAAGATGCTCCCTCTCCCTATAGCCATTATCTTGATAAGCGGGTGCCTCATATCTCCAATTCCCATTGTTGGGCGGCGGGCCATTTCTCCCCTCATTATTAGGTCGCCTCGACAGATTTTGTTGCGATTTTCTAGGGGGTTGGCGATAAGGCGTATGAGGTAACACCTCCTCCTGACGTTGCGATGGAAACCCTCTGTTACCTGGTCTGTTGCTCTGTTGCTGTGAATGAGACTGACCCTGTGGTTGTGGTACCCTATTGGTAACTGTCCCCATCTGTGAATGGGGGTTAACCACAGTGGTGGACGCCAATGTTGATTGCCAACGAAAGACTTGTTTGTTTTGATAGTCTTCGAAGTCCCTTTGGTACTTCTTCTTCTTTGCATTTTTATTTTCCGTGTCTTTCTTCTGCATACTCCTCTGTAGCTTTTGAGAACAAAGAAATTGATCTGGAGGATTTATGTCAGTGGAACCATAGAAGATTACAATTGATATATGAATTTTTATCTAAATGTGGATCAGCGTTTATGATTTATAGAAGATTGTGTGGCTATATCATCACCAGATTATGTAACAGGCTTATGCACATGCTAGTTACAGGGTGGTATAATTACTACATTTTTTTCCACACCTTTCAATTAATCGCATTAACCATTGTATGCCTGGAAAAGGAATTCATTATTTAGCAGCCATGAGAGGTTGAACTTTATTTCTTAAATATTGCGCGAAATTTTATTTATTATATATTTTCATTAGTGTTTTGTGTGAACACCCCCATTTTGCGGCAATATTAGTATTTATGCACAGCAGTTTATTTAAATAGAGCACTCCTTATTTTGATCACTTTTATAGTAGCACATCCACTAGCGCGAAGGAAAACATTTACACCTGTGGCTAATAGCTTCCAGCCTTTGAGCGACAATGACAATTTTCTGGATGAATCTTTTTTAGGGGGGACCAGGGGAGGACCCTCCCGAGAAGTACGAAATCCAGGAAGAGAGGAGGGAGAGCTGGACGAAGAGTTCAACAGAAAAAGAAGGCGGGAAGACTAGGACGGGGAATCTATAATCTGAGCGGAGCAGAACTATCAAGGGAGGAACTACTAGTTTTAGATAAGGGAATCAAATATGCCCCTAAAAAAGGACTCAACAAATTCGACACCTATGTTGGTGTACAAAAATTGGTCAGGAAACTTAATATCAAAAAGTATTATGCCCTCAATCCTGTTGAGAGAGCTGTCACTGATCATAGGTTCACTAACCTAAGAAATAACTCTGTGTTTAACCCCTATATATCCAACAATAAATATGTCGATTTATTCAAAAAATTGGTTACCTCGGAGTTAGAACAGTTACCGGTTAAGAAAGTGTATGAACATATAGATATTAAAAGAGGAATGGATTCACTGGAGAAAAGGAAAGACATAGTGATTAGACCGGCGGACAAAGGGGGAGGTGTCGTCGTCCTCTCACTACAACAATATAAAGATGAGATGGGAAGGATACTGAGCGACATGGACACTTATCAACCCCTTAAGGATAACCCCTCCAAGATGTGTAAAAGTGCATTAGAGGGCATTATCAAATATGGAACCGATAAAGGCTTGTTGAACAAGCATGAAGCCAAATACCTAGTCCCTATGGTCAGTAAAATGCCTGTAATCTACTACTTACCCAAAATCCATAAGGACAGCCTAAATCCACCCGGAAGACCGATAGTGAGCGGTATTGGATCCCTTACCTCCAGATTAGGAGAGTATATAGACATCCATCTACAGCCCTTAGTGAAGAAAACCAACGCCTATCTTAGGGATACCAAGCATACTTTGCAGTTGCTTGGGGGATGTGCTACACATGAGAATATAATTATGGCCACAGGAGATGTGGCCTCATTATATACTAACATCGACCATGAGGGTGCCCTGAATGCTGTCAAATGGGCCTTGGATAAGGAAGATTCAATCGATGAGGACCTTACATTCTTTCTTTTGAAATGTTTAGATTTTTGTTTACAGAATAATTTTTTCTGGTACGATAACAAGATCTACTTACAGAAGAAAGGTGTCGCGATGGGCGCCAAATTCGCCCCGAGTGTAGCTAATCTCTATATGGCCAAATGGGAGGAAGAGGAAAACCTAAAGGACGACAATGGAGATATCGTACTATACAAGAGATTTATAGACGATCTCTTAATTATTTGGAGAGGGGATATGGAAGGTCTGATGGGTTTACTGAACTCCATGAATGTCAATGATCGAAACATCTCCCTCACCTGGAATGTTAGTACAGAAAATATACATTTTTTGGATCTAGAGATCTCCAACACCAATGAGGGTATCATCACCAAATCCTTCTTTAAAGCTACGGACCGGAATTCGTATATTCCGGTTACGAGTTGTCATCATAAACCCTGGTTAAAAAACATCCCGAGTGGACAATATATGAGGATGCGAAGGAATTGCACCAGGATGGTTGATTATGAGACCCAGTCAGAGAGGTTGAGTACCATGTTCTTGGAGAAGGGATATCAGAAGGAGTTTTTGGAGAAAGAAAGAAGTAGAATTGGCAACATGAGTAGGGCGGATCTTCTAAAAGATGCTATCAAAGTAACCGGTAATGATGTTCATGAGGGTATTAGTGTAATACTTGATTATTCAGCACAAAGTTATGAAGTAAGGAGGATCATATGTAAATATTGGAGTGTGTTGAAACAGGACACCCAGCTCAAAGATGTTCTCCCGGATAAACCGAAATTTGTTTTTAAGAGAGCTCCTAGCTTGCGGGATAGGCTGATACATAATGTGGTAGATCCCCCCCCTCCAAAACCTAAAATGTTTTTGGACCTAGAAGGGTTCCATAGCTGCGGCAGGTGTTACAGTTGCAGGAGGATCCCGGACAACACTAGGAGGTTAAAGGAATTCTCGAACCCTAGAAACAACTTTTCATATAAGATTAGGGATTTTATATCTTGTGATACAGTAGGGGTGGTCTATGCCTTAAAGTGCCCATGTAACCTGTTGTATGTGGGGCGCACCACCAGGGCCCTTAAAGATCGCATAGAAGAACATGTGAGGCACATATGCAATGGGTCCGATAAACATGGTTTATATGTGCATTTTAAGAGGGTACACAACCAAAGTACCGTAGGCATGAAGTTTTGGGGGATTGAGGCGCCCAAACGCCACTGGAGGGGTTCGAATTTTGTCAGAGAGATAAGCAAAAGGGAATCCTGGTGGATACACCAGCTTGGGTCTTTGGTCCCTGGAGGATTGAATAGAGATTTCGATTTGAGATGTTTTCTTAGTAACTATTGATACTGTTTGCTTTGGCGATATACCTTTTACCATTTCTGTTCTTTCTCGTTTTGAGTTGAAAGGGATGCCTTATCTATTGGGCTCAGCTAGGGCATCCACTATAGATTGTATACTGTGATGTTCCCCTTGATAGTTCAATTACCTCCCCACAGTGATTCTATGTTGGGTGTATAAATTTTATCCATTTTGGAATATTTTTTTAAATAGATTTTTTAGATTAATATCTTAAAAAGAATTTTTTTATGATTTTTTATGTGATTCAAATATTTTTAATAACAATTTTTTATAATAAAGTATGTTATGTTTGTTTTTAATATTTTAGTAATATTTAATTTTAAGTTGGTTGATCCAATCTTGGGGTCGATTAATCATATATGGAATGCTGTACGTTTGTTTATTATATTTTATCGTTTGCGGCGATCTAAACGTGTGTGGTGTGTGGCGGTGCTCTCTTTGCGAGACCGCTCCGTCCTGTATAATATTATTATATTAAGATAGAATACATGGTTATATATCATTATCATTGTAGATTATTTTTATGCACAACATCTGATTAGATCATTTATTGTGAGATCCTGCTATTAATAGTACACATTCTGCTATTTAGCAGATTTGTAGTCTCAGGGAAAATGGCCGCTGTAGTTACCTTTACTGCCCATTAGGATTTACATCTGTGATCCTAGGCAAAATGGCTGCCATGATTGACACGGCTGGTGTCAGCCTGATCCATGGCCTAAGGGAAAATGGCCGCTATAGACACAGATGTGTCTGCGGTCTTAGGCAAAATGGCCGCCGGAGCTATATATATTCACTCTGGAGCTCTCGTCCAATCAGATTCCCCCTGAAGAAGGCACGTGGTCCCGGTGCCGAACACGCGTAGGGGAGGGGCCTGGACGGAGCTGTCAGCAGAGAGAGAGCAGGAGATTTTCGTTACACACGCCGCACCGCACACCACACCGAGAGATTGACCGTTTTATGCTTGTTAAGGATGGTGCACTCACGCACCCACAATATGTGAGTACCCCAGTGAGGGGAGCTGATTATTTGATTAAAATCCTTTATACCTACATATTGCGCTATGGAGTTTTTTTCTCTTGCATAAACCATCTCCACTTGAGAACATTGGAAGTCTGCACAGCTGGTTCCTAATGAGCACAGGAGTGGCTCCAAGGCTTTGTTTGACATAGTCTAATCGCTGTGTCACACACAGGAAGGTGAGCATATACACCTGTGGGGGCGGCTGGAAGACACCACAGCATGTTTTTTGGTGGCACAGTTTGGAAGATAGGATATGTGAAATTCACCAAATTTTTGGACTAATTTATTTGGGCACTTTTATATCATTGGATATACACGTTTTTGGACTTCATTTATTCACTGTTTGTTATATCCTCTTGTATTTTATTTTGATATTTGAATTGATATGTTGTTTTGTTTGATCACTCACTTGCTGTGTTTCACATAGCACTGTGCACTTTATACTTTAGCACCTAGGGGTATTTTTACGCATGCACATATATGTGAGGGGAGCTGATTATTTTAAAATCCTTTATACCTACATATTGCGCTATGGAGTTTTTTTCTCTTGCATAAACCATCTCCACTTGAGAACATTGGAAGTCTGCACAGCTGGTTCCTAATGAGCACAGGAGTGGCTCCAAGGCTTTGTTTGACATAGTCTAATCGCTGTGTCACACACAGGAAGGTGAGCATATACACCTGTGGGGGCGGCTGGAAGACACCACAGCATGTTTTTTGGTGGCACAGTTTGGAAGATAGGATATGTGAAATTCACCAAATTTTTGGACTAATTTATTTGGGCACTTTTATATCATTGGATATACACGTTTTTGGACTTCATTTATTCACTGTTTGTTATATCCTCTTGTATTTTATTTTGATATTTTAATGGATATGTTGTTTTGTTTGATCACTCACTTGCTGTGTTTCACATAGCACTGTGCACTTTATACTTTAGCACCTAGGGGTATTTTTACGCATGCACATATATATCAACACCCATGTTGTTTATGTTTACCAGTACTGCACTTTGAGTGCAGCGATTTTTTTCTAGCGCAGACACATTGTTTTTTTATTTTATTCCATCTTTTACAAAACTGCTACCGTCAGTGAAGTACTCGTCTGGCTTTTCCAAGGGGCTGTCTTTCAAGTCTGGTCTGCTTGCATATACTTCATCCATTACCTGGAGACAGTCATGTGTTAGGGGCTCTTGTGAGGTGGGGAGCAGAGTGGCTGAGTTTAAAGTGTTGACAGTCTCTAAATGGATTTTAGGATTTTCACACAGCATGTCCTGGTATTTAACCATTCGACTGTTAGTGAAACAGTGATTTCCCCTGTAATCCATTAATGCCTGTACTTGGTGTGGGACTCGGACATAAGTTTCCTGACTCAATGACAACATGTCAGCTTCGGCCACAAGGAGGGTTGTTGCTGCGATGGCCCACAAGCAGGATGACCAGCCCTGAGCTACAGTGTCCAGTTGTTTTGAAAGGTATGCTACAGGGCGCTGCCACGATCCCAAGTATTGTGTCAGGACTCCTACTGCCATCCCTTGTTTTTCACTGACATACAAATAGAAGACTTTCTGGCTGTCCGGCAAGCCTAGTGCAGGGGCCTATATTAGGGAAACCTTAATGTCTTGGAATGCTCTGTTTCGTTGTTCTCCCTATTGAAAGGGTTCCCCCCCCCCCCTTGTGGATTCATAGAGGGGTCTGGCTTTTGTGGCAAAGTCTGGTATCCAGATTCGGCAAAATCCTGCCGCCCCCAGGAACTCACGCACTTGCCGTCTGGTAGTCAGCATGGGGATCTGACAAACAGCTTCTTTCCTGCCTTCTCCCAATTGTCTCTGTCCTTGCGATACTTTGAACCCCAGGTATTTTACAGTCTCTTGGCATGGCTTGGGGCTTCTCAGAGTAGGCAGGGTAAAGAGTCTTCCAGTTCAGTAAATCTGTTGTGGTAAAAGGGGTGTAAATTAGAGTCCGATGTCCCCCCACCGCCTGTTCTCTTAGGCGCATTTGCATAGGTATGTTGAAAGACGGGGCAAGGGTCCGGCCATTGGCATCAAGATGTCTCGGAGTGGAAGTGGACACTTGATTGGGGGGCCCATTGGCTGCTACTGAGTTCTGTATTTCCATTCCACCTGTACCCAGAGTGTTACAGTTAGGAGTATTAATAGGAGTATGTTTACTGAGATTAGGCATTAACAAACTTGATGAATCTGATAGAGGTGGACAACAACTTGTGTCCTTTAGTATACTGGATGGGGCATTTGGAAATGGCTCCAACCTGTACCATGTTAGTAATTTTGATATAAAGATTGGCAATTAATTAGTGATTTTAATATATGGTTTGTAAGTGGAACACAAATATAATTTGTAGGGGGGCATGGGGGATTTTATTAATTATTGATCATTAATAGGAAAGTGATGTACGAATATGAGTGGTGTATGGTAAAAGAGTAGCGCACTCACACACACAAATTATAGTTCTAGCCCATTCCACTGAATGTTTTTTTTTTAATGCAGCAACTCAAACAGGGTTTAGAAGGGTAAAAAGAAAAAAGTTTTTGCGCCGGTGACACATATACATTGATTCCAACCTGTACCTGTCTGGAGCTCGTCCCTCTACATATGGGGGGCTGATCTGTCTCTTCAGGTTGATAATATATGTCTTGTTTGTTTAGTTGGTGGTACTACTTTTGTCATAACCATAATTCTGCACTGTTCCCCTTTTGAAGCTTGTATCCACTTCGGGTCCCTATCTATAACCTTCCTCCAACAGTCTATATATGGGATCTGGTCATGTTTCTGTAAATCTGACCTAATATCAAATAACCGGTCAATGATCTCTAAGTCAAAGGTTATGACCGCGTTTCATAACGGGGCCAATCTTTCTCACACAATGTTGCCAATTTCTTAGGACTAAGTTTTAAATTGCAGTCCCTAGAAAATCCCTTCCTGAAATTGGAGATCATGGACTGTAGGCGAGATTCAACACTATGTTTCCCGCCCATACTTGTAACCTAGGCACATCATGACAGACACAGAGGGTAGGGTAAAGTTTAAGAATTCAGTAAGGGGTCTGAATCCTCAACACAGATAGGGACAATAGACAACACTTCCCTCTATCAGTGGCTCGGACGCAGTCTCCTGGCCGAGAAACGAACTTACACAAGGTCCGCACTCGCGTCGCCACAAAGTGACGTCTCATATACACATCAATTATACCAGACTCTCCCACCAAAAAAATTACTGACTGACTGACTTAGGATTCATCAGAGGGATGCACAATCATCCAGACAGACGTTCCTCTCGGAAGGTGATCAGGCTTCCGATCTCTTGATCTGTCGAGAGGCTGTCTGACTCTGACTGTTATCCAAAATCAAAAGTAAAAAGACTCTCACCTGTTCCTGTTGGAGCTCCAACTATCTATTTCTTGGGTTCCCAGGTCGTTGACGCTACCAAGGTTATCCACAGTAGGCCGCCAAATGGGACACAGCGTAGTCTCCTAGATAAACAGTTCTAGAAGGCGCCTTTTGAGACTACAATATAGCCCACAGGGCTGGCCCCTCAGGCCACCCCTTGTAGGTCTGGTGGAAACGTGCCACCTGTCTCGGCTGGTCACACCCGATATTTCCCCCCCGGCCAATGCACCAATGTAGAAGGTAGAAATATCGGTAAATGACTTTGTCGGACACAGACTCTTTTAAGGGATGCCAGGATTATCTGGCCAGAGCAGTGGCACCTGACGGACTCGCGTCCCAAAAGTCAAGTGTTTCAAAAAACAGTTTATACAGTGTACATATAATTTTAATATATTGCGTCACAAGCGAACAGGTGGTATATTTCCGTTATACATCGCATTAACCTTTTGAACAGTCAACCTTTTGAACTTTTTGGATACAAGGCAATTCAGCAAAGCATATACTTTAAACCCTTGCAAAGTTTCAGTTTCTCTGCAGTTTTGCTCCTTGCGGTTTCTTTATCTGTCTTACTAATCAGCAAGCAGGCTATAGCTCAGGAAGGAAAGGGAGAGTGTGATGAGGACAGGTGTCTGTGATGGGAGGGGAGAGTGAGCCCCGGTTCACACTGGGACGACTTGTCAGGCGACCTAGTCACCTGACAAGTCGCCTCACGTTCTGTGCTATGGAACCGTTCTAAGGGGAGCGACGCAAGTCACTCCGACTTAGAAAAAGGTTCCTGTACTACTTCGGGGGCGACTTGGGGCGACTTGCATAGACTTCTATACAGAAGTCGTTTTGCAAGTCGCCCGGGCAGTCGTTTGCAGGTCGCCTCGCTGAGGCAACCTGCAAGTCGTGCCGCCTCTGGTGTGAACCGAGGCTTAGTGAGTTCAGTGTCTAACCGCAATTTTTACAAGTACACTGAACATGAGATGTAGAGAATGATTTTTAGCTAATTCTAAATGGGCCTCTATTTCTATACACATAACTATGGCCACATAAACTGACCCTCATTGCCACTTTAGTAGTGCAGGACAGTGATTGGCTGCTGCTGCAGAACTTCTTGGAGGGGGGAGGGCAGGGCTGCTGGGTGTTGTAGTGCATGGCAGTGATTGACAGCTGTGGGCTCAGCAACAACCCCCCTCCCTGTTTCTCCACCCTTAACAATAACCCCCCTCCCCACTTCTCCACCCTCAACAATAAACCCCTCCCCGCTTCTCCACCTTCAACAATAAACCCCTCCCCGCTTCTCCACCCTCAACAATAAACCCCCTCCCCTTCTCTCCACCCTCAACAAAAAACCCCTCCCTGCTTCTCCACCCTTAACAATAACCCCCCTCCCTGCTTCTCCACACTCAATAATAACCCCCCTCCCCACTTCTCTACCCTAAAAAAACCCTCTCCCTGCCTCCACTCCCAACAATAACCCCAATCCCTGCCTCTTCACCCCCAATAACCCCCCCCCCTGTCTCTCTACCCTCAATAATAACCCCTCTCCCTGCCTCTCCACCCCCAACAATAACCCCAATCCCTGCCTATCCAACCCCAATACCCCCCTCCCTGTCTCTCTACTCTCAATAATAACCCCCCTCCCTGCTTCTCCATCCTCAACAATAACCCCCCTCCCCACTTCTCTACCCTCAATAAAACCCCCCTCCCTGCTTCTCCATCCTCAACAATAACCCCAATCCCTGCCTCTTCACCCCCAATAATGCCCCTCCCTGCCTCCACCCCCAACAAAAACCCCAATTTTTGCCTCTCCACCCCCAATAACTCCCCCTCCCTGCTTCTCTACCCTCAACAGTAACCCATCTCCCTGCCTCTCCACCCCCAACAATAACCCCAATCCCTGCCTCTCCACCCTCAACAATAACCCTCCTTCCCGCTTCTGTACCTGTGTCTGTGACATTTGCTTTAGGCCTGGCTGAGCCAGCATCAAGCCTACCAAATCAGTGCTAGCTAGTCTGGAGAGGAAAAGAGAGGAAGCGATGTGCAGGAGGAGTATGGAGTGATGCTCAAAAGAGAGGAAGCGTTGTAAGAGAGGAAAAAAGTATTTGATCCCCCTGCTGATTTGGTAAGTTTGCCCACTGAGAAAGAAATGATCAGTCTATAATTTTAATGGTAGGTTCAATTTACAGTGAGAGACAGAATAACAACAAAAATATCCAGAAAAACACATTTTAAAAAAGTTATACATTTATTTGCATTTTAACCAGTTGCCGACCGCCGCACGCCGATATACGTCGGCACCAGTGGCGGAATTATCAGGGTCGCTGCAGTCGCACTTGCGACTGGGCCCTGTAGTTCCGCCAATTCAGGGGGGCCCGCCGCCCGCCAGTGTGAGAAGCCCGCCGCCCATCCGTTCACTCTGGCTGCTGTTGTGAGGGCAGCATGTGTCAGTTTGTTCCGCCGCAGGGAGCAGGGATTTCGCTCGCTGAGCGGAGAGAAAGAAGGCAGAGGCAGCGCTGATAATGTGGACCGCCCCGCCCCCGCCTATCCAGAGACAGAGAGAATGTAGGGAGGCGGGGCGGACGCTGCTAACATCAAGTAAGATGAAGGTGGGGGAGGAGCTGCAGGAGGTCGCGGCCGCTGTGTAAGGACTGGAATACAGACAGTGACATGTGGAGCGCAGGGAGCCGAGAGAGACACAGAGCAATGCAGGGGAAACCGAGTGGACACTGACAGCAAGTAAGTGTCTCTGATCCCGGCACCCAGCGCTTCCAGTGAACCCAGTCCCCACCACCACCGCTGATTCCATCCCACCACAGCCACTCATCCCTTCTGCCCAGCACTGAAACTGATCCCACCCCCAGCACTGACACTCATCCCCCCCACCAGCACTGACACTCATCCCCCCCACCAGCACTGACACTCATCCCCCCAGCACTGACACTGATCCCACCCCCCAGCACTGACACCCATACCCCCCCCACCAGCACTGACACTCACCCCTCCAGCACTGACACTGGTCCCACCCCCCCAGCACTGACACTCAAATCCCCCACCAGCACTGACACTTACCCCCCAGCACTGACACTGATCCCACCCCACCAGCACTGACACTGATCCCACCCCCCCAGCACTGACAATCATACCCCCCCACCAGCACTGACACTCACCCCCCCAGCACTGACACTGATCCCACCCCACCAGCACTGACACCCATACCCCCCCACCAGCACTGACACTCACCCCTCCAGCACTGACACTGGTCCCACCCCCCCAGCACTGACACTCAAATCCCCCACCAGCACTGACACTCACCCCCCAGCACTGACACTGATCCCACCCCACCAGCACTGACACTGATCCCACCCCCCCAGCACTGACACTCATACCCCCCCCACCAGCACTGACACTCACACCCCCAGCACTGACACTGATCCCACCCCACCAGCACTGACACTGATCCCACCCCCCCAGCACTGACACCCATACCCCCCACCAGCACTGACACTCACCCCCCCAGCACTGACACTGGTCCCACCCCCCCAGCACTGACACTAATACCCCCCACCAGCACTGACACTCTTCCCCCCAGCACTGACAATGATCCCACCCCCCAGCACTGACACTCATACCCCCCCACCAGCACTGACACTGATCCCACCCCCACCAGCACTGACACTCATACCCCCCCACCAGCACTGACACTCACCCCCCCAGCACTGACACTGATCCCACCCCACCAGCACTGACACTGATCCCACCCCCCCAGCACTGACACCCATACCCTCCCACCAGCACTGACACTTGCCCACCCAGCATTGACACTCATCCCCCCAGCACTGACACTGATCCCACCCCCCAGCATTGACACTCATACCTCCCCCCACCAGCACTGACACTCATCCCCCCCAGCACTGACACTCATCCCACCCCCCCCCAGCAGTGACACTCATACCCCCCCACCAGCACAGCCACTCATCCCCCCAGCACTGACACTGATCCCCCCCCCAGCACTGACACTCATACCCCCCACCAGCACTGACACTCATCCCCCCAGCACTGACACTGATCCCACCCCCCCATCACTGACACTCATACCCCCCACCAGCACAGCCACTCATCCCCCCAGCACTGACACTGATCCCACCCCCCCAGCACTGACACTCATACCCCCAGCACTGACACTGATCCCACCCCCCCAGCACTGACACTCATCCCCCCCCACCAGCACAGCCACTCATCCCCCCAGCACTGACACTGATTCCACCCCCCCCCCAGCACTGACACTCATACCCCCCACCAGCACTGACACTCATCCCCCAGCACTGACACTGATCCCACCTCCCCCCACTCATTCCACGCCCCCACCAGCACAGTCACTCATCCCCCCAGCACAGCCACTCATCCCCCCACCACTGAAACTGATCCCACACCCCCACTCATTTCACCCCCCCCCCACCAGCACAGCCACTCATCCCCCCAGCACTGACACTCATTCCACCCCCCCACCAGCACAGCCACTCATCCCCCCCAGCACTGACACTCATTCCACCCCCCCACCAGCACTGACACTCATTCCACCCCCCCCCCCCCCCACCAGCACTGACACTCATTACACCCCCCGAACTGACACTCCCCCCAGCACTGACACTGATCCCACCCCCCCAGCACTGACATTCATTCCACCCCCCCAGCACTGACATTCATTCCACCCCCCCCACTAGCACAGTCATCTCATCCCCCCCAGCACTGACACTCACCCCATCCTCCCCCAGCACTGACACTCATCCCACTCACCCACCACAGCCACTCATCCAATTCCCCCCAGCACTGACACTCATCCCCCCCCAGCAATCCCACTTATCCCATCCTCCAACACTGTCACTCATCCCATCCCACCAGCAGGGGTGTATGTACAGGAGTTGCTGGGGTCACAATTGCATGCTCCAGAGTTCCCGTGCAGCCCCCTGTACACCCTGGATGGGAGGGGGCGGCATATAGAGGAACAGTTCCCCTTCCTCCTGCAGCTGAAAGGCTGCAGGAGGAAAATGAAGGGGAACTGTTCCTCTATATGCCGCCCCTCGCTATCCACCACCTGCTGCCCCAAGCTCCTGTGTACTCTTTGGCCCCCCTCATCCCCCACAGTGCTGTCGGGTTTCCCCCTCTCCTCTCCTTCCCGGCTGCTGCGGGGGGAATGCTTTCTGGATGGAGAGTGGGGAAGGGGCCGATAAATGTTTAATTTACCGGCTCCTCCCATGTCTTAATAAATAGAACCCAGTTCATTTATAACTGAGGCATAGTAAACTGTGTTTACTATGCTTCTGTTTGTGAATGAACAGGAAGCTCTGTATGGAGCTATTTCTGTCCATTCATTCTGTGGAGCCGAGGCTGCAGAGATGGAGATTGTCGGCTGTGTCCTCAATCTCATTTCTCTGTTTCAAAGATGAAACATCAGAGGTCTGTTTAGACCCCCTGATATCTCACCCACAGTCCATATTCCCATCGCACACATTCCACAATTAAAGCCAGTTATTTTCAGTGTTTTCGTGTGTGGAGATATGTTTTTAATTGATCTATTGTAGCAGTCATCGATAAAGGACAAGAGTGGTGGTGTGTGGGGGCGGCAAAGGGAAAGACCCAGCCTTGGGGCGGCAAAGGGAGTAAATCCGGGCCTGCCTCCAGTACTACCACCACCCCCCTCCAGTACCCCCCCCCCCCTCCAGTACCAGTGGAAAAAAAAACGTGTGTGTGTATGTGTATATATATATATATATATATATATATATATATATATATATATATATAATCAAAATCATGCTTTTGGGGGGGGCCTTCATGATTTCTTGCACCGGGGCCCTGAGGTTTCTAGTTACGCCACTGGTCGGCACAATGGCAGCGGTGGGCAAAAGGGCGTACCTGTAAGTCCCCTTTAGGAGCCGCGAAAAGCAGGCGCACGCCCACCACGTACAGCGTGACCGTGCCCACGGGACCGGTGGACTCGATGTCTGCCAGTCTCCCGGCGATCGTGTCACAGAGCCTCAGAACGGGGAAGTGCCTATGTAAACAAGGCATTTCCCCGTTCTGCCTCGTGTCATGACAGAGATCACTGCTCCCTGTCATCAAGAGCAGTGATCGCTGTCATGTGACTTGAGGCCCACCCCCCCACAGTTAGAATCACTTCCTAGGACACACTTAACCCCTTCATTGCCCCCTAGTGGTTAACCCCTTCACTGCCAGTGTCATTTACACAGTAATCAATGAATTTTTATAGCACTGATCGCTGTATAAATGACAATGGTCCCAAAATAGTGTAAAAAATGTCCGATGTGCCTGCTATAATGTCGCAGTCCCGATAAAAATCGCATATCGCCGCCATTACTAATAAAAAAAAAATTATAATAAAAATGCCATAAAACTATCCCCTATTTTGTAGACGCTATAACTTTGCGCAAAACAATCAATATACGCTTATTGTGATTTGTTTTTTACCAAAAATATGTAGAAGAATACATATCGGCCTAAACTGAGGAAAAAAATGTTTTTTTTTTATAAATTTTTGGGGGATATTTATTATAGCAAAAAGTTAAAAATAATGCGTTTTTTTTCAAAATTTTCGCTCTTTTTTTGTTTATAGAGCAAAAAATAAAAACCGCAGAGGTGATCAAATACCACCAAAAGAAAGCTCTTTTGTTTGGGTGCAACGTCACACGACTGCGCAATTGTCAGTTAAAGCAATGCAGTGCCGAATCGCAAAAAGTGCTCTGGTCAGGAAGGGGCTAAAATCTTCTGGGGCTGAAGCTTCCCCTATCAATCAGCAAGATTTCTGGCTCCCAGGTGTCTTCTATAGAGGTAATGAGCTGAGATTAGGAGCACTGCTCCTAATCTCAGCTTGTTACCTCTATAAAAGACACCCGTCCACAGGAGCAATCAATTAATCAGATTCCAATATCTCCACCATGGCCAAGACCAAAGAGCTGTCCAAGGATGTCAGGGACAAGATTGTAGACCTACACAAGGCTGGAATGGGCTACAAGACCATCGCCAAGCAGCTTGGTGAGAGGGTGACAACAGTTGGTGCGATTATTCGCAAATGGAAGAAACAAACAAACAATAAACAAACAAATTAACTGTCAATCTCCCTCAGTCTGGGGCGCCATGCAAGATCTCACCTCATGGAGTTTCAATGATCATGAGAACGGTGAGGAATCAGCCCAGAACTACATGGGAAAATCTTGTCAAAGATCTCAAGGCAGCTGGGACCATAGTCACCAAGAAAACAATTGGTAACACACTATGCCGTGAAGGACTGAAATCCTGCAGCGCCCACAAGGTCCCCCTGCTCAAGAAAGCACATGTACAGACCCATCTGAAGTTTGCTAATGAAGATCTGAATGATTCAGAAGAGAACTGGGTGAAAGTGTTGTGGTCAGATAAGTCCAAAATCGAGCCCTTTGGCATCAACTCATGTGTTTGGAGGAGGAATGCTGCCTATGACCCCAAGAACACCATCCCCACCGTCAAACATGGAGGTGGAAACCTTATGCTTTGGGGGTGTTTTTCTGCTAAGGGGACAGGACAACTTCGCCGCATCAAAGGGACGATGGACGGAGCCATGTGCCATCAAATCTTTGGTGAGAACCTCCTTCCCTCAGCCAGGGCATTGAAAATGGACCGTGGATGGGTATTCCAGCATGACAATGATCCAAAACACACAGCCAAGGCAACAAAAGAGTGGCTCAAGAAGCAGCACATTAAGGTCCTGGAGTGGCCTAACCAGTCTGCAAACCTTAATCCCATAGAAAATAGGTAGAGGGAGCTGAAGGCTCGAGTTACCAAACGTCAGCCTCAAAACCTTAAAGACTTGGAAAGGATCTGCAAAGAGGAGTGGGACAAAATCCTTCCTGAGATGTGTGCAAACCTGGTGGCCAACTACAAGAAACGTCTGACCTCTGTGATGGCACTTGTTCCCCTCCTTCCCCTCCGAGATACGCTGTCCGTGTATAACACGCACCCACAATTTTCCCCCTATTTTCGGGGGGGGAAAGTGCGTGCTATACCCCAATAAATACGGTATTTCACTCATTAAAATGCAAATCAATGTATAACTATTTTGAAATGCGTTTTTTTCTGGATATTTTTGTTTTTATTCTGTCTCTCACTGTTAAAATAAACCTACCATTAAAATGATAGACTGATCATTTCTTTGCCAAAAAAATCAGCAGAGGATCAAATACTTTTTTATATAATTTTGTATATACCGGATGTATAGAAAGTCTCAAATTGCAATGTTCTGATCGCTTGGTTATCTCATAGGTCCCCATCCCTATCCAAGTGTAACCGTTTGCCGATCTCTGCACGCTGATTTACATCGGCAGAATGGCACAGGCAGGCAAAGGGTGTACCTGTATGTCCCTTTGAATTTGCCACCTAGTGGGCATGCGTGCCGCCACGGGAGCGTGCCCGCGGGCCCTACCCGCTGGGAGATGCCTGTAAGATGAAAAAGAGGCATTTCCCTGTTCTGCCTAGTGACATGTCAGGGATCTACTGCACCCTGTCATCGGGAGCAGTGATCTCTGTCATGTTGTACTGAGCCCATTTCTCCTACAGTTAGAATCATTCCCTAGGACACACTTAACCCCTTTATCGCCCCCTAATGTTTATCCACTTCCCTGCCAGTGTCTTTTATGCAGTAATCAGTGGCTATTTGTAGCTCTGATCGCTGTTTAAATGTTAATGGTCCCAAAATAGTGTCAAAAGTGTCCGATCTGTCCGCCATAATGTCGCAGTCCCGATAAAAATCGCAGATCGCCATCATTACTTGTAAAAAAAAAAAATATAATAAAAATGCCATAAATCTATCCCCTATTTGTAGACGCTATAACTTTTGTGCAAACCAATCAATATACACTTATTGTAATTTTTTTTTTTTTTACCAAAAATATATAGAATACATATCGTAGTACTGATCGCTGTATAAATGTCAATGGTCCCAAAATAGTGTCAAAAGTGTCCGATCTGTCCGCCATAATGTCGCAGTCCCAATAAAAATCGCACATCGCCGTCATTACTAATAATTAAAAAAAAATTATAATAAAAATGCCATAAATCTATCCCCTATTTTGTAGATGCTATAACTTTTGCGCAAACCAATCAATTAAAACTTATTGCAATTTTTTTTTTTTTTTTTTACCAAAAATATGTAGAAGAATACATACCGGCCTAAACTGTGGAAGGAATTCTTTTTTTTAAAAAAAAATTTTTGGATATTTATTATAGCAAAAAGTAAAAAATATAGCTTTTTTTCAAAATTGTCGGGCTTTTTTTGTTTATAGCGCAAAAAATAAAAACCGCAGAGGTGATCAAATACCACCAAAAGAAAGTTCTATTTGTGGGGAAAAAAAAGGACGTCAATTTTGTTCGGGTACAACGTCGCACGACTGCGCAATTGTCAGCTAAAGCGACGCAGTGCCGAATCGCAAAAAATGCTCTGGTTAGGAAGGGGGTAAATCCTTCTGGGGCTGAAGTGGTTAATATCCCTCAATAAAAACATACAAAAACAAAAAGCAAGGACTGCTTTATGTTTCTGGATGAGTAACAAGAGTGTGCCTGGCTGGGGCAGGTAGGGTGACCACATTTCCAAACTTCCATTCAGGGACACCCCCCCCCCCCCAAAGATGATTTTTGATACTTTTTTGTCAATTTTTGGGGCAGTGGCGTATTATGCAGACAGTGGGCCTGTGTGCAAGATCACAAGTGGGCCCTAGGATCACTTTTCAGAGGGACTACCGCAGGGAGTACAGCAGGTCTATCCCCCCCCTTACATCCTCCTCCAGGGTGCCCCCTTAGACTTTACTAAGGGGCACTCCGAGGGTTGTAAAGAGGCTCTCTGGAGGATGTAAGGGGGCACTCTGGAGGATGTAAGGGTGCTCTCTGGACGATGTAAGGGGGCTCTCTGGAGTATGTAAGGGGGCACTCTGGTGGATGTAAGGGGGCACTCTGGTGGATGTAAGGGGGCACTCTGGTGGATGTAAGGGGGCACTCTGGAGTATGTAAGGGGGCACTCTGGAGTATGTAAGGGGGCACTCTGGCAGTACTAACTTAGTCATAGCCTCCTTATATCCTCCAGAGTGCCCTCTTAATGCCTCCTTACATCCTCTGGAGTGCCCCTTACATTCCCCTCCAGAGTGCCTTTTTAGTACCTTCAGAGTGCCCCCTTACATCTTCCTCCACAGTGCCCCCTTAGTACTACTGTTCAAGGATGTCAGTGGGCACTCTGGAAAAAGTAAAGGGGCACTCTGAAAAAAGTAAAGGGGCACTCTGGAGGCACCATGGAGGTTTTAATGGGACACCCTGGAGGATGTAAGGGGACACTCCAGAGGTACCAAGATAGTTAGTACCTCCAGAGTGCCCCATTCAGAGAGCCCAGCGGAGCGATGGCCATTAATCATGCCATGTCAATGTTAGGAGCAGAGCACATCGCCGACCTCACGGCCACCCTATTCCAGTCCTGCTTGCGCTCTCCCTGCCACAGCCCCATGTTATCTGTACCTGTGACTGCAGCTCCTTGTCGGTGTCACTTGCTCTCGGTCTTTGTGGTGAAGTGCAGGGAGGAGGAGTTCCGGGACTGGAGTCTAGATACTTACTGCTCCTCTGGGGTCAGCCTGACAGCCGCTACCACTCCTGCTTCCTCGCACTGTCATCGCTGGTAACCAGACCCACCGCCTGCCACTTGAGCAGTAGAAGCAGTCGGGCAGGCTGACACACAGTAGGTGGGCTGGTCAGGGACTCGGAAGACACTGTCCTGACTCCCTGCTGCATGCCGCCGGGTGCTGGAGAAGGAGGAGGTGCCAACTGCCAAGGTGTGTGGAGACAGAAGGGCAGCCTCACTCACTGTCTGTGACGTCACGGGTTACTAGACACCAGGCAGGGCTGGCCCTAGCAACCAGTTCCGCAAATGTAGTTAACAGGGTGACTGGACTGGCTGTGTCCAGTATTTCATTCCGGGACACTGTATTGTCCCGGAATGAAGGTGCCCGGGACCCAGGACAGACATGTCCATTGTGGGACAGTCCCGGGCAATCCGGGACACGTGGGCACCCTAGCCGTGGGTGCTGGCCGTCATTCCCTGGTGCATGTGCGGTTGGGTAGGGGGTGTGCACGCTTGGCTCAGGAAGCTGATGACGCTCTCTCTCTGTACCTACCTTCCCAGATTTCAGACTTAGCTGATTCCAACTAGCTGCGTCCATGATGGGCGGGATTTTCACTACAAATAGTAAGCCCTGTGCAGCACACTCCGACATCCACCACTCGGTCGTATGTCAGATTGTGTCTCCATACGACCGTTCATATCATCTAAAGTTAACAGGGTGACTGGACTGGCTGTGTCCAGTATTTCATTCCGGGACACTGTATTGTCCCGGAATGAAGGTGCCCGGGACCCAGGACAGACATGTCCATTGCGGGACAGTCCCGGGCAATCCGGGACACGTGGGCACCCTAGGGGCAGGGTGACAGACGGACCACCATTCTCAGCTCCTCCTACTGGGGTACCGCTACACATGTGTGACTGCAGTTTACCCTGTGAGCCTGTACCCCTGGAACTGTGTTAGTGACAGGCAGCCTCTGTACTGCTTACAGAGGAACTGGGTATATTCTCAGCAGCCCCTTAGGGGGTAAGTGCTACACTTGATGCAAAAATGCCTGTGCTACACCTGTAATTTGCCTTAAACACTGCTTCAAAATCACCAGGAATGTGCTCTGCTAATGTGTGAATGCAGATATTTGTAAATTCTTGCTCATTGTGATGCTGTTTACAACAAGTTAGCATACCTCCCAACATTTTGAGATGGGAATGAGGGACACCTACTTTCAAACTTATGTAGGCATAGGTCACGCCCCCTGCCACACACCCTTAAAGGAGAATTAACCAAAAAAAGTTTAATTAAATGCACAAGGACTTTTTCTTACCACTAATATTCCTCCTTTAAATTGGCTTTTAAAATTTGCAAATGCAATTTAGAAATTGGATGAAAGGTTTAGCACTGGGAAACACTTTATGAAAGATAAAAAGGTGCATTTTATATACAGCTATATAGATCAGACCAAAATGAGGGACAAATGAGGAGGGATGAGGGACAGAGGGACATTGCTCAAAATCAGGGACAGTCCCTCGAAATCAGAGACAGTTGGGAGCTATTAGTTAGGATTAAAAATCGCCTTGTATGTAATATGTCCTACAGCCTAAAGCTGGCCATAGATGAGTATTTTTTTTTTTTGGTCAGCCAGTGGGCTGTCAGAATATACTAGTGATAAAGTGTCCTTCGCGCTAAATGGATAATACAGTGTAAAGCAAAAATATTAAATAATTGCAGCAAAATCTAGGTGTTCACAACAACACAAAGTGATAATATTATAGAAAGAAGTGATTTCTATTCTAGTGTATAAAAAGTAAAATTGGTCTAAATGGTGTGTGTACAGTGCACAAGGAGTAAAAAATCTATAAATAACAATATAGTGAACTATGTGATATATGAACACTCACTACAGGGACATAATAGTCTCACATGAATAGTAAATGCTAAAGATCATCACACAATAAAAGTTATAGAGGCTAAAATGTGTGCAAAAAAGTTCACTAATATCATATGTGATAAATAAAACAGCAGTGAAAGGATGAATCAAAAATAAACAAAGTGAATAAAAATACACAGTGTGGATAATGGAAAATTATTTAGTCCATAGAGAACAATCAATATCCATAAAAAGTCTTATGTGTGGGATTTAAAAAAAAAATTGAAGATCATCTATTGAGTGACTGGCTGGTGTTGTAATATGGTTGAATAACCCATTAAGATTGCATATAATGACTTCTGAGTGTGGTCTCACAGAACTCTCACCTTCAAGCTGGTAAATGTTAGCATTAAGGATTTAGGATATGTTGATGTCATTGCTGATGGGTTCTGTCAGTGAAGCCCGTGGGTCTCTCCCTTAAATTCCTCCATCAATATCTCCTGTAAACACTCCGATATTGCCACCCCAGTGGCAGGGGAGAAAAGGGGAAAAAAAGAGAGGCCACTAGTGTAATAGCGTTTAAACAATAGGGGGATGTTTATTAAGTGTTTATTAAGTGTCTAAAATTGGACTCTTACATTGTGACAGATAAAAGAGGCAAAGTGAATAAAATGACAGTCTGGCGTTCTCAGCACCCTCTCACTTGTCTTCCTGATGTGCGTATCACTCCCGCCAATCCCTACGCGTTATGACACAGTCACGTGTCTTCATCTGGGGAACCGGATTGGATGTTCTATACTGATTTAAATAGCGAAAAAAACGGAAGTCTTAAAGCCGCCATCTTGGTTGTGGTCAATGTTTAGTTAGTGTAGCGGCCATTTTGCCTTAGGCTCGGAAGTTTTAAACGTTGTCCATTTTGTTGTGGATAAAGCCTGATTTTTCTTTATTAAGTGTGTATCCATGGACCATTTTTTTGGTGGAAAACTCTTTGGATAACATAGAGTTATTTCACCGATAGCCTATTTGTAATTGAGATAATGTAAGATCGTGATTAAAAATCATAGAAGGACTAGTTTATATACTTTATTCATAACTTGTATTGTTAAACGTGGCAATATTAAGATATTGGGCAATATTTAATAAAAACGTAGCAATGTTTAGATATCATAATAAAAATGCCGTGCTAATAATTAAAATATGGAGTATGGAGAACAACAAAAACATCAGCTTGGTATGGAAAATAGATGAAAAAGAAGTGGATTTCCTGGATTTGAATATCAGCTTAGAAGGACAGAAAATAGTGACAAAAACTCACTTTAAGAATGTAGATGCCAACAGCTATCTGTCAATAGATAGCTGTCATCACAAACCTTGGCTATATAACATTCCAAAGGGCCAACTGCCGACGCCGCCACCGCCCCAGTATGAAAGGGGCCTAAATCTGACTTCCCCGAACACAATGTTTACAGACATTTTTCCCAAGTTCACAATAAAGACCCCACACGTCTCCAATTTTGGGGAATAGAAAAATATAAAAAATCCTGGAGAGGAAGCCATATGGTTAGAAGTATTAGCCAAAAAGAATCCAAATGGATCCATACCTTGCGGACTCTTGTACCTGGAGGCCTGAACGTAGAGTTTGATTTAAAATGCTTTTTGAGTAATTTTTTTAAACTATTATTAAGTGTTCTTGCATAGCAAGACCACTTACTGTTATCTCACATATATATTATTAAGTGTTCTTGCATAGCAAGACCACTTACTGTTATCTCACATATATATTATTCTTATTATTATAGCCAAATTTACCACCCTAACTCCTCCCACAGTTTTTACACTACATAGACAAGTAATATACCGAAACGTGCGGATTGTTCCCGAATGGTGTGCTATTACTTTGTGGAACGTTTCGCCAAACGGTTCACAAAATATCGTCGTTTTTGCGGCGAAATTGGTCCCATAGGAATGAATGGGGAAACTAGAGTGGGAGATGACAAAAGCTGGAAAATCAGAACATGATTTCTAAACTGCCGCCACTCCCTCATTTTCAAGCCCACCTACACAAATCTTATATCAAAACGTTCAGCTATCCCTGCTGCCACTAAACATGTCCACGGCTAAGCCATAGTCCTGATAGTTTTCACAATATGACCATTTGTTTGCAACTCACGCCGTCCATTGACATTCATTGAAACTACACTCTAGCCCCCTCCAAATTTGAAGGGCAATTTCTAAACTGCGACTGTGCCTTCATTTTTAATATTTCAGAGACATACTATACATCAAAATCTAGGTCTGGGTCTTGTGATTCTCACAATATAAAGATCTTCGCTGTAGGATGTATAGTTTTTAAAATACGGCCATTTGTTTAGAGGTCATTTCAGGAAATTTTAGCCATTAATCAGAGTGTACTGTTAGTGTTTGTTTTGTTGCCATGGTTACCAAAGCTTCTGTTATACACAGGGGGGAAGGTGGCTGGAGCATCTCAGCTGATTACAGAGCCCGGGGGAGGGGACAGACACACCATGTACTGATTTATAATAGAGGAATATGATGGGGCAGTTTTGATGGGGTAATTCTGATGGGGCAGTTTTGATGAAGCAGTATTTGGGAAGCATAAACAGGGCATGAGCGTTGCTAGGAAACAGTGGTTGTAAACACAAGATGCTGAGACACTCCAAATGCATGTGACTTCATCTGCTAGACTTGATAATGCTTGTAGACTCCTCCCACAGTTTTCACACTACAGAGACAAATAATATACCGAAACGAGCGGATTGTTCCCGATTGGTGTGTTATTACTTTGTGGAATGTTTTGCCGAATGGTCCACGAAATGATGTTTTTGCGGCGAAATTGGTCCCATAGGAATGAATGGCGAAATGTTCAAAACTAGAGTGGGAAGTGACAAAAGCTGACAACCCCATGATCAGCCAAAACATTATGACCGCCCCATGTAAAAAAAAAAATATTTTTGAAAAAAAAAATATTTTTGAAAAAAAAAAATTATTTTTGAAAAAAAAAAAATTATTTTTGAAAAAAAAAAATATTTTTGAAAAAAAAATTTTTTTTTTAAAAAAAATTATTTTTGAAAAAAAAATTATTTTTGAAAAAAATATATATTTGAAAAAAAAAAATATTTTTGAAAAAAAAAATATTTTTGAAAAAAAAAATTATTTTTGAAAAAAAAATTACTTTAAAAAAAATAATAATTTCGAAAAAAAAATTATTTTTGAAATAAAAAAATTCATTTTTGAAAAAAAAAATTACCTTTGAAAAAAAAAATTACTTTTGAAAAAAAAAATCATTTTTGAAGAAAAAAAAATCATTTTTGATTTAAAAAAATTCATTTTTGAAAAAAAAAATTACTTTTGAAAAAAATGTTCAGCTCTTTCAGTGAATGATGGAACTTTTTTACTACTATTTATACTTTTTAAAATATTAAGCTTTTTAACACTTTTCACAGTTACTCAAGCCACTCCACCCCACCCAGTTACTCCGCCCACTCCAGTTGTAGAGGCAAGAACACTTTCACAATTTCCCCAGAAATTGTACCTTTTCTAGTTTTAACTATTATTCTATTACATAACTCATCCTAGCCCCTCTCTTTTACTCTTATTTAATATGATGTATTCATATATTTCCTCCATAGTGATGCCTACTATTTATAGATTCATAAGTACATTTATATTATATTTTTAAGAGAATTTCTCTACTGATTATAATAGCATTATAGAATATATCTTTACTCATCGTTTGTAAGATATATTTGGAATATTTAATAGTATAATTTTTATTTATTATCTCTAACTGTAATATTGGTAGATTTCAGGGCACTCTTATACCTTTTCCTTATCTGCATGATAGAATTAGCCCTTTTTAATTCATGTGGGACAATTGATCCCACATTATTACTCCATATTTTAATTATTAGCGCAGCATTTTTATTAAGATATCTAAACATTGCTACGTTTTTATTAAATATTGCTCAATATCTTAATATTGCCACGTTTAACAATACAAGTTATAAATAAAGTATATAAATTAGCCCTTCTATGATTTTTAATCACGATCTTACATTATCTCGATTACAAATAGGCTATCGGTGAAATAACTCTATGTTATCCAAAGAGTTTTCCACCAAAAAAATGGCCGCGTCCATATATACACACTTAATAAAGAAAAACCAGGCTTTATCCACAAAAAAATGGACGATGTTTAAAACTTCTGAGTCTAAGGCAAAATGGCCGCCACACTAACTAAACATTGACCACAACCAAGATGGCGGCTTTAAGACTTCCTTTTTTTTGCTATTTAAATCAGTATAGAACATCCACTCCGGTTCCCCAGATGAAGACATGTGACTGTGTCGTAACGCGTAGGGAGTGGCCGGAGCGATACGCACATCAGGAAGACAAGTGAGAGGGTGCTGAGAATGCCAGACTGTCATTTTATTCACTTTGCCTCTTTTATCTGTCACAATGTAAGAGTCCAATTTTAGACACTTAATAAACATCCCTCTATTGTTCAAACGCTAATACACTAGTGGAGGCCTCTCTTTTTTTCCCCTTTTCTCCCCTGCCACTGGGGTTGCAATATCGGAGTGTTTACAGGAGATATCGATGGAGGAATTTAAGGGAGAGACCCACGGGCTTCACTGACAGAACCCATCAGCAATGACATCAACATATCCTCAATCCTTAATGCTAACATTTACCAGCTTGAAGGTGAGAGTTCTGTGAGACCACACTCAGATGTCATTATATGGAATCTTAATGGGTTATTCAACCATATTACAACACCAGCCAGTCACTCTTCAATTTTGTTGTGAGTAGTGTAGTGTGTAGTGAGTGTTCATATATCACATAGTTCACTATATTGTTATTTATAGATTATTTACTCCTTGTGCACTGTACGGACACCATTTAGAGCAATTTTACTTTTTATACACTAGAATATTGTGTGAAATCACTTCTTTTTATAATATTGTCAGAATATACTGATCAGTAAGGATGAGCTCAGGCGTGTTCACAAGCCGCACGTGCAGAGCCCGCCAGGCAGTCGCCACTGCACAGCGCTCATCACAAGCAGTGAGACATTTCCCGATCTCTGCAGCCGCGCATCAGGACAATGTCTCACTGCTTGTGATGAGCGCTGTGCAGTGCCGACTTCCTGGCAGGCTTTGCACGTGCGGCTTGGGAACACGCCTGAGCTCATCCTTACTGATCAGTGGCTGCAGCTGCTGATTGACAAATTTTTTCCAAATTATGTGTTGAACAGAAGTCAATTGTTAGGTCAAACTTTGTTGAATAGGGAAGACTGATCGAAATTGAATTGATTCCTCTCACTTTCTGTGGCTATAGGACATTTCTTCAATGTGAAAAATTTGGCAAAAAAAAATAGCGCTTTCCTCCCCAGCTTTACTGTCCCTGTCCCACTCCTTTCATTTATTGGATTCAGTTGTTTCATACCTGAAGGCTGAGCATCACAAGTGGGTGTTTCCTAGGGTGGGCTGCATGCAAATAAGCGGAGGTTCCACTTTTGGGTGGAACTCTGCTTTAAGGAATTTTGATATTTGCATAATTCTGTCCAAGAGCCAACCCACTGATTGCATCAGGCTGAAGGCTCTTGACAGGAGTACTGGTGATGTTTTCAGAAAACTATGTACAGAACCCTAAAGGTCCCTCTCACTCTGCCTGCATTGCATTGATAAGCACAGAGACCCAATCATGACAACAATAGGTCTAAAATAATGTATGCAATGGAAACCGGTTGTATTTAAAAAAGTCATTATCATGTTGAATCTTCAGTAAACCAAACACTTGAGCACCCTGTTTATGATATAATTGTATATAATCCAAATTATACTAAAAGGTTCAGGTATAGAAAGAAAAAATTATTTATAATTTTCTGAATATTTCATCTCAGAAGGGGTTAATGACTAAATTATCGGTCACTACTCTCCCCTGTAGCTGGCACCTACCATCAAAAATGCACATATAATATTTGCAATGGTAATTGTTGGAAATTACAATAAATTGAAAAGCAGCTCAAACTGTATCTAGAGTCCCATAATCATGCAACCAATGCACAGAAAAATTCTCAGAGAAGCAGTATGAACTATTCCCATGTGTCTGTCTGTGGAGTTGTAAAATCTCTGTATTAACAGTGTGCATGAGGTCCTAAATGGTGCTGAGATCTCATGAAAGCTGAGCTCCAAGTTTTAGTTTATTTAGGCTAACCTGGCCCAAGTGAACTATTCTCTACATTAACAAGTGTGCCCACCAGGTGCTCTATATAAACTCTGTGTAGCCTGAGCTATGAATACAAAGCTTCCTCTGATTGGCTGAGTGGAAAATCATGACTTCATCTGTCCACTTCAAAGGCAGCTTTGTAAACAAAGCTTCCCATAATTGAATGGCTGGGAGGCACTCCTCCTCCCGACTCAATTTTGTTGTGGGTGTGAGATTGGAAGTTTTCCTCTATCTGCCTTGACACAAGGGGGCTGCATTCTGTATGTAGCTGAGGCTACATATAGTTTATACAGTACGCCCAGCAGGCACACGTGTTAGTGTAGAAAATAGTGTAGCGGGGGTCCACCTATCTATCGTTTTTTTTTTTTTTTTTAGTTCATTCACAAACTTTTCTTCTCTGCATTACATACTCACATATTGTGTGTAATATGTTCGCCTGTGTCAGATTTCGTCGGAAAGAATAACTTATATTATTCACTGCAGGCGGTTTCCATCTTCATTGTGGGCATTTGAAGCCCACAAGCATTTATTTCCTGGATGTGGTGAATGCTGTGCTCCCAGCATTCACCGCTCGTTCCTGCACATGCTCAGTGGCATCCTTGGAAGCCTGAGACTAGCTCCCAGGAGTCTGGGAGAGGCTATAAACACGCCTACTCCCACGGGAGGAGAACCAGGAAGTGCAAAGAAGAATAGAAAAATAAAAGGTAATTACGGCGATTTAAATTTTTTTAAACGGTATGTCAGCATCTAGGCAAGGAAGAGAATACATACAGATATTGTTCAAAATTTGGGTGGAACCCAGCTTTGAGTCAGCTTGGTGCCAGACACACGAATTAAGTGTAACCAAAGTCAAAAAGTGAAGATTTGCTATTCTCCAGGGAACATCTAGAAATGTTATTTGTGCCTAAGCAGAATCCTGAAATATCTATCTTTTTTATCTTGATTTCTTCTAAAACATAATAATGTACTTTATGCTGCCCCTCCTGCCGCACCGATCATCCCCAGCTGCTCTGTGTGCTCCTCCCCCAGCCCCCTCCATGTCCTTCTCCACCCCTGTTCTCCTCCAGCCCCCTCCGTGTCCTTCTCCACCCCTGTTCTCCTCCAGCCCCCCTCCGTGTCCTTCTCCACCCCCTTACTCCTCCGGCCCCCTCCGTGTCCTTTTCCACCCCCGTTCTCCTCCGGGCCCCTCCGTGTCCTTCTCCACCCTCGTTCTCCTCCGGGCCCCTCCGTGTCCTTCTCCACCCCCGTTCTTCTCCCCCCCTCCGTGTCCTTCTTCGCCCCTCCCCCCCCGTTCTCCTCTGACCCCCTTCATCCCCCGCAGCCAGCTCCCCTCCTCTCTTCTCCCGCTGGCTGCGGGGGGAACTAGTAATTGGACACAGTGAGCAAGATCGCTCCTGTGTCCTGTGATTACTGAGCAGAGTAAACTGTTTATGTTGGACAGTTTATGAATAGACAGGAGCCTCTGTCTCCTGTTCATTCATCTTTAGTGCTGAGAAAGGGACTGGGGAATCTGTGTCCTCAGTCCCTTTGTCTGTCTCAAAGAGGAGATGTCAGGGGTCTGTTTAGACCCCTGACATCTCACCAAAGCCCCCAAAAAATATTTAAAAAAATATAAAAAATTCTACAAAAAATGAAAAAGTGTAAAAAAATAAAATAAAAAACTACTGACACCACACTCCCCTGCCCTACCAACACTGTCCACTGCCCCAACCCCCTCCCCCCAAAAAGCATTGTGAAAAAAAATTAAAAACAAATGAAATTGTAAAAAAATCAATTATTAAAAATAAAAAAAACTACTGACACCGTCCACATACCACCCACCCCCCACTCCCTTCCCTAGAAGCACTGTGAAAAAATATTGAAAAAGTGAAAATATTTTGCTGTGGGGGGTGGGGCGTTTGCGGGCGCGAAGTGCCACGTCCCTGAAATGAGTTTCTGCAGGTTGGGATGTCTGTAATGATTACCCCACCAGTCATCACCTGTGTCCCCAAACACTGCTTCCATCCTGAGAAATCATCCCCCCGAAGTCCACTGGGAAGCCAACTCTTCCAGGCGAGTCAATCTGCTGTGTCCCCCACAGCTCTCAATGGTTCTACTGATGGCCTCCATATCTTTCCAGGACACAGCAGTGTTGTAGGAATAAGGACTGCAGACTGTGCATACAGTGCTTGCTTCAGTGGGGAGAAGGGACAGCCAGCAACAGATCATCCATAGCAAGCCTATGGGTGACATCGTCCATGTCACTGTCGCTGGGAGCCAATCACGTGACCGGACTAGAGCGTTCTTAGATAAGGAAAGTATACACATTTTTCCACTACAGGCTGTTTAGCATTGGAATTAGAATGGGGGTGGGAGCAGGTTTAAGATTAGATAGATTTAGACCAGAATTCCACCTTTAAGGATTGATAAGCCACAATATATATTATATTTATTACATTTTATATTTTTTCTTATTGGATTTAGATGTACCTTGTATAGTGTATCTAAAGCAATTTTGTTTACCTTTGGATAGAGTAGGGAAGCTTTAGAACATCTGTTTTTATTGCTGTCAGTTTCCCCCACTTGGGTGAAACACCCTCCCTGTGTGTTGTCCATTGTCGCTAGGACTGAAAGTGAGGAAAATCCAAACATGTGAGTGATCACTAAAACTGGAATAGAAGGGAACTCTTCCAATGTCTGAGAAGATGCCCTTACTTTGGCAAGATCTCACACAGATAGTAAGCAGGACAGAAGTTTTAACTCTTCCATGCTTTAAAACTAAAGAAGAGAGTTTTTTTGTGTTAGATACATGCGGTTGTAAAGGCTAAAGGCTGCATTCTATGCATGAAGGTAAAAACCTTCTGTGTGCAGCTCCCCCCACAGCCCCTCCTTATACTCACCTGAGCCCCCTCTTGATCCAGCAAAGTGCACAGGAGTCTCGGGTGTCCCAGGTCTCTCTCTCCTCATTGGCTGAGACATAATCACAGCCAGTGAGCCAATAAGGAGAGAGCGGTGGGTGGGGCCAAGCTGTGGCTCCATGTTTCTTAGGAACGCATAAACACCACTCCTGCTGCCCTCTCCCATGGTGGTCCTCTCTGGACTCACCCCCCCAGATCCAATGGACGGAAGGGAGGGGGAGTGGGAATCCTTCTACCCCCACATATCACCTTTCAGGTACTTCACCCACCTCCCTCTGTCACTCTCCTCATTTGAGGCACACTGCATTCATCTTTTCTCTCCAGTCTCTAAGGATAGCTGTGATCTACCGGCCCCCTGGACCAGTATCAGCCTTTCTTGATGAGTTCTCTGCCTAGCTTCCCTACTTTCTCTCTTCTGAAATCCCCACAGTCATTCTCGTTGACTTCAGCATCCCAGCTAATACTAACACTCCTGCTACTTCCAAACTTCTCAGTCTAACCTCCTCCTTGGACCTGAACCAATGGATACATGCTTCTACGCACTCTGACGGGAACACCCTTGACCTTGTTTTCTCCCACCTATGCACTTCGTGCATCCTCTCCAATTATCCTTTCCCTCTCTCTGACCACTACCTTATTAGTTTCACTCTCTCCCTCTCTTCCACCTCCTCTCCCTCCAACCGCCTAGCAGTTACCCGTAGAAACCTTTGCCACCTCAACCCTTCTTTCTCTACTCTGCTACTGATCACCTCTATGACAAAATCTCATCCCTGTCCTGCCACAACTTAGCCACTTCTGTCTACAACACTTCACTGTCATCCGCCCTAGACCAGCTGGCCCCCCTCACTACACACGGAATCAGTTCATGACCCCTACAACCTTGGCAAACAGGTGTCACTAGAAGTCTGAAAAAACATAGTTGGGCTCTTGAGCACCTGTGTTGTAAGACTAAGTCTCAGAAAGATTTCAACTAATATAAATCTGCCCTCCAAAAATACAATTCCTGCTTCCTTACTGCCAAGAAGACCTATTTTATCACGCTCATTAACAACTTATCATCCCGTCCCCCTCAACTCCTCTCTACCTTAAACTCTCTGCTTCGTCCTCCACTGCCTCCACCCACTAACTCACTTACTGCCCAGGAAATCGCCAATCACTTCAAACATAAGATTGATACAATTCGTGAAGAGAGCTCCACTGTACAGTTGCCCTCTCCTCCGGATAACCCATGTCCACAGGTACAATCATGACTTCCTTCATTCAACCCTGCAACTATAGACGAGGTTGCTAAACTTTTCTCTATTGTCCACCTGCCCCCTGGACCCTGTTCCCTCACAAATGCTACATTCACACTCTGGCTCTTTTCTACAATCCCTAACTCACATCTTCAATCTCTCCCTCTCTTCTGGAATCCTCCCAAACTCTCTAAAACATGCATTAGTCACCTCCATTCTTAAAAAGCCCTCACTGGACCTCACCAATCTTAACAACCTACGCCCCTTGCCCTCCTTGCTTCTCTCTTTATTCAAACTTCTTGAACGTCTGGTCAACAACCGACTAAGCGACCACCACGGCAAAAATAATCTTCTTGATCCCCTTCAGTCTGGATTCCACCCGCAACACTCCATGGAAACTGCTCTTCTAAAACTCACAAACGATCTGCTAGCAGCTAAATCCAATGGACACGATTCTGTACTCCTACTCTTAGACCTCTTTGCTGCCTTTGACACAGTGGACCACCCCCTCCTCCTCAAAAAAACTCCCAGCCTTTGGTCTCCGTGACTGTACTCTTCACTGGTTCTCATCCTATTTATCCAAGCACACCTTCAGTGTCACTTACAACTCTACTTTCTCCTCTCTGCTCCTTTTCTCTATCAGGGTCCCCCAAGGTTCCGTTCTTGGACCTCTCTTATTCTCCATCTACACCTCCTCCCTGGGTCAGGTAATAGCCTCCCATAGTTTCCAATACTATCTTAATGCTGACGACACCCAAATCTATTTCTCTACCCCTCAGCTCACTCCTTCAGTCTCTTCACGTATCACTAATTTACTAACAGATATATCAGCCTGGATGTCGCACCACTTCCTCAAACTCAATCTATCTAAAACCGAGCTCATGATTTTTCCTCCTCTACGTGCCCCTTCCCCTGATTTCTCTGCCAAGAGCACTACAATCAGGCCATCCCCACATGCCAAGGTTCTAGGTGTAACCCTGGACTCTTAACTATCCTTTTGGCCCCACGTACAAACACTTTCCAAATCTTGCTGCCTGAATCTCCGCAACATATCTAAAATATGCCCCTTTCTAACCAATGACACCACAAAGCTCCTAGTTCACTCCCTGGTCATCCCTTGCCTCGACTACTGCAACTCCCTCCTCACGGGATTATCCCCCCTTCAGTCCATCATGAATGCTGCTTCCAGGCTCATCTACCTTACCAACCGCTCTGTGTCTGCTACCCCTCAATTAATCCCTCCACTGGCTTCCAATCACCCAACAAATTAAATTTATATTTCTAGCAACAACTTACAAAGCCACCAACAACTCGACCCCAGCTATATCACTAACCTAGTCTCAAAATACCAACCTAATCGTTCTCTTCATTCCTCCCAAGACCTTCTGCTCTGTAGTTCCCCCGTCATCTCCTCCCATGCTCACCTCCAGGACTTTTCCTGAGCCTCTCCTATCTTATGAAACTCCCTAACCCAATCTGTCAGACTATCTCCTACTCTGCTTGCTTTTAGGCGATCCCTGAAAACCCTTCTCTTCAGAAAAGCCTATTCTGCCTTCATCTAACAACTGTATTTTACTTTCTCCATCAGATCATCCCCCACAGTTATTACCTTTTGTATCACTTGATCCTCCCTCCTAGATTATAAGCTCTAATGAGCAGGGCCCTCTGATTCCTCCTGTATTGAATTGTATTGTAACTGTATTGTCTGCCTTCATGTTGTAAAACGCTGCGGAAACTGTTGGCGCTATATAAATCTTTTATATCAATAAATAAATAAAGCAGGGCTCAGAAATTAGTATGAACCAGTGCTCCACATAGCATACGGCTTGCTATTGGGGGCACTGGCCAAAGGGGAAGAGCCAGGAGCGCCGACAGGGGGCCCAAAATTGGCGCTGCTCTGGGCAAAACTATTCACAGAGAGAGCATTGAAGTATAACATGTTTGTTATTTAAAAAAGAAAAAGAAAAAAAAAACAGCAATAATAAAAAAAGCTTATCAATTATTACCGTAGATTTGGTGGCTGCATTAGTTTTCTTTTCCAAGGCTTTTTTCCATCTGTTTTCACCTGCTGATCTGACTAGCAACACATCTCCTGTATTAGAGTGTCCCAACTTTGTATGAAGGCACACAGGGGGCAGCTTTAAACACTTGCTTACTGGGCACTAAAACCCCCTTTCTGCCCAGACCGATTTTCAGCTTTCAGCACTCTCACACTTTGAATGACGCAGTCATTTTAAATATATCAAATTTTCATTGTTTTTTTTCCACACAAATAAATCTTTTTGTTGGTATTTAATCACTGTTGATTTTTTGATTTTTTCAAAAAAAAATGAAAAAAGACAGAAAATTTTGCAAAAACAAAAAAAAAGTTTCATAGTTTGTTATAAAATTTTGAAAACAGGTAGTTTTTCACATTCATTGATGTGCACTGATGGGCACTGATAAGGCGGCACTGAGAGGTGGAACTGATTGATGGCACTGATAGGTGGCACTGATGGGCGGCACTGATGGGCACTGGTAGGTTACACTGACAGGCAGCACTGATGATGAAGCACTGATGGGCATTGATTGGCAGCACTGGTGGGCATTGATAGGTGGCACTGTGGGCACTGGTAAGTGGCACTGGTGGGTGCTGATAGGTGGCACTGGCAGGTGGCACTGGTGGGCACAGATGAGGCAGCCATGGCTCTATGTGTGAGGGACTGATGTCCCTCTGACAGAAGCCGGTGATCGGCTTTTTTCCCCACATGCTGTCAGAAAAAAAAAAGATTACCGATCTTCTGTTTACGTCACGTGATCAGCTGTCATTGGCTGACAGCTGATCACGTGGTAAGGAGCCAGGATCGGCCCCTTACTCTGATCTCTGATCAGCCGAGTCTCATAGACTCGGTGATCACAGAGCGCGCCTCGTGCACCCCACAGGGCTTACAGGCAGCTTGTGCATGAAAGGATGTCACTCTGCTATAGCACAGGTGGGAGCAGGTTAAACAGCGTCGTTGTCAGTCTGGAGGAACAGGAGTGTTAAATGGATTACCATATTTAAATACACGAACAAATTAAAGCTAAACTCCAGATAAAACTCAATATATGCACTTACAGCAAATATTTTCTTAAATATTTTTTCAAACCATTTGGTTTGAGAAAGGAGCCGAAACATATAACCATAGCAACCGGCCCACCCCAGGTGTGGCATCACATCCTGCCTTGTGTCCCACAGTGGCTTTCCCTACTTCCTGGAACATTGGACTTGGTTTCGTCACCGACAACATGCCGTTTGCTGATACAAGCGGCTCTTCTGGTGGAGGGCTTCCATTCAATGTGGCATGGCTGCAGATAAGCTCTTTCATTTTATATTTCTGTGAGTTTGAATTTGGCTTTTTAATCGTAATAAACCCATTGATGCTGCACTTAGCTGGCGCCCCCTTGAGTTCTCCTTTTACATATTAGTTATACCTGGCTACTGGGGTTTGTGTGGTGTTTGTGTATAGAGGAGATTATATACAGTGGCTTGCGAAAGTATTCGGCCCCCTTGAACTTTTCAACCTTTTGCCACATTTCAGGCTTCAAACATAAAGATATAAAATTTTTATTTTTTGTTAAGAATCACCAACAAGTGGGACACAATTGTGAAGTGGAACGAAATCTTTTGGATTTTTGAAACTTTTTTAACTAATAAAAAAATGAAAAGTGGGGCGTGCAAAATTATTCGGCCCCCTTGCGTTAATACTTTGTAGAGCCACTTTTTGCTGCGATTATAGCTGCAAGTCGCTTGGGGTATGTCTCTATCAGTTTTGCACATCGAGAAACTGAAATTCTTGCCCATTCTTCCTTGCAAAACAGCTCGAGCTCAGTGAGGTTGGATGGAGAGCGTTTGTGAACAGCAGTTTTCAGCTCTTTCCACAGATTCTCGATTGGATTAAGGTCTGGACTTTGACTTGGCCATTCTAACACCTGGATACGTTTATTTGTGAACCATTCCTTTGTAGATTTTGCTGTATGTTTGGGATCACTGTCTTGTTGGAAGATAAATCTCCGTCCCAGTTTCAGGTCTTTTGCAGACTCCAACAGGTTTTCATCCAGAATGGTCCTGTATTTGGCTGCATGGTGCTCTCTGCGCTTTCAACAGAACCCTGAGACTATCACAGAGCAGGGGCATGTATACAGAGACTTGATTACACACAGGTGGATTCTATTTATCACCATCAGTCATTTAGGACAACACTGGATCATTCAGAGATCCTCGCTGAACTTCTGGAGTGAGTTTGCTGCACTGAAAGTAAAGGGGCCGAATAATTTTGCACGCACCACTTTTCAGTTTTTTAATTGCTAAAAAAGTTTAAAATATCCAATAGATTTCGTTCCACTTCACAACTGTGTCCCACTTGTTGGTGATCCTTCACAAAAAATAAAAATTTTATATCTTTATGTTTGAAGCCTGAAATGTGGCAAAAGGTTGAAAAGTTCAAGGGGGCCGAATACTTTCGCAAGCCACTGTATATGTATATATATATAGTTAACAGTTTTTTATTTTAAGTAAAAATAAATAACAAACACCTTTCATATTCACCCTGCGTTCTAAATTGTCCCTCGAAGAAAGTCCTCTTCTCCACTAGATGGCCCTTCTACCTGCCATTTAACTATTTTCTTTGATTCCAGGCTGTCATGGACACACCCCTAAGGGTGCATCATTGCACCAGCCTGGGCTCACAGTAATAGTGCACTGAACTGTGCTTACACATCATTACGTAAGCAACGTTCAGTACTGCAGTATATACCAGCTACAGCTGAAGAAGGATAAGTGGGGGAAGGATTATTTGTCCAGTTAGAAGACCGATGAAAAAAGGTATACATACGGTACTTTTATTTCAATAAAAAAAATAAGTGCAGGAGAAGGGGGGGTCTACTTAAAGCTGGAGATGGGTGTTAAATAGATCACTACACGGATATAGATGCAAAACATATAAACACTACAGCTTTCCTTCAATGTTTGAGTGTGAAGGTTTGTAAGTAACATGCTAAACTGTACCACTGATATACAAAATATGCAATCTAATCAAATCTAGAAAAAAATAATCCTGAAATTCACCCCTGTATTTGTTGTATGATACAAACCTGTGCATATGATATTGATTTGCATTCCGTAACACATAAACTGTTGTAAGAAATATAATATACCAAGTGCAATAACCCATAATAACCCATAGAAACCAAATTCTGTCTCTTTTTCGTTTACAGTCGATGAAACAATAACTGATAATTGGTTGCTGTGGATTATTAGCATTATGCACAATTAAATCAGAATTTACATTGAACTGATCTTACCTGCATGTTTCTTGGAAGGTGCCTTCTCCATGACTTGGGGTATGCTCTGTTGTCTCCATGTAGGTACTTTTTCAGGTACATTGGTAACATGCCTTCATTGTTGGGTGCCTTGTCTTCTGCAGGCTCCAGTTGCCCCCTTGACTCTCTATCAAAGCTCCTAGCTTCATTCATGGGCTCTGTGAACACCCACTGTTCCCCTTCCAAGCTTTGAGCTTGTTCCCCTGGTTGATCATTCAGCCATGTCTCTTCTGGCATCCTCTTTTCTTCTCTTGGTTCCATAAAAAGTAAGTTGTTTCCTTTTATATTTTTCTGTACAAGTTCTGGGTCTTTTACTGCCAACCCTTGTTCTTCCAGACCTGTCAATTCTTCCTTTGCTGGTTCCATAATCATCAACTTGTTTTCTCCTAAACTTCTCTTTGCTGTATCTCGATCTCCAGTGTGCCAGCTCTGCTCTTCAAAATCTCTATTTTCTTGCTTAATTTTGTTAAAGTTCCATCCAGCTTCTTCTAGGTTCTCACTATCCTGAATTGCCTCCTCGCCATCAGCCAGACTTCTCTCCTCTAGGTTTCTGTAGAGCTTCTCCATCAAAACGCTCCTTTTTCTAGGGTCAGTGTACAGCTGGTGGTCAGGTCCTACTCCCGTCCACAGTCCATATGTTACCCCTGCTCTCTCTCCTGCCCACTGCTGGCCAGTTGTAACATCTCTGCGCCATAAGTAAGGGGAGCGCCGAACGCCAATGAGAAGTCCAGATGCTCTGCCTACAGTGTGGTACCTGGGACTGGCAGAGTGCTTGTACCAAAGGTCTCCCGGTTGGGGGGCCACCAGAAGTAGGGAGCCTAAAAACCAAAAGCCAGCTGTGCTTATTAGCCTGCCCATACTATACCTGTGCAGCAGCTTAAAAATATTGTAGCAGTCTCAGTGGAGCATTCAAAGATGGACACTCTGTCAGCTGCTAAAGAGTTTTTTGGAGAATGCTGGGGACTCTTTGAAAAGTGCAGAGAAGAGGTAGATCACAAAGAAGAAGCAATGCAGAAAGCAAAAGGATTAGGGCACAGGAGTCCCTTCCCTGCACACAGCCTAAGTATAGAGTTCTATCTCTGAGCCCCCTGCTCCTCTCTTTATAAAGACAATCTGGAGGAGGGGGTAGGAGAGATGAGATCGTCACAGTTAACAGCATAATTCTGAGACTCATACTCAAAGGGAGGGAGTCTGTATGTGTGTATTGGGTCTAATGTACACTCTGTACCTTCATGATACAATTTTGTTAGTATTGTGCTGATGTGTCCCTGTAGTTGTCGTTTGTGGTTTTGCATGACTCTTACTATTCACCCATGGACTAGAACTCATGAAATAGAGCAGTGATGGAAAAAGTGTAAAACTCTTATGGTCTGCATATTCACTGCTGCCAGAATTTGGTCATTTAGCTGGGCTTCGGTGAGTAAAACAGTTTTCTTAAAGGGCCTTATTCAAACATCCTTGTGCAATGTTAAGGAAAATGCAAAGTGACTGTAATGCCCTGTATACACGGTCGGATTTTCTGGAAAAAGTGCGATCGGATTGTGTTGTCGGAAATTCCGATCGCGTGTGGGCTCCATTGGACTTTTTCCGTCGGAATTTCCGACACACAAAGTTTGAGAGCAGGATATAAAATTTTCCGACAACAAAATCCAATCCTTTAAATTCCGATCGTGTGTACACAAATCCGACGCACAAAGTGCCACGCATGCTCAAGATAAATTAAGAGAGGAAAGCTATTGGCTACTGCCCCGTTTATAGTCCCAATGTACGTGTTTTATGTCATCGCGTTCAGAACGATTGGATTTTCCGATAACTTTGTGCGACCGTGTGTATGCAAGACAAGTTTGGCCCAAAATCCGTCTAAAAAAATACGATGGATTTTGTTGTCGGAATATCCAATCAATGTCCGATCGTGTGTACAGGGCATTAGAGTGTACTATGCGTTATGCGTTTTATCAGCCTTGACTGACATTAGCAAAACACGCTCACGCTTTTCACACATGTGTGAACAAATTCCAACAATAACAATAACCGTGTGTGTCAGCTTAGCATAAAGACAGATTTTTGGTAATAACACTGGCTGGAACAAAAAAAAAAACGAAGTGGGCATGTAATAAAAAAAAATAGCTTTTTAAATACATGGCTGAAATTTTTCTTTAACCGCTTCAATACAGGGCACTTTCACCCCCTTCCTACCCAGCAGTGTTAATTTTCGTTTAGTCAACTAAATGAATACTATTTTAGTTGACTAAAATACGACTAATGCCGCGTACACACGAACGGACTTTATGGCAGACTTTGTCCGCCGTACTTTTCAACAGACTTTACGACGGACTTTCCGAATAAACGGACTTGCCTACACACAATCAACCAAAGTCCGATGGATTCGTACGTGATTACGTACGACCGGACTAAAACAAGGAAGTTCATAGCCAGTAGCCAATAGCTGCCCTAGCATCGTTTTTTGTCCGTCGGACTAGCATACAGACGAGCGGACTTTTCGTCCGGACTCGAGTCCGTCGGACAGATTTAAAACATGTTTCATTTCTAGGTCCGTCAAACTTTTGAGAAAACAAAGTCCGCTGGAGCCCACACACGATCGAATTGTCCGACGGACTCCGGTTCGCCAGACCAAGTATGCTGTAAAGTCCGGTCGTGTGTACGCGGCATAAAACTAAAACAACTTGAGATGACTAAAATACGACTAAAACTAAAATGGCATTTTAGTCAAAAGACTAAAATGGAACTAAAACTAAAATGCCATTTTAGTCAAAAGACTAATGCCCTGTACACACGGTCGGATTTTCCGACGGAAAAAGTGCGATCGGATTGTGTTGTCGGAAATTCCGATCGCATGTGGGCTCCATCGGACTTTTTCCGTCGGAATTTCCGACACACAAAGTTTGAGAGCAGGCTATAAAATTTTCCGACAACAAAATCCGGTTAAATTCCGATCGTGTGTACACAAATCCGACGCACAAAGTGCCACGCATGCTCAGAATAAATTAAGAGACGAAAGCTATTGGCTACTGCCCCGTTTATAGTCCCAACGTACGTGTTTTACGCCACCGTGTTCAGAACGATCGGATTTTACGACAACTTTGTGTGACCGTGTGTATGCAAGACAAGTTTGAGCCAACATCCGTCGGAAAAGATCCATAGATTTTGTTGTCTGAATGTCCGATCAATGTCCGATCGTGTGTACAGGGCATAAGACTAAAACTAAATTGAAATTTGACTTCAAAATGAACACTGGTCTGTAGTGCATGTTCATACCTCAATACCATTAATACCATAAATAATATGAGGTTTAACATAAACATAACATAACATAACATAACATAACATAAAACATATGAGGTTTTTCACTCCAGCAGTATATAATGAGTTTGGATACTTTAGAGAAATGTTAACTAATGTATTACAATTTAATTACACCCATTCGATTTTAGACGACTAAAATGTGTTTTAGTCGACTAAAATGTACTAAAGATTTTAGTCGACTAAAACGTAGGACGTTTTAGTCGACTAAAATGTACTGGAGATTTAGTTCACTAAATACTACTAAAACTAAAACAATTGCAGAAGCTGCCAATCAGTGCCCACTCACAATGCCTACCACTGTCAGTGCCACCAGGGATGCCTATCAGTGCCGCGTATCAGTGCCGCGTATCAGTGCCCATCAGTGCTGCCTATCAGTGCCCATCAGTAGCCAGCAGTGCCGCCTATCAGTGCCCATCAGTGCTACCCATAAGAACCCATCTCTGCAGCCTTTCAGTGCCCATCAGTGCTGCCTATCAATGCCCATCAGTGCTGCATATCAGTGCCACCCATCACTGCCACCTACCAGTGCCCATGGTCAGTGCCTGTCAGTGCCCGCTCATTAGTGCCGCCTTATCCGTGCCTGTCAGTGCTGCCATATAAGTGCCCATCAGTGAAAGAGAAAACTTACTTATTTACAAAAAATTTTAACAGAAACAAAAGCAAAACTTTAATTTTTTTCAAAAATTTTTTTTTTTCTTTTTTTATTTGTTTTGCAAAAAATAAAAACCGCAGAGGTGATCAAATACCACCAAAAGAAAGCTCTATTTGTGGGAACAAAATGATAAAATTTAGTATGGGTACAGTGTTGTATGACCGCGCAATTGTCGTTCAGACTGCGGCAGCACTGAAAGCTGAAAATTGGTCTGGGCAGGAAGGTGTATAAGTGCCCAGTATTGAAGTGGTTAATAGATATTCACACTGCACTTATAATTTCCCCAACAGGGGTGTTGTTTAGATTTCTCTATATTGCAAGTATTATCCAGGGAATTGTACACATTTTTATACTGTTTTATATTTATTTTTCACTATCTATATACAACCATTCCATTTCCAAAGCACTAAGTCAGGGATAGGCAACCCCTGGCACTGGTGCTTGCAAGCGGCACACGATGCCTCTTTTGCCGGCACTTGACTCCGTCCCATTAGCAGAGCAGCCCAGGGAAGTGTCAGTGAGATATTAATGAATTTCAATTTCAGAATTCTCCACGATGCACCTGCACTGAGGGGGAGGCACTGTGCCCCCACACATTGTAAAAGATGGGAAACATTCTTTGGTTACCTAACTTTGCTGTAGCTGCTTTTGTAATGGGGGAGAGATTGGGTGCAGTTCTGCTAGGGGGCGGTCCCTGTTTCTAAAAGGAGGACTGTCATTGGCTACTGCTAAAGCCAATCACACTCCTGCTAGCCCCGTCCACTATCTATTGAAAGATGACTCGCTTGGTCGCCACTACCAATCTCAGAAAGAAGAGATTTCACTGTGATTGAGAAAACCACAATCAGGTGACCGTTTGTGGAATTACTGTTGAACTTCTGGGAACTTTGTTGAAATTATTCCTGAACCTTTGCATCACTTACTACTGAACCCCCCTGCACTCTGTGTCCCTTTAAGCCAGAGTCAGTATTCAGCACAATGAAAATCACACCCAACTTTTCCTGTGACGTAGAGCGCCGCACTTTTTCTCAGCTGCGGGGGCCCAACTGATGATCCTGCACACAGGCCCACTGCTTTCAGAAAATGCTTCTGACCTGAGCTCATCATTGTGCATCCATTCTAGATGCTTGTATGTGACATCACATACATCACACACATCACGTACAAGTATGTGGGCTGGATGCGGGAGTTGGATCAGCAGGATGAATGTGCCAGAACAGGTAGATATGTCTCATCTCTGCTTTCTTTCACCATTCTGCCTTTCACGCATATTATAAATGAGCAGGAGGGTACAGCATTGGGGAAAATGAGCAGAGGGGTTCAGAGGTGGGACAGATGAGCAGGAAGAGTACAGCGGTGGAAGAGATGAGAAGGGGGTTCAGCAGTGGGACATAAGAGCAGGGGGGTAGAGTGTTGGGCCAGATGAGCAGGGGGTTTCAGTGTTGGTGCAGATGAGAAGGGGGTTCAGTGTGGGACAGAAAAGCAGAGGGGTAGAGCAGTGGGGCAGATGTGAAAGGAGGTGTATTGGTGGGACAGATGAGCAGGGGGTTACAGTGGTGGGCAGAAGAGCAGGGGGTACAGAGATGAGACAGATTTGCAGCAGGTACATTGGTGGGGCAGATGAGTAGATGGGTTCAGTGTTAGGACAGATGAGAAGGTGATTCAGTAGTGAGACAGAAGAGCATGTGAATAAGGCAGTGGAGCAGATGTGCAGGGGGTATAGTGGTGGGGCAAATGAGAAAAGGGGGAAAATTGATGGGGCAGATGAGCAGGGGGGTTACAGTGATTGGACACAAGGGGGTACAGTGGTGGGGCAGATGTGCAGGAAGTACAGAGGTGGGAGGGATGAGAAGGGGGTTCAGCGGTGGGACAGAAAAGCAGGGGGGTACAGTGATGGGGCAGATGAGCAGGGGGTTATAGTGGTGGGAGGGATGAGAAGGGGGTTCGGCAGTGGGACGGATGAGCAGGGGGTTACAGTGGTGGGACAGATGAGCAGGGGGGTTCAGTGTTGGACCAGATGAGAAGGGGGTTACAGTGGTGGAAAAGATGAGCAGGGGGGGTTCAGTGTTGGGGCAGAGCAGAAATTACCAGTAATGTTCTCTGTATACACTTTGCTCAGTTCTGATTGCAGGCTAAGGCCCCATTTACACCTACTGTAGTGGGAACCCACGTTCCCACATGCATTTACTGGCAGGATGCGCAGAGGGCGGTCCAGTCACTTGAATAGGCTGCCCAATGCATGACAAACGCACCAAAGAAGCGCCAGAACCTTTTGCAGATGTGGAATGTCATACGTTTTTTCAATGTGCATTTTGCATACCTCCCAACATTTTGAGATGGGAATGAGGGACACCTACTAGCAAACGTATGTAGGCATAGGACACACTTCCTGCCACACCCCCTTAAAGGGGAATTAACCAAAAAAAAGGTTAATTAAATGCATAGGGGCTTTTTTTTTACCACTACTATTCCTATATATTGGCTTTTAAAATTTACAAATGCATCAATTTAGAATTTGGATTTGGTTTAGCACTGGGAAAGATAAAAAGTGCATTTTTTATATACGACTATATAGATCAGACCAAAATGAGGGACAAATGAGGGGGGAAGAGGAACAGAGGGACATTGCTCCAAATCAGGGACAGTCCCTCGAAATCAGGGACAGTTGGAAGCTATGCATTTTGTAGCATTTGTAGCTCCTCTACTAACTGCACTTGGGGTGCCACTTGGGATTTGCCTTTGTAGCACGTTTTTTGCACGTTTCTTTTTGAAGTGTTTGTACCTTAAAGTGATTTGTAAAGTCTAGTTTTTTTTCTATAAAAATTTTTAAAAAATGTTATACTTACCTGCCCTGTGCAGTGGTTTTGCACAGAGCAGCCCGGATCCTCTTCTTCCCAGGTGCCCTTTCTGTGCTCCTGGCCCCTCCTTCCTGTTGAGTTCCCCCACAGCAAGCAGCAAGCTATGGGGGCACCCAAGCCGAGCCGCAGCTCTGTGTATCCATTCAGACACGGAGGCAAGGTTCATCCCCGCCCCCTCTCTCTCTTTGGCTAACTGAATTTAAATGACAGCAGCGGGAGCCAATGACCCCACTGCTGTGTCTCAGCCAATCAGGAGGGAGAGTCCCAGACGGCTGAGGCAATTGTGGAGATCGCTGGATCGAGAGGGGGCTCAGATAAGTATTAGGGGGGCTGAGGGGGGCTGCTGCACACAGAAGGCTTTTTATCTTCATGCATAGAATGCATGAAGATAAAAAAAACATCTGCCTTTATATACAATTTAAGTGTGTTTTGATAATTGTGCTACTGAAATGAATAAAAATTGGTCTTTATATGTTTGGTCTTAGGGCTCATTCACACAACCTTTGGTGTCTGAAGAGTGATCCACGTTCAAATTGCTCTTCAGAGAGCAATTAACAGGTGGTGAGGAGGCATTGCATCACTTGAACTCAGTACTAGCACGCCACAACACTGTGCATTGCACACTGTGTGCTCTCAGAGCAGCCCTATTCCCTTGAATGGGTCACAATCTGCGCACGCTACACCCATCAAAAGCAACAGAGGGTATAAACCCTGGCATGGTCACATAGAAAAGCTTCATGGCTGCGGCATGTGTATACCTGCAGTACTGCCTCTACAGGGGGTAGCGGTTAGGGCCAGGCAAACACTATTCTTCCCCTGAAATAAGACAGTCTAGGGAACAGTCTGCACTACTTCTTCTTCCCACTACCTTCACATAAACATGTACACTCAAGTAAAGACATACAGTAACTATAGACACAGCAGACAATACAATCACTACTGAGCCTTATGCCCTGTACACATTATTATTATTGTTATTATTATACGCGATTTATATAGCGCCAACAGTTTACGCAGCACTTTACAATGTATAGGGGGGACAACACAATTACAGTACAGTTCAATACAAAAGGTACAGGAAGGCCCTGCTCGTAGAGCTTACATTCTAAAGGGAGGGGGTGGTGGTACAAAAGGTAATAGCTGCAGAGAATGATTTGATGGGGGTTGCTCGGGGACAGTTGTTATGTGGGTGTGGGATAGGCTTTCCTGAATAAATGAGTTTTCAGGGATCTCCTAAAGGTGGACAGGGTAGGGGCTGATCAGACATACTGGGGCAGGGAGTTCCAGAAGATGGGAGAGGCTCTGCAGAAGTCCTGAAGGCGAGCATGGGAGGAGGTAACAAGGGAGCTAGAGAGCAGGAGGTCCTGGGAGGAACAGAGGGGACGATTTGGGTGATATCTGCAGATGAGGTTGGTGATGTAGATGGGGGCGATGTTGTGAATGGCCTTGTATATTATGGTTAGCATTTTGAATTTTACACGGTGGGGTGGGGAAGCCAGTGAAGAGATTGGCAGAGAGAGGCGGCAGCCAAGGATTGATTAGTGAGGCGTATTAGTTTAGCAGCAGCATTCATAATAGACTGAAGGGGTGATAGCCTGCTTTAGGGTAGGCCATTAAGGAGAGAATTGCAGTAGTCAAGGCGGAAAATAATCAAGGAGTGAAAAGTTGCTTTGTGGTGTCATTAGTCAGGAAGGGTCGAATTCTGGAGATGTTGTGCAGGTTAAGGCGGCAGGATTTAGCCAGTGATTTGATATGGGGGCTGAAGGAGAGGTCAGAATCAAGGATTACACCCAGGACCCTGGCATGTGTGGAGGGACCAATGGTTGTGTTGTTGATATTAATGGTGAAGTCACGGGGGAGGGCCGTAAAGGAGGAAATATAACAAGCTCAGTTTTAGAAAGATTAAGTTTGAGGAAGTGGTGTGACATCCATACCAATATGTCATTCAGTAAGTTTGAGATCCGTGAGATCGAGGGGGTGAGTTGAGGAGTGGAGAGATAGATCTGTGTGTCATCGGCATAGAGGTAGTATTGGAAGCCATGGGAGGTTATCAACTGGCCCAGGGAAGAGGTATAGAGTGAGAATAGGAGAGGCCCAAGGACGGAGCCTTGGGGTACCCCAACAGAAAGAGGAAGGGGAGCAGAGGAGATGGAGTTGTAAGTTACACTGACAGTGCGCTGAGATAGGTAGGAGGATGACCAGAATAATGCAGAATCATGGAGGCCAAGGGAGTGTAATTTGCTGAGGAGGAGCAGGTGGTCAACTGTGTCAAAGGCAGCAGAGAGGTCTAAAAGTATGAGTATGGAGTAGTGGCCATTGGTTTTAGCAGTTATTAGGTCATTGGTGAGTTTTAGTAGGGCAGTTTCAGTAGAATGTTGTGGGCAGAAGCCAGACTGTAGGGGGTTGAGAAGGTTGTTGTCCGTGAGGTAGCGACTGATTTGGTCATGAACAAGGCATTCAATGAGCTTGGAGGCAAATGGGAGCAGGGAGATGGGTCTTAAGTTATTCAAACAGGTGGGGTCTAGTGAGGGTTTTTTGAGTATGGGGGTAACCAGTGCATGTTTGAGCAGGGAAGGAAAGGTGCCGGAAGAGAGGGAGAGGTTGAAGATGTGGGTTAGGGAGTTGAGGATAGAGTGGGAAGGTGGTCGCAGTAATTGAGAGGGGACAGGGTCCAGGGGACAGGTAGTGAGGTGGGCCATGGAGAGAAGTTTATCAACTTCATCTGTGGTAACTGGGCAAAAGGAGGAGAGTATTGAGTGTGGTATTGGACCTGCTATGTTGGGTAGGGGAGGAATTTGAATGCTGGATATCTCCTTGCGAATTGTGTCGATTTTGCTATTGAAGTGGTTGGCAATCTGTTGAGCGGTAAGCAAGTTGGTGGGTGGGCGCAGTGAGGGGTGAAGTAAGGAATTAAGGGTAAAAAAGAGTTGACGAGGTTTGGATGAGAGGGTTTTGATGACCGGTTTTGCCTTCGGAATAAACTCTAAAGGGTTCTACGACGAAGTTCGACGGAATTCCGCTCAAGTTGTCTTGCATACACACGGTCACACCAAATTCTGACCGTCCAAAACACGGTGACGTACAACACGTACAACGGGACTAGAAAACCGAAGTTCAATAGCCAGTAGCCAATAGCTTCTGTCTCGTACTTGCTTCAGAGCATGCGTCGTTTTTGGTGCGTTGGAACAGCATACAGACGAGCAGTTTTTCAGATAGTAATTTGTTCTGTCGGAAAAATATCAAACATGTTCTCTATCTAAGTCCGTCTGAATTTTCAACAGAAAAAGTCCGATGGGGGCATACACATGGTCGGAATATACGATGAAAGACTCTTTCTGTCGGAAATTCCGCTCTTGTGTACGCGGCATAAGGAAGTCCAGCAGAAGTCTAGAAAAGATGTGTAGCGCTACCCCCGTAGGAGCCGCTGATTTTACCTGGTTCTTCCCCAAACAGTGCAGAGACCACCAATCACACTCTAACCCCCTGCTCATCTGCCCCACCAATGTTCCCCTTTCTCATCTGCCCCACCACTGTACCTCCCTGCACATCTGCTCCACCGCCGTACTCCCATGCTCTTCTGTCTCACCGCTGAACCATCTTTTCATCTGTCCTAACATTGAACTTATCTGCTCATCTGCCCCACAACTGTAACCCCCTTTCTCATCTGCCCAACCACTATACCTCCTGCACATCTGTCCCACCTCTGTTTTCCCTGTTCTTCGGCCCCCTGCTCATGTGTTCCACCGATGTACCTCCTTTCTCCTCTGCACATCTGCCCCACCTATGTACCCCTCTGCTCCTCTGCCCCACCACTGTAACCCCCTGCTCATCTCTCCCACCAATGTACCTCCTTTCTCCTCTGCCCCGCCAGTGTACCCCCTGTACATCTGCCCCATCTCTGTGCCCCCTGCTCTTCTGCCCAACCACTGTAACCCCCTGCTCATCTGTCCCACCAATGCACCTCCTTTCAGATCTTCCGCACCGTTATAACCCACCCTGCTCTCCTGTCCCACCGCTGAACCCCTTTCTCATCTGCCCCAACACTGAACCCCCCTGCTCATCTTTCCCACCAATAAACCCCTTTCTCATCTGGCCTAACACTGAACCCCCCCTGCTCATCTGTCCCATCACTGACCCTGCTTTTCTGTCCCACCACTGAACCACCTTCTCATCACTCCCACCACTGTACCTCCTGCACATCTGCCCCACCACTGTACCCCTTGGTCTTCTGTCCAACCACTGTAACCCCCCCCTGCTCATCTGCCCCATCAATGTACCCCTTTTCTCATCTGCCCTACCACTGTACTTCCCTGCACATCTGCTCCACCCCCGTATCCCCATTCTCTTCTGTCTCACTACTGAATCACCTGCTTATCTGTACTAACACTAAACCCATCTGCTCATCTGCCCCATCACTGTAACCCGCATTCTCATCTGCCCCACCAATGTACCTCCTGCACATCTGTCTCACCTCTGTACCCCCCTGCTCTCCTGCCCCACCACTGTAACCCCTTGCCCACTGGTGTGTGTAAGTCTGAATATGGGACGTAATTGGGGTACGCAGCATATTACAAATAAGCAAGAATATCCCTGGGGAATATGGGTCCCTAGGACATCTACTTTGAACTGAAGGCCCTGATATAGTGCTCCAAGAAATGTTCAATTTGAAAATATTGGTGCACTTCAGTAAGGTTTGTTGTAATGTGGAGAATACTTGGACCACGCCTGGAAACAAGATGGAGAGTGGAAAGCAGGACCAAATGCCGGATTTTAGAGAAAGGTAAGTTTAGGTAAGTTTAGCTGTGCTAGGTGGTAACTAACCTGGCTAATTTGTACTCGATGTGATCATTTAGGTTTTCTCCTAAGCCTGATTTAACTGTGGTTCCTCTCTGCTGTCAATAGGTGACGCTGTTCCCTTTGGCTTTTCTGTGATGAGCTGCAGTGAGACCGAGTTATGAATATGCATATTTTTTTCAGTCAATCAATAGGAGTTTCATGGCAACTGAGCATGCTGGGAGAGAGTAAATATTTGGAGGAAGTCAGGTGATTAGGGTCCTCCCACCCAGACCTTGGTCCGGAGTGGATGTGTGAGGAACAGCTGCGTTGGATGAGGATTGGCCATGTGCTTGAGGCTCTGCCAGGGAGAAAGCCTGTTTGCTGCCTGGAGGTGTGAGGGAGTTTATGTCGGCGAGTCTATTGTTGCCTGGAGGTGTGAGTGAGATTCTGTCGGAGAGAGCTTGTTCTTGCCTGGGGGTGTGAGGGAGATTCTGCTGGAGAGAGCCTGTTGTCGCTTGGAGGTGTATGCAAGGTTCTGTCAGGGAGAGAGCCTGTTGTTGCCTGGGGGTGTGAGGGAGGTTCTGTCGGAGAGAGCCTGTTGTTGCCTGGAGGTGTGAGGGAGGTTCTGTCGGAGAGAGCCTGTTGTTGCCTGGAGGTGTGAGGGAGGTTCTGTCGGAGAGAGCCTGTTGTTGCCTGGAGGTGTGAGGGAGGTTCTGTCGGAGAGAGCCTGTTGTTGCCTGGAGGTGTGAGGGAGGTTCTGTTGAAGAGAGCCTGTTGTTGCCTGGAGGTGTGTGGGAGGTTCTGTTGAAGAGAGCCTGTTGTTGCCTGGAGGTGAGAGGGAGATTCTGTCGGAGAGAGCCTGTTGTTGCCTGGAGGTGTGAGGGAGGTTCTTTTGAAGAGAGCCTGTTGTTGCCTGGAGGTGAGAGGGAGATTCTGTCGGAGAGAGCCTGTTGTTGCCTGGAGGTGTGAGGGAGATTCTGTCGGAGAGAGCCTGTTGTTGCCTGGAGGTGTGAGGGAGATTCTGTCGGAGAGAGCCTGTTGCCTGGAGGTGTGAGGGAGGTTCTGTCAGGGAGAGAGCCTGTTGTTTCCTGGAGGTGTGAGGGAGGTTCTGTCAGAGAGAGCCTGCTGCCTGGAGGTGTGAGGGAGGTTCTGTCAGGGAGAGAGCCTGTTGTTTCCTGGAGGTGTGAGGGAGGTTCTGTCGGAGAGAGCCTGCTGCCTGGAGGTGTGAGGGAGGTTCTGTCAGGGAGAGAGCCTGTTGTTTCCTGGAGGTGTGAGGGAGGTTCTGTCAGGGAGAGAGCCTGTTGTTTCCTGGAGGTGTGAGGGAGGTTCTGTCAGAGAGAGCCTGTTGCCTGGAGGTGTGAGGGAGATTCTGTCAGGGAGAGAGCCTGTTGTAGCCTGGAGGTGTGAGGGAGGTTCTGTCAGAGAGAGCCTTTTGCCTGGAGGTGTGAGGGAGGTTCTGTCAGGGAGAGAGCCTGTTGTTTCCTGGAGGTGTGAGGGAGGTTCTGTCGGAGAGAGCCTGCTGCCTGGAGGTGTGAGGGAGCTTCTGTCAGGGAGAGAGCCTGTTGTAGCCTGAAGGTGTGAGGGAGCTTCTGTCAGGGAGAGAGCCTGTTGTTTCCTGGAGGTGTGAGGGAGGTTCTGTAAGAGAGAGCCTGTTGCCTGGAGGTGTGAGGGAGATTCTGTCAGGGAGAGAGCCTGTTGTAGCCTGGAGGTGTGAGGGAGGTTCTGTAAGAGAGAGCCTGTTGCCTGGAGGTGTGAGGGAGGTTCTGTCGGTACCAGAGGTTACTCTTCTATAAGCCGGGGACTGTGAAGAGGGTGGGAAAGCTTCCAGAGGGACTCGCTAAGAGAAACCCTGCACAGTGCAGAGTTTTTTCTTCAGTTGCTTTAAGAGACAACTTTTACAAAAGTACAGGTAGCTGTTTACAGCTTAAGGGCCAGTTCACACCAAATGCAGTCCAGTGCGTTTTTTCTGCATAAAAAATGCATGGAAAGTAGGTTATATGGTTTCCAATGGCATAGTTCACACCAGAGCTTGCCGTTCCAGTGCATTCCAGTTCCAGAAAAAAAGTAAAACATGCTGCATTTTTTCTGCACTGGACTGTACTGGAACGCTGTAAAACGCACAAAAAACGCACAAAAAACGCACTGGAACATATTTGTCCTTATTTAAAAAAGGGGGAGCACTGGACTGCATCAAAAATGCATCAAAAACACACTGGAACACATCAAAAATGCGCATGCAGAAAAGCACCTGGAACGCATCCGAGCTGCGTTTCTATGGTGTGAACTGGCCCTAAAGGTTATTTTTCCTGTACTGCTGTCTATTTCTTTATTTTTGTCTAAGGAGTCTGCTGATTTTTCTGGTTTATTGCCCCAAGGGTGTCCTGTGCCCCAACCCTCTCTCCCTACATTTTGTTGTTGTGAGCAATGAACTCACTTTTGTTCAGCCTAAAAGGGACTGGTGCCCATCTTTTCTGCAACCAAACACACCCACCATGCCTAACAACCAGCACCCTGAGGTGAAATGTCAGCTCTCCCTGTCTCTGGGGGTGGCCACCACACAACAGGACATAAGAGGTCTGCTTGGTGTTTTTAACCCCACAAGTATTTGTAGGCTTCCCACACCTGTATAGTATGTTTCAGAACAGAGTTGGCCATTGTATGCTTTTTAAATACCACAAAAAACAAAACTATTAGCACAATGTGGTGGACTTTTGTTTCTTTTTAGAAAGGTTTCAAAACTTTCTGCAGCGCACTATGTGATCTGTGAGCCGCCATATCAGTTATGCGCATCCGGCCTTCTTATCAATTGACACCTCAATATGCCTCAGCTCCCACTGAGCAGAGATCTCTATACGTGCCCACATATAAAGGTAGCTATACAGGACACAAAGCTTTCTGATTGTTCCGCCAACTCCAAAAGGAAACAACAGCCAACAATTAGCCTGATTTGTTGATATTGTAATTCTCTCTATTGTGGAGCATTTGGTGGACTTGTTAAACATCTGAACACATGTATAAAATCTCATTATCCAGCAAATAAATAGGCCCGAGATGCGCTGCTTTTAATAAAAGAAATTATCTGAGCGCATTAAACTTTAGAAGCAAGATAAAAGATGCCAAAGATCGGCAATAAAGCTCCTCTAATTACTCATCTTAATGGGAAGTAAATTGTGCGAAATGTCACCCATTATAACACGGGCTTATTTAGTATCCACATCACAAACAGCTCAGCTTGAATAATACAGCAGAGGGGAAAAACTATTATATTACAAGCTGCTTGTCAGAGATGTATAAGAACCCAGGTATGTATCCTGATGGATATATAACAGAAAAGTTGGTGTTTTCATGAAGTCAGTTATGAAACATTTTCTGAATAATACATTTTGTTCAGATATTTTGTGTGTGTCAGATGGTAAATATACATATAACAGTGGTACATATAACAGTTTCTCAACTGAGTAAGGCCTTATGCACACGGGCATTAAAAAAAAAAAAACTTCATTTTTTCAGGCGTTTAATATATATTTTTTATGTCTTTAAACAAACTTCTATGTTAGCCTATGTGGCCATGCACATTGGGCATTTAGATCAGTATTTTAAGAGCAGAGGCATAAACAAATACACCAAAAGCTGCATTCAGAGAGGAGCCTATGGGGATAATTTCTGCATGTATACACATAAATGTGAATTACGGTAATATTCTGGCCAGTAGAATGAGTTTACACTCAACGCCATACACCTATAAAATACACATAAACGTGCATAATTACGCACCAAAATGAGCATTTTTTTTTAACCACTTGCTTACAGGGCACTTAAACCCCCCTCCTATCCAGACCAATTTTTAGCTTTCAGCCCTGACGCACTTTGAATGACAATTGCGCAGTCATACAACACTGTACCCAAATTAAATTTTTATAATTTTTTCAGCACAAATAGAGCTTTCTTTTGGTGGTATTTGATCACCTCTGCGGTTTTTACTTTTTGTTAAAAAAATGTAAAAAAGTGAATTTTTTTTTTTTTTAAATGTTTTTTTTAATATTTTGTTATAAAAAATTTAAAACGGGTAATTTTTCTCCTTCATTGATGTATGCTGATGAGGCGGCAGTGATGGGCACTGATAGGCGGCAGTGATGGGCACTGATGGGTGGCAGTGATGGACACTGATGGGTGGCAGTGATGGGTGGCACTGATTGGCACTACAGGTGGGCATTGATAGGTGGTACTTGTGGGCATTGATAGGTGGTACTTGTGGGCATTGATAGGTGGTACTTATGGGCATTGATAGGTGGCACTGTGGGCACTGTTAGGTGGCACTGTGGGCACTGTTAGGTGGCACTTTTATTGGGCACTGATGAGGCAGATGTGCCTCTTCAACTTCGGGACCGATGTCCCTGACATCTGAGCCAGTGATCGGCTTTTTTTTCTACTCGCGCTGTCAGCGTGAGTAAAAAAAAAAAACGATTACCGATGTTTTGTTTACATCATGTGATCAGCTGTCATTGGCTGACAGCTGATCACATGGTAAGGGGCCGGGACCGGCCCCTTACACGGATTGGTGATCAGCCGAGTCTCAGTGACTCGGTGATCACACCGCACCCGGCGTGCGCCCTGCAGGGCGCGCGCAGGGAGCGTGCACAGGGGAGGCCGTCATATGACGGCCTCCCGGGAATGCAGGTCCGCGCTGTGGCCATCATTCGGCCATAGCGCGGATGTCTAGTGGTTAATCTTAATTGTTCTGCCATCTCCCGGCAGAGATCCAGCATAGATTGGAGTAATTTAATATGCCCGTGCACATATGGCCTAAACGAACCAAACTTCAAAAACGTATGCCTGTACAGGATATTACAACGTATCTAAACCCAAGAACAAAAATGTAATATATTTCAGCTGAGCAGTCCTTGGATGCGGTGGTTGCATTCGTTTTTTTCTCAGCAAGTCCAAGCACAAAAAACACTATCTTGCTTGTCTAAATTAAAACACACCAAAAATTGCACCAGAACGTACATGTCCTTATTTGAGGTGAAGAAAAAGAGGGAAAGAATGCACTACTTATTTGTAAAAGCAATTAAACTAAATGCACACGACCGCAAGTAAATCATTATATGCATTTAGATGCATTTAGAAATGGCCCTTAATCACTTCACCCCCAGGAGGATTTGTCCCCTTAATCACCAGGCCATTTTTTTGCGATACGGCACTGCGTCACTTTAACGGACAATTGCGCGGTCGTACAACGCTGTATCCAAACAAGATTTACGTCCTTTTTTACCCACAAGTAGAGCTTTATTTTGGTGGTGTTTGATCACCTCTGCAGGGTTTTTATTTTTTGCACTATAAACAACAAAAAAAGACTGAAAATTAAAAAAAAATATTTATATATATTTTTTTTTACTCTCTGCTATAATACATATCCAAAAAAATAAATATATAAAAAATAATTTATTCATCAGTTTAGGCCGATATGTATTCTTCTACATATTTTTGCTAAAAGAAAAAACAATCGCAATAGGCGTATATTGATTGGTTTGCGCAAAAGTTGTCGCGTCTACAAACTATGGGATAGATTTAGGGACTCTTATTTTATTTTTTATTGTTTTTACTGGTAATGGCGGCGATCTGTGATTTTTAGCGGGATTGCGGCTAACTAATCTGACCCCAAATTACCCTTTTTGGGGACCAGTGACATTATTGCATTGATCAGTGCTATAAAAATTCACTGATCAATGTAAAAATGACACTGACAGGGAAGGAGTTAACACTAGGGGGCGATCGGGGGTTAAGTGTGTTCCTTGGGTGTGTTCTAATTGTAGGGGGATGGGCTGCCAGGAACATGATAGAGATCACTGTTCCCAATCACTGGGAACAGTAAATCTCTGTCATGTCACTAGGCAGAACGGGGAATCGCCTTGTCTACATAGGTAGTTCCCTGTTCTGCTCTCCTCACCGCGATCGCGGGTCACAGGTGGACATCGAGTCCGTGGGACCCGCGGGCACTCTCCCGCCGGTGGCACGCGTGTGCCCTCTATCCTTTTTGCAAGGACCGACGTACAGGTACGTCGATTCATGCAGGTGGGCCGACCTGGCGCGCTATATCTGTGTGAGCTGGTCGGCTAGTTGTTAAAGTGATAAGTCTTGTTTTTCTTGTTTAAAAATTACAAACATGTTATACTTACCTCCTCTGTGCAGTGGTTTTGTATAGAGCAGCCCAGATCCTCCTCTTCTCGGGTACCTCGCCGGGGCTTCTGGCCCCTCCCTCTTTCAGAGTGTCCCCACAGCAAGCAGCTTGCTATGGGGGCACCATTCTGACACAGAGCTGCAGCATGGCCCAGCCCCTCTCTCTCCTCATTGGCTCACTGAATTTGTTTAAAAGCAGTGGGAGCCAATGAGAGTCCCAGACAGCCGAGGTTCTTCAGCATCGCTCAGGTAAGTATTGGGGGGTTGCTGCACCCAGGTTTTTTTATCTTCTGCCTTTAGAACTACTTTAACCGCTTCCCGTTCGCCGGCCGTCAAATGATGGCTGGGCGGCGCTGCTCACGTTCTGGGTGGACATCATATGATGGCCTCCCAGAATGACTGCTCTCGCGTGCCCGTGGGGGCGCACATCACGGCGATCGGTGGTGCGATGTGTCAGTCTGACACACCGCTCCACTGATCTCGGTAAAGAGCCTCTGACAGAGGCTCTTTACCACGTGATCAGCCGTGCCCAACCACGGCTGATCACGATGTAAACAGGAAGAGCTGTTGATCGGCTTTTCCTCACTCGCGTCTGACAGACGCGAGTAGAGGAGAGCCGATCGGCTGCTCTCCTGACAGGGGGGGTCTGTGCTGATTGTTTATCAGCGCAGCTCCCCCTCAGATGCCCACCCAGGACCACCAGGATTCTGCCAGGACCACCAGGGATGGCCACCACACTGGACCACCAGGTATGCCACCCTAGACCACCAGGGAAATGCCAATCAGTGCCCAAGCATCTGCCAATCAGTGCCCATTCCCAATGCCTGCCAGTGCCATCAGTGATGCCTAACAATGTCATCTATCAGTGCCGCATATCAGTGCCCATCAGTGCCATGTATCAGTGCCCATCAGCGCCACCCATAAGTACCCATCAGTGCAGCCTTTCAGTGCCCATCAGTGTCGCCTATCAGTGCCCATCAGTGCCACCCATGAGTGCCCATCAGTGCCGCCTATCAATGCCCATCAGTGCTGCATAATCAGTGCCACATATCAGTGCCCATTGTGAGTGACCATCAGTGCCACCTCATTGGTGCCGCCTTATCAGTGCCCGTCAGTGCCGCCTTACCAGTGCCCATCAATGAAGGAGGAAACTTTCTTATTTACAAAATTTTATAACAGAAACGAAAGAAAAACTTTTTTTTTTTCAAAATTTTAGGTCTTTTTTTATTTGTTTAGCAATAAATAAAAAAAGGGAAGGGTGATCAAATACCACCAGAAGAAAGTTCTATTTGTGGGAACACAATGATAAAAATTCTGTTTGGGTACAGTGTAGCATGACCGCGCAATTGTCATTTAAACAGCGCTGAAAGCTGAAAATTGGCTTGGGCAGGAAGGGGGTATACCGTATATACTCGAGTATAAGTCGTTCCGAGTATAAGTCGAGGCCCTAATTTACTACAAAAAAATGGGAAAAACTTATTGACCCGAGTATAAGACGAGGGTGAGAAATGCACAGCTACTGTAAGTGGAAAAGAGGGTCAACAATGCCCATTTGCAGCATCACTGTGCCCATTTGCAGCCATAGGTCCCCTGAACTTCAAACTCGGTATATAAGGGTTCCTAGATGCTCCCTAGCTGCAGCCAAAATTTGGGGTCTCTGAACCCAAAGGGTCCTGAAATGACATTGCTGCAGATGGACACAGTTGACCAAATTTGGGGCCCTGTATCTCGGGGCCACTTAGTGCTAGGGACCCCAAATTTGGTGTGCAAACCCAGTGAAACTAGCACCATAAAATTACCAAAGCTGGGGTTTCTAGCACCAAGTGGCCCCGAGATACAGGGCCCCAAAAATCAGTTCAGAAAATGTCAAGCACTTTTCTGCAGCAGAAAATGACATTTTCCAAATCGATTTTGGGGCCCCGTATCTCAGGGCCACTTAGTGCTAGGAACTTCATCTTTGGATATGTTATGGTACCAGTTCCAAAGGGTTTGCACACTAAATTTGGGGTTCCTAGCACCAAGTGGCCCTGAGATATGGGGCCCCAAAGTTGGTTCAGAAAATGTCAAGCAATTTTCATAAGCAGAGAATGACATTTTCCGGACCGATTTTGGGGCCCCGTATCTCGGGGCCACTTAGTGCTAGGAACTTCATCTTTGGATATGTTGTGATACCAGTTCCACTGGGTTTGCATACCAAATTTGGGGTTCCTAGCACCAAGTGGCCCTGAGATACGGGGCCCCAAAGTCGGTTCGGAAAATAAAAATTTTTGCTGCAGAAAAGTGCTTGACTCGAGTCGAAGTCGAGGGGGGCACTTTCAGCACAAAAAAATGTGCTGAAAAATTCGACTTATACTCGAGTATATACAGTAAGTGCCCTGTATTGAGGTGGTTAAGCAGATAATTGCATGTATGTCACTACTCATGTGAATGAGGCCTAACTTTCCATATCTACATTGCTCTGGGTCAGTGACTGACAAAGTTTAAACTCAGCAGGTCAGTGTAACATAGGCAAGTAGCATTTACTGGAATGGCAGAATCTGTTTTTTCTCATGCAAAAAGGGAAGGCTGTGTACCTTGCGTACCAAAATGTCCACGTTTCAAATAATATCACAAATCGTTGTTTTTTCGGGTATTTCCATAATACCTATAAAAGCTGAGTGATTAGATAAAAGGTGCCTGATGCCTGTCCACATCCCCCTAGAACAACAACAACGCCAAAAAGACTTTTGTAGGTGACATATTTTTTTCTTTTCACTGACACAATGCTTGAGTAGGTGAGCTATTGTTTATGCACTTCATAGTACACAATCAGGGTGACTAAGAGAATGTGAGGATAGTTTCTAAGAAAAATGTAGATTTTTGGAGTGGGGGAGTACTTCTTACCTTTTATAGCATTTCTGATATCAACCTTTTAAGCAATGAAAATCTCACTAGGGACAAGTAAGTGTTCGCATTGTTTACAGGCAAACACCACCCTATTAAAGTGGTATTAAACCTTCTATTGTGAAAAAAAAGTGGTATTAAACCCAAAATTAAACATTTATTATAATTCAGCTTACCAATTCTTAGATTTGATGGCTGCATTCCTTTTTCTTTTATTTCTTTTTTTTTTTCTTCTATTTTTATCTGGGGATCTGACCAGTAAGTCTGCTGTTTTTCAAAAGAACAAGCTCTCTTGCAGATGTATCAGTTACAGAGATGAGACAAACCAATCAACACTGACAGAGGTGCTTACAATAATCAGCTTTTATTTACTTTGGTAAATTCTTTATCCCAAAAGGAGAAGGAAAAAACGGATGTAACTGCTTATAAAGCGTTAGGTGGAGTTTAGCTTCAATTTGTTAGCGTATCTAAATTTGCTAGTTCATCTAAGACTCCCCTCCCCCCAGACTGACTATGCTACAGTCTGCTGTGCCCCCTGTGCTCCTTCATCCAGAGTGGAGACACTCTAATACAGGAGGAGTGTTACTGGTCAGATGACCAGGTGAAAACAGAGGCACTAAAACCTAAATAAAGAAAACAAATGCAGCCATAACATCTAATGACTGGTAAGCTGCAATACATTACATTTTTGGTGTTGGGTTTCATCCCACTTTAAGCTGATTTTCAATTTCTGAGCAAAAAGATATTTGGACCCACAATAAAAAGGTCTACAAATGACCTAAGATTACTTTTATTAAGACATCTACTCTTTTACTTGTCTCTATCTTCTATTAGTAGTAGGAGTAGAGAAAACACCCCATACACTATATGGGCAAAAGTCTGTTGACACCTTGCCATTCCACCTACTATATGGCCAAATGCATGTGTACACTCCTCCAAATCCTTGTGCTCAGATGATTCCGGTGTTCTGCCGAGAAAGTTCCCCTCGGCAGATAAGGACCCCCCTCTACTGCGCAGGCGCTGGCGGAAATAGCCGAAGCGGAATAGTTGGAAATCAGCTGTACATGGCGCCTGTAAGAGGGCCCCTCGCGGGCTCGCTTCGCTCACCACGCTTCGGGCACGGCCTCGCTTCACTCGGCACTTTTTTATTCTCCCTCTAGGTCCACTTGGATGGTGGGGCTTGAACCTGGACCCAGGGCACAGGCGCCGTGTACAGCTGATTGAAGATTCTCTGCTTCGGCTATCTTCGGCGGCTCCTAGTAGTTCGTACAGCGCAAGCGCTGCGCCTGCGCAGTACGGGGGGTTCTTATCCGCCGAGGGAACTTTCTCGGCAAGACACTGGTAAAGGATACCAATAATACTAGAGCATACAGTTTTGGACAATCCTGCACACCTAGCCTTGTGGTAACAGTTTGGAGAATACTGCTTTCTGAACCAGCATGACTGTGCCCCTGTGTACAAAGCCAGCCATATAAAGATATGGTTGGAGTTTGGGGTGGGAGAGCTTGAAGTGGTTCTAAAGCCTTAAGGTTTTTCACCTATGCATTGAGGTAAAAAACCTTCTGTGCTGCAGCTGCCCCCCAGACCCCTGCCCATTTCCTTACCTGAGCCTGATCCGATCCAGCGATGTGCACAAGCGCAGCGGCTCCCGCCACTATTTCTCTCCCCATTGGACAGAATGATAGCAGCAGGAGCGATTGGCTCCTGCTGTTGTCAATCAAATCCAATGACACTGGAGCGGAGGGTGGGCCCAAGTCCTGCTGTCTGCGTCAATGGACGCAACAGCAGGTCTCGGGAGAGAGCATGCATGAGTGCCCCCTGGGAAAGCGGCTTTCCTTGGGGGCACCTGATGAAGAGGAGGGACCTGGAGCGGAGAGGATCAGGGCTGCTCTGTGCAAAACCACTGCACAGAGCAGGAAAGTATAGGCATGTTTGTTATTTAAAAAAAAAAAACTATGCTTTACTACCACTTTAAGTACTCACATAGGGCACAGAGCCCGGGCCTCAACCCTATAAAACACTTTTAGGTTGAATTGGAATGCAGTTTGCGAGCCAGGTCTTCATGTCCAACATCAGTACCAGACCTCACAACTGCTCTTTCAGCGGAATGAAAAACTTTCACAATCAATATTGTCATATTGATGTTCCAAGCTCAAAATGTAATATTTATTTTAAAAAAGAAGCATTTAATGTGTTTAAAAATAATGTTTCTGTTCATTGAACATTGGATTTACAGGACTGTGTGTACTAATGCTATAATGCTATTACGTCAAGTGTCCCTGGATACCGTTGTAGGGTGATGACGGGTTACGTACATCGAGCCCAGAGTTTCACAGTATGCTACTGAAGTCTGAAAGGGTTAAGGCACATTAAATGGCATTATTTAGTGTTCTATTTTTGTTAAAGGTAAAATCACTTTGTACACCCAGCGAAATGCACTCTCTCAGCTTGACTCCTGCTATCTGCGGAATTCAGGCACATCGCCCACTTGAAGGGATTAGACACAGCCATCGTTCCACTATTTATATGATTATTATGTAATTGACCCATCTTTCTACGGAGCTAAAGACATTTGTCTTTTGACAGAAACGAAGGAGTGGTAATTTAAAGTGAGTGAGTATCAGTAATATACAACAAAGTCTGGTTTTTACTCAGTAAGTCTGGTGTTATTAATGCTAAGCAGCAGGCAGATATAAAATACACCACTTAAAGCAGTTGTATGCCCTAGAAAAAAAAAAAAAAAACTGTAAGGCAAAGGAATATGAAATACTTACCTTAGAACGAAGCGTTCGCACCGCCTCCCAGTCACCGCTAAGGGAGCTGACATGTTCCCTCAGCGTTTCTTCCGGGTTCGCGGCTCCGGTGTTGTGAGTGGCCAGAGCTGTGATGACGTCACTCCCATGCATGCGCGCAGGAGTGCCCGTTCTGGCAAGGTCCGACAGCATCCACCGGACCTTCAGAGCGCATGCGCCGCTGACGTCAGCGGCTGCATGCAAGGTGAATATCTCCTAAACCGTACAGGGTTAGGAGATATTCATTTTACCTACTGGTAAGCCTTTTTATAGGCTTACCTGTAGGTAAAAATGTGCAAGCGGGGTATACAACCGCTTTAACGCAGAACAAAAGAATACTAGATATAGCTTCCATCCAGCAATGCCCTGTCTTCAAGCTTCTTTGTGGGTGCTTCCATCTTCACCCGGTCTTCTTGCAGGTTTGACAGCTTTGGCTGAGTGGTGCTGTTGTGATGTAAATTCATCCTGTCATTAAGGCATGCCAAGAATACTGTATACACTGAGCAAAGCATTTGTGGCTTATGCCGCGTACACACGGTCGGACTTTTAGACCGGACTTGTCCGACGGACGCCGACGGTCCAAATCCGGCGGAAAATCTGATCGTGTGTGGGCTTCACCGGACCTATAGATCTATCTATCTATAGATATATATGTATATATAGACATATATATAGGGATAGATAGATAGATAGATAGATAGATAGATAGATAGATAGATAGATAGATAGATAGATAGATAGATAGATAGATAGATAGATAGATAGATAGATAGATAGATAGATAGATAGATAGATAGATAGATAGATAGACACACGATCCTACACTTCCGGGTAGCGGGAGCGAAAGCGCGCCGCAAACGGCTCACTCCTGCTGTGATTACACACAGCGGGAGCCGATCACTCGGGACTGTGGACTGAAAGTCTGCCGGCACCCGCAGATCATTCGGTACAGAGGCAGAATGGCAGTCTGCCTATGTAAAGAAGTCAGATTGCCGTTCTGTCAGTAGGGAAGGCATGAATCTTGTGTTCTTGTAATACAGGGAGATAGATCCATGTCTTCCCCTAGGTAAAAGCACCTCCAACACTGTACAAAAACACAGGCTAGTGTTAAATCAGGTTATGGAGTCTCCTAGTAAGACATTCAGATGAGACAGTGAGCCCAAATCAGATAAAAAGGAAACGGTGCTGTTTATTCCATACACCATACACTGCAGTGGAGAGACACAATACAGTTCTCAGCAACAGCGAGTAAAAGTGAAAGTGTTTCTGACTTACAAACATCAAGTTTAGCAATTTATACGTATGAATATGCATAAGTTCTAGGCGTGTTATAGGTGTGACCGTATAGTTTAGTCTAATCAGCATTCATATCATCTTAACAGCAAGGGAACAGTTAAGTAGGTGGATACATAATCTGACCGATAGAAAGTGAAAAAAACATGGGCGCCACCATGATGGTACTGTATAGACCAGCTAGATTAGACAGTCCATTTCTTGGTGCAAAAAGGGAGTAAACTATTGCTTCTTATCTGGCGGTGAAGGTCATCATGGACTGAAAACTCTGTGTCTAAAAAGAAGCAAGAAAGTGCATTATAAATTCTTAAAGTGATAATTTTGAGTTATATATATGTATATATAAATAGAGACTATCAGACCCCTATAATTCTTTTCACTAAGCACACATTTAACCCTTCGATCGCCCCTGTTAACCCCCTCCCAGCCAGTGTCATCAGTACAGTGACAGTGCATATTTTTCAGCACCGATCACTGTATTAGTGTCACTGGTCCCCAAAAAAAGTGTCAAAAGTGTCAGTTATCCCCTCCCCCTCTCCATTCTTCTGCCCTTTCTCTTACTTCACATTCCCTTACACCCCCCCCCTCCCCCCAATGTTATATTCTTTCTCCCAAACGGGTGCTAGGTCTTAGTATACAACTAAATGTGTTATGGAATATGCTTTTATGTAGCTAATGTTTCAGGGTTCATGTCTGGATATCTTTAAATTTGATTTATGCTGTATCTTATTTGGTGTTTTATGTAGGTGTCTATGAAGGTTATATAACAGTATAATTATGTGTATTACAATGCAAGCTGTATTCTTCTTCTTGTTATCTTCATGTACAACGTGATTTCTTTTTGTCAATACATTTTTACTGTTAAAAAAACCCCAAAGTGTCAGTTAGGTGTCTGATTTGTCCGCCGCAATATCGCAGTCTCGCTATAAGTCACTGATCGCCACCATTACTAGTAAAAAAAATAAATAAATACAAATTCCATAAATATAGTTTGTAGACGCTTTTGCGTAAACCAATCAATTCATGCTTATTGGCATTTTTTTACCAAAAATATGTAACAGAATACATATTGACCTAAATTTGTTTTATTGGATGCGTTTTATTGTCAGTCTTTTGTAGTATAAAAAACGCAGAGTTGATCAAATACCACCAAAAGAAAGCTCTATTTGTGGGGAAAAAAAGGACATACATTTTACTTGGGTACAGCGTTGTATGACCGCGCAATTGTCAGTTAAAGTATTGCAGTGCCGTATCGCAAAAAATGGCCTGGTCATGAAGGGGGGTAAATCTTCTGGAGCTGAAGTATTTATGCGAAAAAAGGCTACCTGCCAGTATATTTTCGTAGACTACGACTAAACCCTATTGGATGAAATGTGTTAAACGATGTGGTTTCCTTTGGAATATATTGGCGGGTTTTGTGATGTCATCAGAGTGCGTCTGTCTTTCCTTTTCTGAATAAATGGGGAACTACAGCTTAATGCATATGGAAAGGCTGTGATCTGTAAATCAAATCATGAGGTTTAGGCTTCAATGGAATGGAGCAGTTAAATTTGGGTGCTTTCTCTGAAGCTTGCAGTGACAGCTTTCCCCCAAGGACACCTTATGCCGCGTACACACGAGCGGACTTTACGGCAGACTTGGTCCAACGGACTTTCCGAATGAATGGACTTGCCTACACACGATCAACCAAAGTCCGACGGATTCGTACGTGATGACGTACGACCGGACTAAAACAAGGAAGTTCATAGCCAGTAGCCAATAGCTGCCCTAGCGTCGCTTTTTGTCCATCGGACTAGCATACAGACGAGCGGACTTTTCGACCGGACTCGAGTCCGTTGGAAAGAGTCCGTCAAACTTTTGGGGAAAAAAAGTCCGCTGGAGCCCACACACGATCGAATTATCCGACAGACTCCGGACCGGCGCCGCAAAGTCCGATTGTGTGTACGCGGCATTACTTTCATCCCAAAAGAAGCAGTTTGGAGATATGTTTTTAGTGCTCAGGTGTGATCGAGGTCTACTGTACATTCTGTGACAAAGAATTGATAAAAAAAACCTAAGTGCAATCACTACAATATAGAGGAATGTGCTATATCAACTAGACTATTAAATTGTACTGTACATCAATAAAGTGTGCAAGAATAATCACCATGATATTTAAAGCCTATGTATACAATAGTAAGTGTCAGTACTGCTGCCCACACCTCCTGTGTTCCCACACGTATCAGTAAAAATCATATGTATCAAACCACTGCCCCACAGTACTTAAAAATACTGTGAAAAATAAAATGATTTTTTTGTGACAGAAACAATATTTCAGCAATAAAACTTGAAAATTAGAAATTAAACCAACAGTCCAATGTGTCCATATATTCTTATTAAACGTGATCTCAAAACGTGAATATTTGTATTAATATTATTTCCAAACGTGTCAAGTGTTTTTCAAAGTTTCCAATGTATTACTTAAATCTCTGGGACGTTCTTTCACCACTTGTGCTTACCCCTTCACCAACACTCCAATGCTTTCACCTAACATACACTATATTACTAAAAGTATTGGGACGCCTGCCTTTACACGCTCATTAAATTAAATGGCATCTCAGTCTTAGTCCGTAGGGTTCAATATTGAGTTGGCAGTCTCTGTTCTAATTCATCCCTAAGGTGTTCTATTGGGTTGAGGTCTCTGTGCAGGCCATTCAAGTTCCTCCACCCCAAACTCGCTCATCCATGTCTTTATGGACCTTGGTTTGTGCACTGGTGCACAGTCATGTTGAAACAGGGGCCATCCCCAAACAGTTCCCACAAAGTTGGGAGCACAAAATTGTCCAAATAGTCTTGGTATGCTGACGCCTTAAGAGTTCACTTCAAGCCCAACCCCTGAAAAACAACCCCACACCATAATTCCCCCCTCTACCAAATGATTTGGACCAGTGCGCAAAGCAAAGGCATGGATGAGTGAGTTTGGGGTGGAGGAACTTGACTTACCTGCACAGAGTACTGACCTCAACCTGGCAGAACACCTTTGGGATGAATTAGAGTGGAGACTGCAAACCAGGCCTTCTAATCCACATCAGTGCCTAACCCTTTCAAATGTGCTTCTGGAAGAATGGTCAAACATTCCCATAGACACACTCCTAAAGCTTGTGGACAGCCTTTCCAGAGGAGCTGAAATTTATGTTATAGGTGCAAAGGGTGGGCCCATTCTATTACTAGTGTAGGACCCACTAATTCGGGGTACTTTGTCACAGTAAGTGGGCTTAGCACTATATGACCATATCGTGTGACCAAACCCCCCCCGTATTTTTTGAATATGTTCAGGTGTTTTTTTTTTTTTTTGCATATACAGACTGATTTTACTTTTGTGGTTTTAGTAACACTTTAAGGGAAAAAAGGTTTGCCAAACCTGCCTGGCCCTATATGAAAAAGTAATTGTCCCCTAAACCTAATAACTGGGTGTGCCAACCTTGGCGGTAACTGCAATCAAGTGTTTGCGATAACTGTCAATGAGTCTTTCACATTGCTGTGGAGGAATTTTGGCCCACTCTTATTTGCAGAATTGTTTTAATGCAGCCACATTGGAGGGTTTTTAAGCATGAATGGCCTGTTTAAGGTCATGCCACAGCATCTCAATCGGATTTAGGTCCGGACTTTGACTAGGCCACTCCAAAACCTTAAATTTCGTTTTTTTGGGTTTTTTTGAGCCATTCAGAGGTGGACATACTGGTGTGTTTCAGATTATTGTCCTGCTGCATAACCCAAGTGCGCTTGAGCTTAAGGTCGCAAACGGATGGCCGGCATTCTCCTTCAGGATTTTCTGGAAGAGCTCAGCATTTATGGTTCCATCAAGAATGGCAAGTCGCCCAGGTCCTGAAGTTGCAAAGCAGCCCCAGACCATCACACTACCACCATGTGTGACTGTTGGTTTGATGTTCTTTTTATGAAATTCTGTGTTAGTTTTACACAAGATGTAACGGGACGCACACCTTCCAAAAAGTTAAACTTTTGTCTCATCAGTCCATAGATAATTTGCCCAAAAGTTTTGGGTATAATAAAGATGTTTTTTGGCAAATGTGAGACGAGCCTTTGTGTTCTTTTTGGTCAGCAGTGGCTTTTGCCTTGGAACTCTCACATGGGTGCCATTTTTGCCCAGTCTCTTTCTTATTGTTGAATCATAAACACTGATCTTACCTGAGGCAGGTGAGGCCTGCAGTTCTTTAGATGTTGTTCTGGGTTCTTTTATGACCTCCTGGATGATTCGTTGTCGTGCTCTTAAAGTAATTTTTTTGGGCCGGCCACTCCTGGGAAAGTTCACCACTGTTCCAAGTTTTTCCCATTTGTGGATAATGGCTCTCACCGTGGTTCACTGGAGTCCCGAAGCCTTAGAAATGGCTTTGTAACCTTTTTTGTAATACTGTGTTGCTTTTTTAGATCTTTTAGCGTGCTTCACTTTGTCAGACAGCTTCTATTTAGGTGATTTCTTGATTCAAGGGTTCTGGACAGCTTTTTTTCCCTTAAAAAAATGAAATCTGGATTTAAAAACTGCATTTTGTATTTACTAGGGTTATCTTTGCGTAATATTAAAATTAGTTTGATGACCAGAATCATTTCAGTGTGACAATTATGCAAAAAAATAAACCAGGACGGGGGCAAATAGTTTTTCACAGCACTGTATACTCAACTTAAAATATGCACATATCCTGGTGCACAGCAGTTTATAGGCATTACACCAAGAAACAACAAAATGGCGGACCATACACTTCAGGCTCATGTCGTGACGTCATCGGCTCCTCCCAGCATGTTGCATCACATGGTTACATCAAGGGATAAGGGGTCAGCACACGCAAGATGCCTTATACATCCATTTACATAATCATTGCCATAGAAACCAAAATAGAAACAGATGTGGCTGCCATTTTATAGAAGACTGGAGGGCTATCCATGTAACAATGGCATTTTAATAGTCATTTTCTCAGAGTACAAAGAAAAAGAAATAACAGACAAATATACATATTCTGTAGCTCCAGTCTTCTCGCCCACATAGTATCAGTCTCAGGTGGTTATTTCATAGTGGAGTATCTATGTGACTATGACAAGTCTGAATGAAGACATTATCATCATTAATAAAAATTAAAAAAAACTTGTCCTAGGAGACATATAAAAATGTTTATGTATTATTTATTTAGGAAACGTAAGCAATGTTAATTGATTCTCCTTCCCATGCAGGACATGTATAACAGTCATTATTTCCCTTTGTAATAAAATCTTCAAACCACTCATTAGTCATGTAATGGGAAGTTCAGCTGCTCCTGATGATTCTTTACTGCAACAGAAGTTTCTCCACTAACCGTCAGCAATGTATAAGGTATGTGGAGTATTTCTCTATTCTGATCAAACTAATTCATACTTAAAGTGCTTATAAGCCCTTACATATATCCAGTGAAGTTACTGGCCTCAGGTGCTGCACAGACAAATCCTCCTATATAAGTTGTACCTGTTTATTTGAAGTCTTCTCTTCTCTACATATGTTCAAAGTCCAGAATTTATAAAGCTTGTCTGATCTTCCAGAAAGCAGGGGGGCGGGGAGCTCGAGTTACACTCTGCAGAGCTCAGCGAGAGCTGACTGAAGAGAAGGGACACACTCCCCTGAGCTGAGGCTGTCAATCACAGACTGTGTGCTGAAGCTCCCCGTCACCTTTTTACCTCTTGGTGTCATGAAAAGTGTCAAATGTGACTCATGCAGATAGAAAGAAGTTGCTCTGTACTAAGACAAGTACACACTATAACCTTCCAATTTCCAAAGCATGTAAAAAATAGTCTTTGCTTTATAGTCAGCTGTTTAAAGCATACTCCTCCTTTCCTCAACCTTTTACAGCCTAAGCACAGTAAACATCATCGATGCTGATATAAAGAGGTTGACTTTGTGAAAAGTCAGCATTTCCATCTCAAACTATGCCCCCTGGCTGCTAACATTTACAAGAAAGAAAAGGGGTGATCTCTAATGCTGTACATGCATGAAACCCTATAATGGTGGACAGAGTGGCAACCTCAGCCTGGAGTGACAACCTCCTACCAGGCCACGCTGCCCCCAGCGCATTTCGGTCCGCCCCCTGGAACTTAGTCATGGGGATGGAGGAACTCACACTTACACCCCACATGAACTGAGCCTAAAGGGCACACAAAGAGATCATGGGTCACATGCTGACATCTACAGACAGCAGTGATGAATGACTTTGATTGTGATTGACAGCCTCATTTCACCTTCAGGCCTCATACACACGGACGTTTTTACAGCGGCGGTTTTGAGCTTTTTTTGTAGCTTAAAAACTCCATTTCATGTTATTCAATGGCCTCATACACACTGTGGTGTGTTTGAGCTGTAACAGGCATTGGCGTTTTTAAGCTCCAAAAAAACCCAGGATCAGCGTTTTCTGAGGCTCCAGAGCTAGAGCTGTAAAAACGGCAGACGCCGGTAAAAGGAGTTAAACGACGTTTAACGAGGCCACATACCAGGCCACATGCCCTCAAAGTGGGGGGGGTGTGCTTTGGGGCAGGGTGGGCTCTGCGCCCCCCACCCCAAAGCACCTTGTCCCCATGCTGATGACGACAAGGGCCTCTTCCCGACAACCCTTGCCATTGGTTGTCGGGGTCTGCGGGCGGCTCTTCTCCCTCTTCTGGCAACGTCTTCTCCCTCTGCCGGTCCTTCTCCCCTCTTCGGTACTTCTCCTCTCTCTGCTGTCTTTTTGCTCTTTTGCTGGGTCTTCTCCCACTGCCCTTCTTCCGATGTTGACTAATGCTGGGTCCGCTGTGTGTAATGACTTATATTGGCATGGGGTGGGGCCATCCGATGACGTAATTTGAAGGCCACGCCCCTTGTGACATCATCACCCGGGGTATGGACGTCACAAGGGGCGTGGACTACCAATTTGCATGTTCTCCCTGTGCCTGCGTGGGTTTCCTCCTGTTACTCTGGTTTCCTCCCACACTCCAAAGACATGCTGGTAGGTTAATTGGCTTCTGTATAAATTGCCCCTAGTATATGAATGTGAGTTAGGGACCTTAGATTGTAAGCTCCTTGAGGGTAGGGACTGATGTGAATGTACAGTGTATTTGTAAAGCGATGCGTAAATTGATGGTGTTATATAAAGTACTTTAAAGAAGAAGAAGATGAAAGCTGTCTGCCACATAATGGCACATTATGCTTTTGCATGTAAGGAGGCATGTAAGGATCGGTTATAAAGTGGAACTTCACCCAAAAGGGAAGGTTCTGCTCCTCCTCCTTTTCAATTTTTTGGGAGAAGCGGGTATCTGGTTTTGATAGGTACTCGCCCCCACTTCCACTCAGGTCACCTAGGCGGGACCACTCACAGGGGACAGCCCAGCTCACGCATGTGCAATGGGCAGCTGGCTGTGGAGTCACAAGGACTCACAGCCGGCTGCCCAGTTGACATGCTGGCAACGGGACCCACTGGATCCCTGGACAGGGGATTGTCTGTTTTTAAAAAATCAGCAACTACAGTTTTTTTTTGTTTCTGCTGACTTTACATTTTTAAACAAATGACTGTAGAACCTCTTTAAGTACTCTATTCTGTAACAAGGTGACCTATCTGTGGTCATAAGGGATGGCAGTATAGCAATAATTATATATATAAACATTACGAATGCCTAAAACTCATAATGCCAGATAAATGAATCACTTATCATCTTTTGTGATCACTTCATCACATTAAAGGGTAAATTATTGATCACTGTCCCCATTTGTGCAGACGCTAATGATCATATACAATGCAGAATAGTGAATGTACTTGTAATTTTCGCTACATAATTTACAAGCGCAGTCCTTGGAGATGATACGTTTGTTCTAGTGCTTCCTGATAAATGACGCAACGTGCAAATGATTGCCTGTCGCATTGTTCCACAAGACAGGTTTGTGATTGCTAAACGGGTTCACGTGCCGCCTGAAATAAGGACTTCTTCTCAGGGGCCATTAGTTAAATGAGACAATGAAAGTTACAAGGCAGAAAATAAGTGATGCTATTACCGTGCAGGATGGATAGGACTGAATCTGTGACTCATCCATAAATATTTCTCTGACATTTTTTTTTACAGGTACCTCTGTGCCCTTTCCACAATATGGAACATGCTCTGTATCTTATAGGATAGAAGGAGAGAGTAGAGTGACAGAGTGTCCATTCATAGGCTGGAGGAGAACAAAGTTCTATAAATGCAAACTGAAGTGGCATTATACCCCAAAAACAAAAATGTATTATATTATAGTTTACCAATCATTAGATATGGTGGCTGCATTGGTTTTCTCCGTTTTAGGCTTTTTTTTTTTTGGCTTTTTTCCTTTCACATGGAGCGGAGTCTGCTTTGGTCAGCAGGGGATCTGTAAGCAGATTCCCTGCTTATTGGAGTTGAATGGGACAGATGTCATATCTGTGCCTGTTCAGTTTCTGCCCAGCAGACATCAGCTCTAAGGGCAGCCAGGTGCATACGGATTCTGCTGAAAAAGATATACCATAGTTGCCAACATTGTAAAAAAATGTATAGGGACTCTTTTGTGTCTGTAGGCGGAGTCTTGTTATAATTAGGGGGTGGGGCATTCATTTTACCACCAAACAGGCGTGGTTTAAACAAAATAGTGGACGTAGCTTAAAGGGGCGTGGCTCAAGGGGTGTCTGGTCCGAGTCTGAGATAAATGAGGGATGGAGGGAGAAAGAAAGATAGTGAAGGAAGGAGAGAGAAAGAAGGAAAGAAAGAGGGATGGACAGACAGCAGGCCCAGGTTCTACACCACAATATAAATATGTGTATTCCAGAAAGTATAACACTCAGCAAATAAAGATACTCGAAACACATGGTGTTAACGTTCAATCATCCCGGCACCATGGTTGTTATGGTGTCAGGATGATTGAAGCGCATTATTTCTATTATTACATCGTAATATAAAATGAAATAGTTCAACTCACCATAATGCAAATCAGTGGGAGCCCTGAGCGTGTCACTTGTCACGTCGCCTGCCACCAGATGCCATCAGGTGTCCCCAGCGGAGTGCCTCCTTACATCAGGCGCCCCCAGCAGAGTGCCTCCTTACATCAGGCGTCCCCAGCGGAGTGCCTCCTTACATCAGGCGTCCCCAGCGAAAGCCCCTCCTTCCATCAGGCATCCCTAGCGGAGTCCCCTCCTTACATCAGGCGTCCCCAGCGGACTATCTCCTTACATCTGGCGTCCCCAGCGGAGTGCCTCCTTACATCAGGCGTCCCCAGCGGAGTGCCTCCTTACATCAGGCATCCCCAGCAGAGTACCTCCTTACATCAGGCGTCCCCAGCAGAGTCCCTCCTTACATCAGGCGTCCCCAGCGGAGTGCCTCCTTACATCAGGCGTCCCCAGCGGAGTGCCTCCTTACATCAGGCGTCCCCAGCGGAGTGCCTCCTTACATCAGGCATCCCCAGCAGAGTGCCTCCTTACATCAGGCGTCCCCAGCAGAGTGCCTCCTTACATCAGGTGTCCAAGTGGAGTGCTTCCTTACATTAGGTGTCCCCAGCGGAGTGCTTCCTTACATTAGGTGCCCCCAGCGGAGTCCCTCCTTACATCAGGTGTCCCCAGCAGAGTCCCTCCTTACATCAGGTGTCCTCAGCAGAGTCCCTCCTTACATCAGGCATCCCAAGCAGAGTGCTTCCTTACATCAGGTGTCCCCAGTGCAGTAGAGTCCCTTGGCTCTGCCTCCCACAGACCGGGGTTGTGCCAACATCAGTTTCCCTCAGAAAACCTGTTTCCCCTGGCTCTCGACTTAGATATGAACTCCGCCCCTCCAGCCTACTGCACTCCAGCTCCTCCTAATCTCTGCCCCTCCAGCCCCCTGCACTGCAGCTCCTCCCACTCTCCCTTGCAAGGTTATTCGGCCATTTACCGCCCCCGTCCACGCACCCCCCGTATTCATGGTGTTGTACTAAGACAATTTTCCCCATGAAAACCGGGGGCACGCACGGGGGAGGTAGACAGCCGAATAACATTGCGAGGGAGAGTGGGAGGAGAGCTAGGAGGAAACAGGAAAGAGCTAGGGGGAAACAAGAAAGATCTTGTGGCAGTGGCGGCAGCCGTATTTTTGGAGCCAAAGTCACCAGCCAGAGTCACCACCCGCTTAGGCTCTGAGGAAGGGGGTTCTCCCCTGAAACGCGTCAGCCTTATCGCATCCATTTGATGTCCGGTCCCGGTTATATTCTGATGCTTGTCACTGCGCACCTGCAGTTTATGTCCATGCCTTTATCCATGCTTGTTTGTGAGTATTTATTTGTTATTTTACTCTTTTAATAAACGCCATCAGTGGTAATGCACTAGGTCGGTGCGCCCTCTCTTTCTTTTGTTTGTCTTCCTGGCACTTCAAACAGCATAAAAATATGGGGTGAAGAGCCAGCGACTCATCCACCCGATAAATATACTTTATTAAACAGTGTGCAAATTACAGCAGCTTAAGTGTTTTGGCAAGAAACCTTATTCATAGCCATAAAACAACTTAGTGCAAAAGCATTTAAGTACTAAACACAAGAATACATTCTGATTTAAATAATTAGTCCATTAATCCGTTGTCTCTGTGTCTGGTCTGCAGTTTTACCCAGACCTTGATGGACCCAGAGATGAGCGGGCATGAAAGGACACATATCTGTTTTCCTCCACCTGTCCATAGTGCTCCATGGACCTTCCAATCAGGTCTGCCTGAAAAACTGACTGGCCAACTTGATTGGAATGCTGCATGTAATGGGCCTAAGATCTTGTTCACATAATGTGCAGAGACGTGTGTTTTTCTGCATGCGTTCTGCAAGGGCAGAAACAATTGTTCTCTATGTGGCACACCCCCTAAGAATGGGATCCCCCACCCTGCACAGCCAGGCACACTGAATTTTCACAGGCACACTTGAGTCAGAGAACAGTCCAGTGCTTTGTTTTTATTATTTATTGAGGAATAAGAATTTGGATAGGGGTAGGAAAAGTAGGGAATGCCCACCTGACTTCAGAAAACTTCAGGAACAACTTTCCTATATACAGTCTCTATATACTCCTTTTCTTCCAGCACTAGCTTGCAGAACTCCAGGTGGCACACTGTTTTTTGGATCCGACAAAGGCACTCAGTCAGATTTAGAACCAATAGCCCTTAACAGGCAGGACCCCAAGGCCCCCCTTAAGTGTGTAGCAAAAAGTCAGTGTTCAGCTTACATCCCTGTGGCTACTGATCCCAGCACCACCTCTTCAGGCACTGCCAGCCCACCTGGCTGCAGCTGCCCCTTTCACTAGCCCTCTTGGCTACTTCTCTGCAGTCCTCCCAGACTAACACTCTCTCCACAGTCCTCCCAGACTGATCACTCACCAGCTGACTTCTCAGGAGAACTCCTGGATGTGCTGACCTTCCAGGCCTAAGGTCACCCCCCCTAGACTAGAGGGCACCATCAAGGGCCGACAGCTGCCTCAGCACTCCATCTCCATCTTCCACCCAACTCCCCTTGCTGGCCTGACCCATGAGTACTTATGAAGTACCTGACCACTACCAGTCCATCTTGCTGGGGATTGGCTGGGGCCCTCATCAGTACTCAATGCAGCTCCTCCTAAACTCCACCCTCTACTTCTGGAAGCTTCTCCAAAGTTCCAGAGAGCAGGGGGAGTTACCAGAGTGTCAGAAACCATGAATCAGACCAAGACAGAAGTAGGGTTAAATTACACTTGTTTAATAATAAAAGTAAATGGAACAAACGTAGTCAAAACATAGCAAAAGTTCAGTAACCGGAACGGATAGTCAGACAATCCAGAAAGTCAGGAAGCCAGGAATCAGCATAGTGGAACATCAAGCAGGATCTGGAGCCAGAAGGCATGTCAGCCAAGCAAGTCTTTAACAGGAGCGCAGGAGAGAGTCTCTGTGATGTTGACCAAGGTGAAGGCAGAGGTCATTTGGGCTGGACGGCTTAAGTAAGAAGAATATCATCAACAGGTGAGTCACCCCCCTCGGAGGACCACCAGGCTTGAGGGGAAAACGTCTATGGAAATCACTGAGGACAGGGGCATGTGCGTCCAAAGGATGAGACCCAAGACCGTACCCTTTCCAATGCACCAGGTACTGTATGTGCCCACGGAACCTACAGGAGTCAACAATGGACTTTACTTCATACTCCTCATGGTTCTCATCCTGTACAGGGTGAGGACATGGCACCAAGGTGGTAAAGCGGTTGCAGACCAAAGGTTTTAATAAGGAGACATGAAATACATTTGAGATACGCATATATTAGAAGGAAGGTCGAACGCGTAAGCCACTGGGTTAATCCTGCGGAGAATACGGAAAGGCCCAAGAAACTGAGGTGCAAACTTCAGAGAGGGAACACAAAGTCGGAGGTTGCGAGATGACAGCCAGACCTTGTCCCCAGCCTGGTAGGAAGGCGCAGGCAGGTGTCTGCGGCTAGCATGGAGTCTGTAACTATCATTAGCATGTCGCAAAGCCTCCTGGACTTGTGCCCAAGTGGAACGAAGACCACGGAGATGCTCCTCTAACACAGGAATACTCTGCAGAACAAATGAGTCAGGCAACATGGAAGGTTGGAAACCATAGTTCGCCATAAACGGGGAGAATCGGGAAGCAGAGTTCAAGGCACTATTGTGAGCAAACCCCACCCATGGTAAGAGGAGGTCTGACCAGTTGTTATGATGGTCAGAAATATAGCAATGTAGGAACTGCTCCAAGGACTGATTGTTTCGTTCTGCGGCCCCATTAGACTGCGGGTGATATGCAAAGGAGAAAGCAAGCTGAATTCCCAGCTGTGTACAAAAGGCTCGCCAGAACCGGGACACAAACTGACTACCCCTGTCCGAGACGATCACCTTGGGTAGCCCATGTAAGCGAAAGATCTCCCGAGCAAAAATGGAAGCCAGTTCCTTAGAAGTGGGCAACTTCTTAAGTGGAATACATTTTCGAGAACCGATCAACCATCATACGGATAACTGTGTTGCCCTAGGAGTTAGGTAACTCCTCAATGAAATCCATAGACAGGTGGGTCCAGGGCCTCTCTCTATTGGGTATGGGTTGTAGGAGACACACTGGAAAGTGTTGTGGAGTCTTACTTTGAGCACACACAGAACTGGCAACTATGAAGGCAGTTACATCAGCACGTAGACCAGGCCACCAGAATTGTTGAGAAATGGCTCAAAAGAGTTGATTCTTCCCAGGGTGGCCAGCAGCCTTGGGAGACTGGTAAGTCTGGAGCACGGCAGTACGGAGACTATCTGGGACAAAGCTGCGGTCACAAAGTTTCTCAGGAGGAGAAAAGGAGAAGTGAGACTGGGGCGAACCGTAGGCAGAATACGATCAGGAGGAATCACAGGAACCGGAACCGACTCCATCTTGGAAGTGGAGGAAAATTGTCATGACAAAGCGTCAGCCGTTACATTCTTAGTACTGGGTAAGAATGAGACAATGTAATTGAAATTTGACAAGAAAAGAGCCCATTGCACCCTTCTGGGAGAGAGGAGTTTAGCCTCAGACAAGAATGTGAGATTCTTATGGTCAGTAAGAATGAGAACCAGCACAGTGGTACCTTTGAGGAGATGTCTCCATTCTTTCAGGGCTAAAATGATCACTAACAGCTCTCTGTCCCCAATCTCATAACTGCACTCCGCAGGTGACAATTTCTTGAAATAGTAGCCACAAGGATGCATAGCATTCTCAGAGTTAGGACGTTGAGACAGAAGGGCGCCAACTCCAGTCTCAGAAGCATCAACCTCAAGGATAAAAGGTAACGTAGGATCAGGATGTGCCAACGCAGGAGCAGAAACAAAGGCAGCCTTGAGACTCTCAAAGGCCTTAAAGGACTCCTGAGACCAACTCTGTGGATTACCATCCTTTCTGGTCATGTCAGTTAGGGGCTTGACCAGAGATCAGAAGTTACGAATAAACTTCTGATAATAGTTGGCAAAGCCAAGAAAACTCTGCAGAGGATGTAAACCCAAGGGTCAGGGCAACTGTAGGACTGCGGAAAGTTTCTCTGGGTCCATCAAAAAAAATTACATAACCCAGGAATTTACCCTGTTCACACTTCTCCAATTTACAATCGAGATTGTTCTCTCTTTGTTTCAAAACCACACAATAGACATCTGTGTGTTGGCTCTCCAGGGACCTGGAAAATATGAGGATATCGAACTCTCCACATAAATCATCCACATAACGATTTGGCAGTCTTTTCAAGTTGCCATCAGCTCCTCTAACAGCGACAGAGTGGCTCTTGGTGGGCTGTCCTGCTTTAACAAACACCACTCTGTCTCTGTAAATAGCTCTCCCCAGCTGCCATTCCTGTCGAATATCCTGTAACTGGGTCCAAGCTTAATCATAATTTGGTCCCCGCAAGGGTTTGGGGACACACATGTACTCCCACACCATATCATCTTCCCACTCTCCCTGGGAATCCTCAATGATGTCCATGATGTTGGGAGGGACATAGTGGTAGTCCAGACCCCAATCCGGAGCTGTTCTTTGCTACACCTCCCGCTGGAATCTGGAAAATCTTGGCAGTTCTCTTGGCTTTTTGTTCCCAGAAGGAACATAGGTTTTGTGCGACCTCACAACCCACTGCCTGTACGCTGGTCTTGGTAGAGGGTCTGTTGTAGAATTTCTGCCTTACACTGGCTGGGATCTGCACAGATCTTTCAATCCCTTCAGATGATGCTAGCTTATCCTTCACCGAGGACAGCACCTCCCGATGCTCTTGAGCGGGCCCACACTCCCACTCCAAGTTTCCATGGGACAACCAGTCTGCAAACTCCTCATCCATGGGCCCAAAGCCAACCTGCATTCTGGGCAGCCCCCAGTCAATGGCCTCATCACCGCCTTCCCCCTCTGGCTCACCTGAGGGCATATCACTCTCCAGCACTGGCTCCTTCCAGGTGGGGTCAGCAGAGCATGTGGGCACAGCCAGCATTACAGGGATAGTATAGTGTGGTTCCTGCTAGGCAACCTGCACAGCCGTTGCTTCTAGCAACTGAAGCAACTTGCGTCTTCTGCCTATTTGTGACTGTGTGTTCAAGTTAAAATGTCATTACCCATAGCAACCAGCGGGAGCTGCTGTTGAAGTGGTGCTGCACTGCATACCCAGTTGCTCCAACCACGGCTGCGACGAACACTTGTATTGAGAACCTGCTTATCAGTGAGAACTGTATTATGTGCTGTCACCCATGGCAACCACAGCGTGTGATCATGACCACCGATTACAAAATGTCCAGCGGTCTGCTTGAAGCTGGAAAATGTGACTATATGCTGCAATGTCCTGCTGAAAACAGTAAAGTGTGCACAAAAATGTCTGCTGTTGCCCATGGTGATCGGGGTAAGCCAATGGGTGCCTGCGGGAAGGGGTCTATCAGTTGCCCAACCACGGCTGATATCACCAATCTGCAGATTTAGATCTCCTCTTCTCTTTTGATCGAAGATCCTCTTACTGTCTGCTTGTGCCTTGGATACCGCTTCCTGTAGCATCTGGTTGTTGTGATTGAGGAACTGTACTGTGTCCTGGACCGCTGGTGAAAAAAGGAGGGGTGTGGAGGCGCCAACTGTGGTAGCTTGTTTATGCAAAAGTAAAAGTTAGTGTAACAATTACACTTACTGGTTCGCAGTGTGAAGGTATTTCTTTGAGATGGAAAAAAGTGTCCTGGGATGTGCTGTTATCTTGTTTCCGGCTCAGATTTCATTCCTTCAGGCGTCTGGGTGTGGAGTCTGTACACAGGCTGAACTGCTGCATCCAGTGCATGGAAAGCTCCACGCTGACCTATCCCTGCATTATCCCCAACACCAGCCTGGACGTTTGCCGTGCATCAGTGACGTCATTTTCTCTTCTGCACTCCAGAGTGGTCAGCGTGGAGCTTTCCATGCACTGGATGCAGCAGTTCAGCCTGTGGCATTGGCGGTTAGTGCGGAAGGACTGGCCGGAATAGAGGAAACACACTTACAGATCTTGGCCGGACAGTTGTTCACATAGTGGCCTTCCCCACCACAGTAGAGGCAGAGGTTTAGCTGACGTCTGCGTGCCCGCTCTTCTGGGGATAGAGTAGAATGCAGTAGTCCCAGCTGCATCGGTTCAGGAACATCAGGTGTTGGAGTGGCCGGGTTGGAGTAGGTAGAAGGTAGGTATCGGGAAGTGGGCATCGGAACCTTTGCAGTCATCCACATGGGGCGCGTTTGCTGGGAGGAACGTTCAGACCGACGTTCACGAAGGCGTCGGTCGATCTGAATTTTTAAAGCAATAAGTTCTTTAAGGATATCAGGCATTCCTACCCGGGCGAGCTCATCCTTGAGACTCTCTGATAACCCCATGCGAAATTGATGGCGTAACGCTGCATTGTTCCATTGTGTGTCTGCGCTCCAGCGTCGAAAGTCCGTGACATAGTCCTCGGCCGGTCTGCGGCCTTGCTGGAGCGCGAACAAAGCTGACTCAGCGGTGGCAGTCCGCTGGGGATCCTCGTACAACTGAGCCATGGCTTCAAAGAAAGAGGGCAAGGACTGGATCTGCACCGAGTTAGTTTCAAGCAGGCGGTGAGCCCAGGTTTGCGGCTCTCCTTGCAGGAGGGATATAACAAATCCCACTTTAGTAGCTTCCAAAGAAAAAGTCCGTGGCTGTAAGGCGAAGTATAACTGACAGGCGCTGCGGAAAGCCAGGAACTTCGTGCAGTCCCCAGAGAACCTCTCAGGAATGGGGACCCTCGGTTCGGGTGGAAGCATAACCACAGAGGGAGGTACAGCAGCTTGTACTGGAGCCGCTGCTGAAGCAGGAGATGCACCTCCTGGGCCACTGAGGTTCAGGACTTGACCCTCCAGTCTGGTGTAACTGTCTTGCAAAGTCTTTACGGCTTATGTGAGTGCCGCTAAATGCGTACAGATCTCCTTGATAGGGGAGGTCTCTCCTGCGGGCTCAGTCATGGCTGTTCGTACTGTTAGGTACCTGGTAGTTGAGCCCGACTGGTAGAAGGAGACCTCTCTTAAGCGCTGGTTCAGGAGCCACTGGAGTGGGAACAGTGGTCTCCTGAGCACAGTGGGTAGGAGTGCCTGATGTGGTTTCTTGCGATGGCCAACACAGGAGCTGAGGAGACTTCCTCCGGAGTGGCTGTATTGCGGATGCAGGTAAGCTGAAGCGGATCCGTTATCAGGCAGGTGAAGGATATTGCAGCAGCAGAACAAACAGTCAAACAGTCCGTATTGGCAGGAGATCAGGCAGGTGTATGGCAGAAGGGATGATCACAGAATAGTCAGGCAGGCAGGTGTTCGGCAACAGGTAACAAGATATCAGCAAGGTCAGGCAGGCCGGGTCGGGTAGGAGACAGTAGAATGGTCAGACGAAGCCGGGTCAATAGTAATAGTAACAACAGGCAGGATACAGGAACTCAGGTGCAGAGCTGCAGACGAACAGCACCTGATGGGAGTAACTGACACCTTTTTAAAGTGACTTTGGCGCCAAACAGCGCAAGCGCGAACGGGCGTACGCGCGAACGGGTGCGCGCGGGAGCGCACCAGCGCCCCCCAGTGGGGAATTCAGCTGAACTGCTCTGGAAAAGCCTCTCGTGCACCTACATGCACGCATGTTAGCCCGACGACCACCGACATGTCCCTGACAACTATTGTGGGATGGTATGCGTTTATGTTGATTAGATTACGGGTTAATTAGATCACTGTCAGCTATTAGTTGTTAGATGTGGATTAGCATTATTCAATATTGTGTGGTATAAAAATTCTGTGTGAGTTTTCAATAAAGAGAGTTCCAGTATGCATCTAAGCTATTTTTGGCTAGTCTTGGATAGTCTGCTATAATATCTGGTTCCTGGTTCCAGCCTGGAGGAAGCTATATCTTGATGGAAGCACCCAAGCTGGCTGCTGGAACGTTCCGTCACACTGGAATTTTAGGGCCTCAAGAAATTGTATCAATTTTTAGATATACATAGATATAAAACTTTCCTATAGACTAAATAATATACACTGATTTGGGTTATTTTTACCAAAGAAACGTAACAGAATACATTTTGGGCTAAATTTATGAAGAACAATTATTTATTTGCAAAATGTTAAAACAAACGAAGAAAAACTTGTTTTTATTTTTGTAATTTTCCATCTTTTTTAATTTATTTAGCAAAAAATAAAAAACCCAGTTGTGATTATAATACACCACAAGAAAGCTCTAGTTGGGTGAATAAAATGTAGTTTGGGTACAGTGTTACATGACCGCGCAATTCTCATTCAAAGTGCGACGGGACTGAAAGCTGAAAATTGTCCTTAAAGTGGTTAAAAAGGAGTTTGGTTTTATTTTTTTAGTTAAGTCCATCTAAATCTGGTAGTGCATCTAACACTACCCTCTGCCCAGATTGACAATACTGCTGTCCAAAAGTTGTCCGAGTGGCTCCTCCATCCAGCGTGGAGACATCCTAAAATAGTAAGTGTGTTACTAGCCATTAATTTCACAAACTATAACTAAATGGGGGAAAAAATGCAGCCACCACATTTAAGAGTTGGTAAGTCCTGTCCTGCTACACAAGACTGTGCTGTGTAATAGAGCTGTGTAAATCTCAGGACTGGATGGTTGGAAATACAAATCCTTTGGCAGGGAGAACGGCTCCCACATATAGTGAGGGAAAAAGTATTTGATCCCCTAATTGGTGGGCTGTCCTGCTTTAACATACACCACTCTGTCTCTGTAAATAGCTCTCCCCAGCTGCCATTCCTGTCGAATATCCTGTAACTGGGTCCAAGCTTAATCATAATTTGGTCCCCGCAAGGGTTTGGGGACACACATGTACTCCCACACCATATCATCTTCCCACTCTTCCTGGGAATCCTCAATGATGTCCATGATGTTGGGAGGGACATAGTGGTAGTCCAGACCCCACTCCGGAACTGTTCTTTGCTACACCTCCCGCTGGAATCTGGAAAATCTTGGCAGTTCTCTTGGCTTTTTGTTCCCAGAAGGAACATAGGTTTTGTGCGACCTCACAACCCACTGCCTGTACGCTGGTCTTGGTAGAGGGTCTGTTGTAGAATTTCTGCCTTACACTGGCTGGGATCTGCACAGATCTTTCAATCCCTTCAGATGATGCTAGCTTATCCTTCACCGAGGACAGCACCTCCCGATGCTCTTGAGCGGGCCCACACTCCCACTCCAAGTTTCCATGGGACAACCAGTCTGCAAACTCCTCATCCATGGGCCCAAAGCCAACCTGCATTCTGGGCAGCCCCCAGTCAATGGCCTCATCACCGCCTTCCCCCTCTGGCTCACCTGAGGGCATATCACTCTCCAGCACTGGCTCCTTCCAGGTGGGGTCAGCAGAGCATGTGGGCACAGCCAGCATTACAGGGATAGTATAGTGTGGTTCCTGCTAGGCAACCTGCACAGCCGTTGCTTCTAGCAACTGAAGCAACTTGCGTCTTCTGCCTATTTGTGACTGTGTGTTCAAGTTAAAATGTCATTACCCATAGCAACCAGCGGGAGCTGCTGTTGAAGTGGTGCTGCACTGCATACCCAGTTGCTCCAACCACGGCTGCGACGAACACTTGTATTGAGAACCTGCTTATCAGTGAGAACTGTATTATGTGCTGTCACCCATGGCAACCACAGCGTGTGATCATGACCACCGATTACAAAATGTCCAGCGGTCTGCTTGAAGCTGGAAAATGTGACTATATGCTGCAATGTCCTGCTGAAAACAGTAAAGTGTGCACAAAAATGTCTGCTGTTGCCCATGGTGATCGGGGTAAGCCAATGGGTGCCTGCGGGAAGGGGTCTATCAGTTGCCCAACCACGGCTGATATCACCAATCTGCAGATTTAGATCTCCTCTTCTCTTTTGATCGAAGATCCTCTTACTGTCTGCTTGTGCCTTGGATACCGCTTCCTGTAGCATCTGGTTGTTGTGACTGAGGAACTGTACTGTGTCCTGGACCGCTGGTGAAAAAAGGAGGGGTGTGGAGGCGCCAACTGTGGTAGCTTGTTTATGCAAAAGTAAAAGTTAGTGTAACAATTACACTTACTGGTTCGCAGTGTGAAGGTATTTCTTTGAGATGGAAAAAAGTGTCCTGGGATGTGCTGTTATCTTGTTTCCGGCTCAGATTTCATTCCTTCAGGCGTCTGGGTGTGGAGTCTGTACACAGGCTGAACTGCTGCATCCAGTGCATGGAAAGCTCCACGCTGACCTATCCCTGCATTATCCCCAACACCAGCCTGGACGTTTGCCGTGCATCAGTGACGTCATTTGCTCTTCTGCACTCCAGAGTGGTCAGCGTGGAGCTTTCCATGCACTGGATGCAGCAGTTCAGCCTGTGTACAGACTCCACACCCAGACGCCTGAAGGAATGAAATCTGAGCCGGAAACAAGATAACAGCACATCCCAGGACACTTTTTTCCATCTCAAAGAAATACCTCCACACTGTGAACCAGTAAGTGTAATTGTTACACTAACTTTTACTTTTGCATAAACAAGCTACCACAGTTGGCGCCTCCACACCCCTCCTTTTTTCAACATTGATTATCAACAGAGGTAATGGACACCCTCTGAGGATGGCTGCCTCCTCATTCTAGAATTTACCTGCCTTATTTTAATGTGCTATTATAGCTACTATTGTACTATTTACCTTAGACATCACATGTTGCGGAGCGCCGGAAAACCCCCCCTTTTTTTTCTCTCCTGGACCGCTGGAACTGGGGATTCTGGAAGAAAATCTGGTAAGAAAGATACATGAAAACCATAATTGGCAAAGAACGGGGACTGGCCCGTGGCAGAGTGGCTAGCATTATTATAAGCGAATTCCGCTAGAGGCAGTAGGGACACCCAATCATCTTGTACAAATGAGGTAAAACACCTAATGTATTGCTCTAGCGTTTGATTTGTCCGTTCGGTTTGGTATGCTGAGGACAGGGCTATTTTCAAGATCTCACATAGGGCTTTCCAGAAGCGTGAAGTAAACTGCACCCCCCTATCGGACAGTATATTTGCAGGAACTCCGTGCAGCCTGACGATCTCTTTGAAGAACACACGGGCCATCTCCACAGCAGAAGGTGTCCCCTTTAAGGGCAGAAAGTGGGCCATTTTAGACAGACGATCGACGACCACAAAGATCGACGAACATCCTTCTGAGCATGGTAATTCAACAATAAAGTCCATTGCTATCATCCTCCAGGGCCTATCTGGTATGGGCAATGGCCTCAACAGTCCCCAAGCTCGGTTCCTGGAAGTTTTATTTTGAATGCAAACAGAACAAGAGCTGACGTACTTCCTGCAAAATTCTTTCATGTTAGGCCACCAGAACATGCGTTGCACGAGTTCAAGGGTCTTACGAACCCCAAAATGTCCTGCGAGTGGGTGATCATGCAATAAAGTCAGCACTTTGACTCGGACGTCTTCTGGCACGAATATTTGACTTCCTTTCCATAATAACCCATCTCGAGATGCTAAAGCGAGTCCCTGAAGACTTGAAGGTTCTGGTGATGCTTCACTGATCAAGGACAGGATGTCCGTCTGAAGGAGTAAGAAGCTATTTGCTGGCAGGATGGTGTCGGGTACAGAAGGTTCTTTGGAATGATCAAACATGCGCGATAGCGCGTCTGGTTTTACGTTCTTGGTTCCTGGCCGGTAAGTAATATGAAAACAGAAATGTGTAAAAAATAGGGCACACCGGGCTTGTCGAGGTTTCAGTCTTTTAGCAGATCTTAAATATTTGAGGTTCTTGTGATCAGTATATATTAAAACCGGATGGACCGCACCCTCTAACAGATACCTCCACTCTTCTAGTGCTGCCTTGATGGCCAGTAACTCCCGATCACCCACATCGTAATTTCGCTCAGCCGGCGAGAGTTTCCTGGAGAAAAATCCCACGGGATGCATCAGATCCTTGTCACCCTGCCGTTGAGAGATGACTGCACCCACGGCCACTTCGGAAGCATCCACCTCCAGAATAAAAGGTAGGGATGGGTCAGGATGGCTGAGGATTGGGGCTGAAGTGAAACGCCTTTTCAATTCTTCAAAGGCCTCCTGAGCCTCTGGGCTCCAGTGAAAGCGACAGTTCTGCTTGGTTAGCTGCGTGATGGGTGAAATGATGGCAGAGAATCCTTTAATAAATTTTCTATAGAAATTTGTGAATCCGATAAAGCGCTGCACGCCCTTCTTGACCAGAGGAGCTGGCCAATCTAGCACAGCGGACACTTTTTGAGGATCCATTTTAATGCCGGTAGGGGAGATCACTAGCCCCAAAAACTGAATGTCCTTTTGTTCGAATTCGCACTTCTCTGCTTTGGCATACAGTCCGTGTAAACGAAGACGGCTCAAGACTTTGCGAACATGTTCCCGATGTTGGTTAAGTGAATTAGAGAAAATAAAATATCATCCAAGTAAACGATCACAAAGATGTCCAGGAAATCTCTGAATACATCATTGACCAGATGCTGAAATGTGGCAGGGGCATTGCATAGGCCGAAAGGCATGACTAAGTACTCATAGTGCCCGAAACGGGTCCGGAAAGCCGTCTTCCATTCGTTCCCGGCCCGAATGCGGACCAGGTTGTAGGCCCCTCTTAGATCCAACTTAGTGAAGATAATGGCAGACCTTAACTTCTGAAATAATTCAGGTATCAGGGGCAAGGGGTAGCGGTTTTTAACTGTGACCTTGTTTAACTCCCGATAGTCCACACATGGACGAAGAGTCTGATCTTTTTTGAAACAAAAAATATTCCGGCCCCAGCTGGGGAGGTAGAAGGTCGAATAAAGCCCTTTTCGAGGTTTTCATTAACGTATAGTTTAAGAGCCTCTTGTTCCTTCTCAGATAGTGGAAAGATACGCCCGAAGGGAATCTCGGCCCCAGGGAGCAGCTCAATTGGGCAATCATAGGGGCGATGGGGTGGCAGGGAGTCCACTCCCTTCTTGCTGAATACATCTGCGAATTCCCGATAAGCTTCTGGTATGGTTTGGAGCTGATCTGGATCCACATCCATGCAAAGTAAGGTGGCAGCCGGTTTGGAGGGTTCAGGTAAACAATGTCTCTGACAATAGGGTGATAGAAACTTGACTTCACCGGTAGTCCAATTAACGTGGGGGTTATGGGCCTGAAGCCAGGGCATGTCCAAAATGATCGGGAACAGTGGAGAGGAAATGACGTCTAGAATCTGGATCTCTTTATGCTGAGATGAACAGGTGGCAGACAGCGGAAGGGTTTCTTGAGAGACTTGTCCTGATTTTATGTGGGACCCATCGGCCAGGAAAACCGAAAGTCTGTGTGTCTTGTCTTTCAGGGGGAGATTTTGTTGAGCAGCAAAGGCAGAGTCAATAAAGCACTTGCAAGCCCCAGAATCAATGATGTCGTTGACCTGGATTGTTCTTCCCTGGAGCTGTAACGAGAGAGGGAGAGCAAGTTGAGTGGCATTGGCGGTTAGTGCGGAAGGACTGGCCGGAATAGAGGAAACACACTTACAGATCTTGGCCGGACAGTTGTTCACATAGTGGCCTTCCCCACCACAGTAGAGGCAGAGGTTTAGCTGACGTCTGCGTGCCCGCTCTTCTGGGGATAGAGTAGAATGCAGTAGTCCCAGCTGCATCGGTTCAGGAACATCAGGTGTTGGAGTGGCCGGGTTGGAGTAGGTAGAAGGTAGGTATCGGGAAGTGGGCATCGGAACCTTTGCAGTCATCCACATGGGGCGCGTTTGCTGGGAGGAACGTTCAGACCGACGTTCACGAAGGCGTCGGTCGATCTGAATTTTTAAAGCAATAAGTTCTTTAAGGATATCAGGCATTCCTACCCGGGCGAGCTCATCCTTGAGACTCTCTGATAACCCCATGCGAAATTGATGGCGTAACGCTGCATTGTTCCATTGTGTGTCTGCGCTCCAGCGTCGAAAGTCCGTGACATAGTCCTCGGCCGGTCTGCGGCCTTGCTGGAGCGCGAACAAAGCTGACTCAGCGGTGGCAGTCCGCTGGGGATCCTCGTACAACTGAGCCATGGCTTCAAAGAAAGAGGGCAAGGACTGGATCTGCACCGAGTTAGTTTCAAGCAGGCGGTGAGCCCAGGTTTGCGGCTCTCCTTGCAGGAGGGATATAACAAATCCCACTTTAGTAGCCTCCAAAGAAAAAGTCCGTGGCTGTAAGGCGAAGTATAACTGACAGGCGCTGCGGAAAGCCAGGAACTTCGTGCAGTCCCCAGAGAACCTCTCAGGAATGGGGACCCTCGGTTCGGGTGGAAGCATAACCACAGAGGGAGGTACAGCAGCTTGTACTGGAGCCGCTGCTGAAGCAGGAGATGCACCTCCTGGGCCACTGAGGTTCAGGACTTGACCCTCCAGTCTGGTGTAACTGTCTTGCAAAGTCTTTACGGCTTATGTGAGTGCCGCTAAATGCGTACAGATCTCCTTGATAGGGGAGGTCTCTCCTGCGGGCTCAGTCATGGCTGTTCGTACTGTTAGGTACCTGGTAGTTGAGCCCGACTGGTAGAAGGAGACCTCTCTTAAGCGCTGGTTCAGGAGCCACTGGAGTGGGAACAGTGGTCTCCTGAGCACAGTGGGTAGGAGTGCCTGATGTGGTTTCTTGCGATGGCCAACACAGGAGCTGAGGAGACTTCCTCCGGAGTGGCTGTATTGCGGATGCAGGTAAGCTGAAGCGGATCCGTTATCAGGCAGGTGAAGGATATTGCAGCAGCAGAACAAACAGTCAAACAGTCCGTATTGGCAGGAGATCAGGCAGGTGTATGGCAGAAGGGATGATCACAGAATAGTCAGGCAGGCAGGTGTTCGGCAACAGGTAACAAGATATCAGCAAGGTCAGGCAGGCCGGGTCGGGTAGGAGACAGTAGAATGGTCAGACGAAGCCGGGTCAATAGTAATAGTAACAACAGGCAGGATACAGGAACTCAGGTGCAGAGCTGCAGACGAACAGCACCTGATGGGAGTAACTGACACCTTTTTAAAGTGACTTTGGCGCCAAACAGCGCAAGCGCGAACGGGCGTACGCGCGAACGGGTGCGCGCGGGAGCGCACCAGCGCCCCCCAGTGGGGAATTCAGCTGAACTGCTCTGGAAAAGCCTCTCGTGCACCTACATGCACGCATGTTAGCCCGACGACCACCGACATGTCCCTGACAACTATTGTGGGATGGTATGCGTTTATGTTGATTAGATTACGGGTTAATTAGATCACTGTCAGCTATTAGTTGTTAGATGTGGATTAGCATTATTCAATATTGTGTGGTATAAAAATTCTGTGTGAGTTTTCAATAAAGAGAGTTCCAGTATGCATCTAAGCTATTTTTGGCTAGTCTTGGATAGTCTGCTATAATATCTGGTTCCTGGTTCCAGCCTGGAGGAAGCTATATCTTGATGGAAGCACCCAAGCTGGCTGCTGGAACGTTCCGTCACACTGGAATTTTAGGGCCTCAAGAAATTGTATCAATTTTTAGATATACATAGTCTGTAGACTCTATAAAACTTTCCTATAGACTAAATAATATACACTGATTTGGGTTATTTTTACCAAAGAAACGTAACAGAATACATTTTGGCAGGGCCGGATTTGTCACAAGGCCACCGAGGCCAGGCCTCGGGGCGGCAGTGGTGTAGGGGCGGCGCCGCTCCTGCAGCGACTTCGCGGCCGCCCCCCCTTTCGTGCTGCCTGTTAAAGTCTGTTATGGGCACCAGTGCCCATAGAAAAGATGGCCGCGCCCGCGAGCCGACCACGCAACTGCGCATGCGCCGTTCCGAAGCCGGCCGGGCTCGGGAAAGCTCGTAAGCGCTCGGCCGGGCGGCGCATGCGCAGTAGCGTGATTGCGCCGTCCGGCGCCATTTTTAAAAAATCGAGAGTAGCTAGCAATGGCAGCGGTGCGGCGGCGGGGGAGAGAGATGACAGCTCTCATTGCCCGCACTGCTGTTCCGCCCTCCTCCTCCTTCTGATGGCAGGCAGCATGGCAAGGGACATCCCAATATGGTGGCAAGAGACATCCCCATCTGGTGGCAGGCAGCGTGGCAAGTGACATCCCCATCTGGTGACAGGCAGCGTGGCAAGAGACATCCCCATCTGGTGGCAGGCAGCGTGGCAAGAGACATCCCCATCTGGTGGCAGGCAGCGTGGCAAGTGACATCCCCATCTGGTGGCAGGCAGTGTGGCAAGTGACATCCCCATCTGGTGGCAGGCAGTGTGGCAAGGGGCATCCCCATCTGGTGGCAGGCAGTGTGGCAAGTGACATCCCCATCTGGTGACAGGCAGCGTGGCAAGAGACATCCCCATCTGGTGGCAGGCAGCGTGGCAAGGGGCATCCCCATCTGGTGGCAGGCAGTGTGGCAAGTGACATCCCCATCTGGTGGCAGGCAGCGTGGCAAGAGACACCCCCATCTGGTGGCAGGCAGCATGGCAAGTGACACCCCCATCTGGTGGCAGGCAGCGTGGCAAGAGACATCCCCATCTGGTGGCAGGCAGCGTGGCAAGTGACACCCCCATCTGGTGGCAGGCAGCGTGGCAAGTGACACCCCCATCTGGTGGCAGGCAGCGTGGCAAGTGACACCCCCATCTGGTGGCAGGCAGCGTGGCAAGAGACATCCCCATCTGGTGGCAGGCAGCGTGGCAAGAGACATCCCCATCTGGTGGCAGGCAGCGTAGCAAGTGACATCCCCATCTGGTGGCAGGCATAGTGGCAAGTGACATCCCCATCTGGTGGCAGGCATAGTGGCAAGTGACATACCCATTTGGTGGCAGGCATGGTGGCAAGTGACAAGAGATGGTGGCAAGTGACACGCTCAGGGCTCCCAATGATTCTGCATTATGGTGAGTTGAACTATTTCAGTTTATATTACAATGTAATGATAGAAATAATGTGTTTCAATTATCCTGACACCATAACAACCATGGTGCCGGGGATGATTGAAGCACTAACACCAGCCATTGCCTTGAAAATTTGCCTGCGAAAAATCCTTACCCCTCGTGCACTTACCCTGAAGTATTTTTAGTCTGAAAATAACTGGCTTTAATTGTACAGTGTTCTCGTGTATGGAGATATCTTTTTAATTGATCTATTGTAGAAGTCATCGATAAAGGATGTGGTGTGTGTGTGTGTGTGTGTGGGGGGGGGGGCAGCATTGAAGGACCCGGCCTTGGGGCGGCAAAGGGAGTAAATCCGGGCCTGCATTTTGGGCTAAATTTATGAAGAACAATTATTTATTTGCAAAATGTTAAAACAAACGAAGAAAAACTTGTTTTTATTTTTGTAATTTTCCATCTTTTTTAATTTATTTAGCAAAAAATAAAAAACCCAGTTGTGATTATAATACACCACAAGAAAGCTCTAGTTGGGTGAATAAAATGTAGTTTGGGTACAGTGTTACATGACCGCGCAATTCTCATTCAAAGTGCGACGGGACTGAAAGCTGAAAATTGTCCTTAAAGTGGTTTAAAAGGAGTTTGGTTTTATTTTTTTAGTTAAGTCCATCTAAATCTGGTAGTGCATCTAACACTACCCTCTGCCCAGATTGACAATACTGCTGTCCAAAAGTTGTCCGAGTGGCTCCTCCATCCAGCGTGGAGACATCCTAAAATAGTAAGTGTGTTACTAGCCATTAATTTCACAAACTATAACTAAATGGGGGAAAAAATGCAGCCACCACATTTAAGAGTTGGTAAGTCCTGTCCTGCTACACAAGACTGTGCTGTGTAATAGAGCTGTGTAAATCTCAGGACTGGATGGTTGGAAATACAAATCCTTTGGCAGGGAGAACAGCTCCCACATATAGTGAGGGAAAAAGTATTTGATCCCCTAATGATTTTGTACGTTTTCCCACTGACAAAGAAATAATAAGTCTATAATTTTATTAGTAGATTTATCTTAACAGTCAGAGACAGAATAACAACAAAAACTCCATTGATTTGCATTTTAATGAGTGAAATAAGTATTTGACCCCTTTGCAAAACATGTGTTAGTACTTGGTAGCAAAACCCTTGTTGGCAATCACAGAGGTCAGACATTTCTTGTAGTTGGCCACCAGGTTTGCACACATCTCAGGAGGGATTTTGTCCCACTCCCCCAAGTCATTAAGGTTTTGAGGCTGATGTTTTGTAACTCAAATCTTCAGCTCCCTCCACATATTTTCTATGGGATTAAGGTCTGGAGACTGGCTAGGCCACTCCCGGACCTTAATGTGCTTCTTCTAAAGCCACTCCTTTGTTGCCTTGGCCGTGTGTTTTGGGTCATTGTCATGCTGGAATACTCATCCACAACTCATTTTCAATGCCCTGGCTGAGGGAAGGAGGTTCTGACCCAAGATTTGACAGTACATGGTCCCAGCCATCGTCCCTTTGATGCTGTGAAGTTGTCCTGTCCCCTTAGCAGAAAAACACCCCAAAAACATAATGTTTCCACCTCCATGTTTGACGGTGGGGATTGTGTTCTTGGGGTCATAGGCAGCATTCCTCCTCCTCCTCCAAACACGGCGAGTTGAGTCAATACGAAAGATATTGACTTTGTTCTCATCTGACCATAACACTTTCGCCCAGTTCTCCTCTGAATCATTCAGATGTTCATTAGCAAACTTCAGACAGGCCTGTGCACGTACTTTCTGGAGCAGGGGGACCTTGCGGGCACTACAGGATTTTAGTCCTTCACGGAGTAATATGTTACCAATTGTTTTCTTGGTGACTATGGTCCTAGCTGCCTTGAGATCATTAACAAGATTCTCTTGTGTAGTTCTGGGCTTCCTCACCGTTCTCGTGATCACTGAAACTCCACGAGGTGAGATCTTGCGTGGAACCCCAGACCGAGGGAGATTATTAGTTTGTGTTTCTTCCATTTGCAAATAATCGTACCAACTGTTGTCACCCTCTCACCAAGCTGCTTGGCAATGGTCTTGTAGCCCATTCCAGCCTTGTGTAGGTCTACAATCTTGTCCCTGACATCCTTGGACAGCTCTTTGGCCTTGGCCATGGTGGAGAGATTGGAATCTGATTGATTGATTGCTTCTGTGGACAGGCGTCTTCTATACAGGTAACAGGCTGAGATTAGGAGCACTCCCTTTACCTGTATAGAAGACACCTGGGAGCCAGAAACCTTGCTGATTGATAGGGGATCAAATACTTATTTCACTCATTAAAATGCAAATAAATTTATACATTTTTAGAAATGCATTTTTCTGGATTATTTTGTTTTTGTTTTGTTATTCTGTCTCTCACTGTTAAAATAAACTCATCATTAAAATTATAGACTGATCGTTTCTTTTTCAGTGGGCAAACATACAAAATCGGTAGGGGATCAATACTTTTTCCCCCTCACTGTATGTATGTCACCTGAGCATTTTGATGTTTGCCTAGAGCTTCGCTTTAGATCTTACAACACAGTGATTTGGGGAAGCACAGAAGGTGGATTATGGAAAATTGGCTTAAAAGTTGTATTTTTGTTCAAGATGCTCCTGGTATTGAAGGGTTTTGAAGTGTCTCTTTATGGCCACCTGCGACTCAGGCTACAGCAAGCTGAACAACTAGAGCTCCCACTTCAGTCCACCTGCACCCTCTTCTTCTTCTTCAGCACTACATTAAGCCAATCTGACCGATCTGATTTGTAATGTACGTCACAACGCGATAGGGACATGCAACACTTATCTAGCTTTTTCTGTGATACAAACAGACACTTCCAGACAATGACTTGCATAAGAAATTACGTAATAAGCCAAATTAATAGTGTTGTCTAGAACATTGTAATTAAAAAAAAAGGCATCTCTGGAGGGATATAAATAAAAGTCACATACTGTGCTTCAGAAGGAAATGTGTACTGAGCATGTGTATTTTGTCTGCAGCGCACATTGACCGTATTGTATCAATGCCCAAATTGAAAGTCAAGTGAAACTCCACTTCACATTGTTTTAGGGTTAGATCTTCTGTCAAGTATTTATTGCAGTTTGTGTCCTAATTTTCACTTGTTTTCAAGCCCAGGGACAGCAAGGGATGAATGTGGCCTGCACTTCCTGTAGTCTCTCTCCACACACCAAAGATTCCACTAAGGCTAGGTTCACACATGTCCGGTGCGAATTTCCCCTCCATTTGCACTGTGAATTTCCAAAGCAGCTGTTTAGCGGTTCAGCTGCGAATTCAGATACGGTTCAGATGCAAATTTTCAGAGCCGGCGGCCGCCACTGTCTTTAGTAGGGATGAGCCGAACACTCCCCGGTTCGGTTCGCGGCCAGAATATGTGAACAGACCAAAAATTTGTGCGAACACACGAACCCCGCTAAAGTCTATGGGACGCGAACGTGAAAAATCAAAAGTGCTAATTTTATAGGCTAATATGCAAGTTACTGTCATAAAAAGTGTTTGGGGACCCAGGTCCTGCCCCAGGGGACATGTATCAATGAAAAAAAGTTTTAAAAACGGCCGTTTGTTTTCGTGAGCAGTGATTTTAATAATGCTTAAAGTGAAACAATAAAAGTGTAATATTCCTTTAAATATCGTCCCTGTAGTATTCCTGTAAAGTGGCGCATTTTTCCTGTGTTTAGAACAGTCCCTGCACAAAATGACATTTCTAAAGGAAAAAAAGTCATTTAAAACTGCTTGCGGCTGTAATGTAATGCTGTAATGTAATGGGTCTGGTATGGATATTAAGGTGAACCCCTCACCCAAATTTAAAAAAAAAAAAAAAGGCGTGGGGTCCCTAGGCCCTATATACTCTGAACAGCAGCAGTATACATTCGGTCCCCGGGTTACAAACAAGATAGGGACTGTAGGTTTGTTCTTAAGTTGAATCTGTTTGTAATTTGGAACAGGTACATTTTGTAAGTGTAGCTCCAGCCAAAAAATCTATTTTTAAGCTTTTTGGATAACATAGTGAAGGGTTATCATCACCCCTGTAACATTTGTTTTGCTGTCTGTGCCCCTGTTCAGAAGATTTCACCTTACTTTCCCAATGACAATTGGATTTTGAAAATTTTGGGTTATTAGGTAAACAAGGATTGGTGATAAAGCATCAGTGGGGAGACACATTTTTCTCATATTAACTCTTACAGGAGAGAATTTCCCTTCCTAGGGGTAGATTTCCTCTCACTTCCTGTTGTCTCCCTCTGTTGCTAAGTAGGAGTCGTTTGTAAGTTGGAAGTTTGAAAATAGGGGCCCGCCTGTATATACTATACGACCTGCCCTATACACTCTGTGGAAAATTGGGCCTTAGGTGTTGGTGGTACCAGAACACTATAAGCCCTCACAGTTACTCTTGGTGAGCGCTGGAACGGGCCCTGCTGTGAAATATTATATCAAGAATTGTAATTACATACCCCTGTTAAACAGGGGCAGAAAAATTGGGCCTTAGGCGGTGGTTGTGGCGGCACAACACTGTAAAGTCTCACAGATACTTTTGTTGAGCGCAGGAACAGGCCCTGCTGTGAAATATTAGATCACAAATTGTAATTTCGTGCCCCTGTTAAACAGGGGCAGAAAAATTGGGCCTTAGGTAGTGGTGGTGGTCCCCTGAACCGAAAATATTCTTAAAAGCTATCATCATGAAAATTGAGGAGGAATAGGATAGTCATTCAGCATAATAGGATAGTCACTCAGCATATGCAGTCTTCAAGGGATCCCACATTCATAGAAAAATCATTTTGTTACATCAGCGTCAGGTGCTTGGTAGCTGGTGATCCAAGACTGATTAATTTTTATGAATGTGAGCCGATCAACAGAGTCTGTGGACAGGCGCACTCTGTGATTGGTTACAAAGCCTCCAGCAGCACTGAATGTGCGTTCAGAAAGAACGCTGGATGCAGGACAGGCCAGTAGCTCAATTGCATATTGAGCAAACTCTGGTCAGTGGTCCATTCTCAAGACCCAGTAACCCAGTGTATGTTCTGGTGGAAAGGTCTTCAAGTCTGATCTTGCCCCTAAATATTCCTGCACCATGTAATTCAGACGCTGGTGTTGGTTGCTGGAACCGATCAGACCTGGGCGCTGAGGACTGAAGAATTGCCTGAAGGCATCGCTCACTCGGCCACCTTCTTCACCGCTCTTTCTGTGACTGAACGAAGCCTCAATAATATGTTGTCCTGCACCAGGAATTGGTAACCTCCCAGGCTCTGAAAACGCATTGCACAAACCTTTCTGCAAGGCCTCCCAAAGATGTTTCACCCTCTGCTTCCTCTGCGAAGGCTGGATAAGTTCTTCAACCTTACCCTTATAACGTGGATCAAGAAGGGTTGCCAGACAGTAATAATCCCTCTCCTTGATACCACGAATCCTAGGGTCCTTTTGCAGGCTTTGCAGGATCAGGGAGGCCATGCAGTGTAGATTTGCAGAGTCATTCGATCCTGAGTCCTCTGGGTCACTAAGGATCACATGATCCTCAACCACCTCCTCCCAGCCATGTACAACTCCATGGGTTTCTGGGGACTGCAAACGATCCCTTGAAGATTGCTGCTGATGCTGAGTGTTATCCTCCACCTCCATGCTGACACAATCCTCCTCCTCCTCTTCTTCTTCCTGTGTGATCGGCGGGCCTGCAGGAATACTACTATCTGGATAAAGGGGGCCTTGAGAGGTAAGGAAGTCCTCCTTTTCCTCCCGCTGTTCTGCCTCAAGTGCCCTGTCCATTATCACACGAAGCATGTGCTCCAACAGGAAGACAAGAGGGACAGTATCACTGATCCATGCACTGTCACTGCTCACCATCCTCGTGGCCTCCTCAAATGGTGACAGGACAGTGCATGCATCCTTGATCAGTAGCCACTGGCGTGGCGAAAAAAAGCCAAGCTCCCTTGACCCTGTCCTGGTGCCATACTCACACAGGTAATCATTGATGGCCCTCTGCTGCATGTGCAGCCGCTGGAGCATTGCCAACGTTGAGTTCCACCTGGTGGGCATGTCACAAATGAGGCGGTTCTTGGGCAGGTTGCATTGAAATGTCAGCCAGCCGAGCACTGGCATTATATGACCGGCAGAAATGACCACAGACTTTCCTGGCCTGCCTCAGGAGATCCTGTAAGCCCGGGTACCTGCTCAAGAACCGCTGCACCACCAAATTTAGGACGTGAGCCAAACAGGGAACATTGGTGCCATTGTCGCATACAACCATTCCTGGCTGAAGCTGGCGTGGCGTCAACCACCTCTGAGTCTGCCCCTGCAGAGCTGCCAGAATCTCTGCCCCAGTGTGGCTCCTGTCCCCTAAGCAGACCAACTCAAGCACCGCATGGCTTGCGTGGTGCTTGCGTAGCCCCTTGAATGCCCACGGAGCACCGCTGGTTCAGAGGAGAAATCTGCAGAGGAAGAGGCCATAGCGGGAGAAGAAGAGGAGGGGGTAGAGGAGAGAGCTGTGGCAGAATCCCCACTAGCATTTTCAAGGAGTGGTGGCGGAACAAACTCCAACAATACTGAACCCTGTCCTGCATCCTTCCCAGCTGCCAGCAGAGTTACCCAGTGCACCGTGAAAGAAAGGTAACGTCCCTGTCCTTGCCTACTGGACCATGAGTCAGCAGTAATATGCACCTTACTGCTGATCGCCCTGTCAAACGAGGCCAAGACATTGCCTTCCACCTGCTGGTATAGAGCCGGAATGGCCTTCCATGAAAAGAAATGGTGTTTGGGAACCTGCCATTGAGGTAGCACACATTTCACAAATTCACGAAAGGGGACAGAGTCTAGCAGCTGAAAAGGCAGCAGTTGAAGTGCTAGCAATTTGGCCAAGCTATCATTTTAGACGCTGAGCATGTGAATGGCTGGGACCAAATTTCTTTTGATGGTTTAGCAATTGGGGTAGGGAAATTTGCCTACTAAAATCGGATGTTGGTGTACCGCTAGCAGATTGGCCGCAAGTACTTGGCACACCTATTTCTATACCCTAATTCCTCTTAGTGCAGATTTCTGAGAGAACTGGAGGTATAGTGGGGTTGGAGATCGCAGCTGATCAGGAGCAAGGAGAGGTCCGCCTTGTTCTTTGATGTGTGTCTTTTAAGTGCTGTTGCCAAAGGACTGCATGGGAGGTCGTCATATGTCTGGTCAAGCATGTGGTGTGATCTGCTGCACACTTGTCAAAAAAGGCCCACACCAAAGAACTCTTCAAAATATGTGGGGAGTCAGCAGCCCCCTACACCTGCTTAGCTCTGCGGTGTGATGCAATAGGGTGGCTGCCCTTAAGCTGCCCCCTGGAGGGCATCCTACCTCGTTGGAGATGTGCCTCCTCCTCCTCTCTTCTATCAGGCACCCAAGTTGAGTCAGTGACCTCATCATCCCCTCCCTCCTCGTCACTGGAGCAAACTTGGCAGTATGCTGCAGCTGGGGGGACATGACTGCCAGTTTCTTGACCTTCTTGGGCACCCCCACTCTCTAGGCTGACGATACTACCTTCCTCAACCTTGGTACCATCATCAGAGTCTTCAAATCGCTGCGCATCCTCCTGCAGCATGTACCCGACACTGTGGTCGAATAGTTCGGGGGACTCCTCCGTGCATGATGGTGGGGCTAGGGAAGGAGTGACTGTTGACATGGAGCCGATGCAATAGGCCGCTTTGGCAGCTGCATTGGCAGGCAAACTACTCTGAGCCTAGGTGACAGAGGATAAGAAGGATGAGGATGGCTTTGTTATCCATTCCACCAACTCTTCTGCATGTTGTGGCTCAATAACACGGCCAGCTGCAGGAAAAAAGGACATGCATGCCCCACGGCCACGTGCTGAGGATGCACCGTGTCCATGACCAGCACTGTCGACTGTAGACACAGAGCCTGCTTGCCCTCTTTTAGTGGCCTGTGAGCGTCTGCCTCTCCTTGGTGGCCTTCCGGACATGCTGTAAATTTTGTTTAGCAAAAAAAACACTACACTGTATTGTGTACACTAACAGGAAAGTAGTAGCAACTGCACTAGGGGTGCACGGTACTGTGTACACCAACAGAAGTGTAATAACAACTATGGGTGCACTGTATGTATTGTGTACACCACCAGGAAAGTAGTAGCAACTGCACTATGAGTGCACGGTACTGTGTACACCAACAGAAGTTTAATAACAACTATGGGTGCACTGTATTGACCACCAGAAAAGTATGAGCAACTGCATTATGGGTGTACAGCACTGTATACTGTGTACACTGCCTGAAGTATATTAGAAACAGTACACCAGGAACAGCCTGCAGTCAGATATAGCTAAACTGGATACAGTGGATATATATATGTATATATATATATATATATATATATATATATATATAGTAACCTGGGGAACAGGTAGCAGGTACAAAGCTCCCTGGGATGAGCAGTCTTTCAGGCACAGATACCAAATCCAGTGAAATAGTGACAAACAGTGCAGTGTTTATTTGTGATATATACAAGTCTATATACAGGTGCTGTACAGTGTTCCAAAAAAAACAAATAGGAACAAAAGTAGCCAAAACAAAACCTAGCCGTGTCTCGGCACTAACTAAACAATATTTACAGATCCTAACTACTAGGCTGAGCAAGCCTACAGCTTGTCAGCTTCCACATACCTTTTTGCTCTCCTACACAGAAGTTGTCTGAGTATCCCAGGTGCCATCCGGTTTTGGGACTAACACGATGGGGCTAGACCAGTCACTATTGGATTCCTCAATGACATCTAGCTCCAACATTCTTTTAACTTCCTCGCTGATGTCCTTTCTCCTCGCTTCAGGAATTTAGTATGGTTTGAGCTTGACATGGACCCCTGGTTCAGTAACAATATCATGCTGAACTGCTGAAGTCGTGCCAGGTAACTCTGAAAACTTCTCTCTATTTCTTATCAGGAATTCTCTAGTTTCCTGCTTTTGGGAATATGACAGGGTGTCTGGAATAGTGACCTCGGGGATCAGAAGGGACTCAGCACCCTTAGGCGTTACCGGGAGGGACCTCACAGTTAACGCCAGTCTATCCTTCCAGGGCTTTAACAGGTTTATATGGTAAATGGGTTTGGGCTTCCTTTTCCCTGGTTGATATACCTTGTAATTGACCTCCCCAACTCTTTCAATTACTTCAAAGGGACCCTGCCACTTAGCCAGGAACTTGCTCTCAACAGTGGGAACTAACACCAGGACCCTGTCACCAGGTGAGAAAACACGGAGTTGGGCCCCCCTGTTGTATATCCTCTGTTGGGCTGCTTGGGCCTGCAGTAAGTGTTCTTTTACCATCGGCATGATTGCTGCAATCCTGTCCTGCATTTGAGCGATATGCTCAATGACACATTTATGGGGTGTCTGCTCCCCCTCCCAAGTTTCTTTGGCTATGTCTAAAAGTCCCCAAGGGTGTCTCCCATAAAGCAACTCAAATGGAGAGTACCCCATGGAGGACTGGGGAATCTCCCTGATGGCAAACATCAAGTATGGTATCAGGAAGTCCCAGTTTTTCCCATCCTTGTCAACAACCTTTTTTAACATGCTCTTTAATGTCTTATTGAAGCGTTCCACCAAGCCATCAGTTTGAGGATGGTACACCGAGGTTCGCAATTGCGACACCTTAAATAACTTGCACAGCTCTCTAGTTATTCGTGACAAATGGGGTGCCCTGGTCTGTAAGGACATCTTTAGGGATTCCAACACGACTGAACACCATAAACAGCTCTTTGGCAATGTTTTTAGCAGACTCGGTGCGTAAGGGAATGGCTTTGGGGTAACGGGTAGCATAATCCATGATTACAAGGATATGCTGATGACCTCGGGCAGACTTGGGGAGTGGACCCACAAGGTCCATGGCAATCCTCTCAAAGGGCACTTCAATAATGGGCAAGGGCACTAAAGGACTTCAGAAGTGTTGTAGTGGGGCTGACATCTGACACACAGGACAGGATTGACAATAATTCTCAATATCCTTCTGTATCCCGGGCCAATAAAACCTGCACAACACCCTTTCAGTAGTTTTCTCAACCCCTAAATGACCTCCTAGCAAGTGCCCATGGGCAAGTTCCAACACCACCCGTATGGCTTAGGGTGGTTCCAACACCCTATCTGTATGGCTTAGGGACCACCAACTGTTCAACCACTTCATCATTTTTTTTACATACACGATACAGTAAATCCTCATTGCTGCTAAAATAAGGAAAACAGAGCCTGTCCCCTGATTCGACAGGTACATCATTAATCACCATTACATTTTCCCAGGCCCTGGCAAGGGTTGGGTCTTTTCTCTGCTCGGTACCAAAATTTTCCTTGTGTACATTAAGGTCAGCAAACTCCAACGTAGGCTCAGATTCAGCAGATGGCTGTCCAGCTCCACTGGTTGTGGGGACCTCCTCAGGCTCCTCCAGCTCTCCTGCCATAACTGAGAAAGGAAAACCCGGGAAGCCCTGAGAAGAGTCCCCTGAACCCACATGGTCAGTAGCGGCCAGGAGTTCTGGCTCTTTCACTGAGTCAGCTACTGCGACCGGGTCGGGACGATCCCACAGTTCCCAAAACTTAGGGAAGTCCCTACCAACGATGGCCTCGTGCACCAAGTGGGGAACAAGTCCGACCGGATGGGTCACCATACCTAAGCCAGTTTTAAACTGAACAGTGGCTATAGGATACTCGCGGGTATCCCCATGTACACAGATCACAGCAACTTTTTTAGCATGCAAATTCACAGTTTCAACCATCTCAGCTGTAACCAAAGTCACTAGACTTCCAGAGTCCAGCAAGGCCGTAATAGTCTTATTATTAACAGTCATTTGGCACATGTGTTTTCCCATACTTGGTGCTGCAGCGCATGAAACAGCAGCAAACATAGACTGCCTTATAATAGATAGATCACACTGCATTGGTTCATCTGTCAATGGACAGTTTGCTGCAACATGTCCCAGTTCTTGGCAACGAAAACACCTGATGTTTCCCCAGTTTGGTTTGCTGACAGGCAGTAGCTTCCCTTGTTTGGGACGCCAAACTTCAGTCCTCCCCCCTATTTCCTTGCCATGCTTACCACCCACTTCCCCTGGAACAGTCTTACCGGTTGCCTGGGGAGACCGTTGCTTTGGTTGGAAAGTCTGTGCAGCTGTAGGGGTGGTGACCAGGTTGTTCGCCGAGTTGGGGTCTCCTTGACTCACCCACTTCTGCAGGGGAACTGGTAGTGACCTCAGGAACCGGTCCATTACCACACGCTCCACTATTTGTGGCCCAGACAGGGACTCCGGCTGTAGCCATTTTCTCACCAAGTAAATTAGGTTGAACATCTGCGATCTTGGGGGCCTCTCGTCTTGGAAGAACCAGCTGTGGACCCGCTGTGCTCGAACTGCCAAGGTGACACCAAGTCACGCCAGGATTTCCTGCTTGACCTTTACATAGTCTCCTGCTTCTGCTGACTCCAAATCATAGTAGGCCTTCTGCGATTCTCCAGACAGCAAGGGGGCGACCAGTCCTGCCCACTGGGTTTTGGGCCAACCTTCCCTCTCAGCGGTCCGTTCAAACGTTAAGAGAAAGGCCTCTGGATCATCATCTGCAGTCATCTTAGAAAGAAAGCGACCCACATGGATGGCTGAGGGCTTGTCTCCAACAACATTAACTTTAGCAGGTGACCACTGTGCTAGCGTCTCCACAACCGCAGCCAGCGTTTTCCTATCCTCTTTTGCATCAGTGGCAAGCTGTTCAAACAGCCTCTGCGATAGCTCCTGTACAGCACCAATCTGTTGGCACAGCGCCTTGGTTTGCTCCTGTGCGATAGCATTTGTTTGCTGCTGTGTAGCATTTGCTTGTTGCTGTGCAGCATTGGATTGTTGCTGTGCAACGTTGCATATCACCAATTGTTTTAGAATTTCCTCCATGTTTAGTCACTCTAGGTACTGGCCTTTTAAGTAGTAACTTACTACAGCTGCCCGCATTCTCCACCATATGTAACCTGGGGAACAGGTAGCAGGTACAAAGCTCCCTGGGATGAGCAGTCTTTCAGGCACAGATACCAAATCCAGTGAAATAGTGACAAACAGTGCAGTGTTTATTTGTGATATATACAAGTCTATATACAGGTGCTGTACAGTGTTCTAAAAAAAACAAATAGGAACAAAAATAGCCAAAACAAAACCTAGCCATGTCTCGGCACTAACTAAACAATATTTACAGATCCTAACTACCAGGCTGAGCAAGCCTACAGCTTGTCAGCTTCCACATACCTTTTTGCTCTCCTACACAGAAGTTGTCTGAGTATCGCAGGCCAAGAGCAAAGGCTGTCTGCTCAGGTGAGCTTAAATTAGCCTGGGGGAGAGGACCAAGACCTGAACTGGACCATGGATCAGAGATCCCTGAACGTGTATGAGAGGAGCCTGGGAGATGTATAAACCCCGAACAGGACTTTTCCTGGCTCTCTCTGGGACGCTCTGCTACAATATATATATATATATATATATATATATATATATATATATATATATATATATATATAAAGTTACACAGCAGCTAACTGAATAATCTGCCTGCCTGCTCAATCTAAATGACACTCTCTCTCCGTCCACGCCAATGACACACTACACAAGGCCGACTTGCAGGCGGCCTTATATAGTGTGAGGCATGGACTTGGTCCCCCTGAGCCATAATTGGCAAAAGGCACCCTGCCTTTGGCCAATTATGGCTCTCTTAGCTAAGGGCGCTGTGATAGGCCAAAGCTTGCAGGTCATGGTGCATGCTCTGGCCAATCATCATACAGCAATGCACTGCGCTCCCACAGTGCATTATGGACCGTTACGCGCCACTCGAATTTGGCGCAAACGGCCCATAATGTTTGGTTTTCTAAGAGCTGGCGAACAGCCAATGTTCGAGTCAAACTCATGTTCGACCCGAACAGAAAGCTCATCCCTAGTCTTTAGCAATAGTTGGTTGTTAAGGAGGGGGTCCAAGAATCCATTTAAACCTTGCGGGTCTGGTATGGGTTTTAAGGGGAACCTTACGGCAATTTTTTTTTTAAAACGGCATAGGGTCCCCCCCCCCCCCATATCCATGCCAGACCCTTAGGTCTGGTATGGATTTTAAGAGGATCCCTCACGCCAAAATGTAACAAAAAAAAATATTGCCTGGTGGCCCCCCCCAAAATCCATACGAGACCCTTATATGAGCATGCAGGAAAAAGGGGGGGACAAGCAGCAGGTGCACATGTGGAAGTAAAGCAGGCTCAAATTTTTGTTGGGGGGGAAGTTTCTAAGTGCTTGGTGTAGCTTTAGTTTTTGACCCTTTTTTTACTAAAAAACTTTATTTATATCACATAGGGGACAAAAAGTCCCCTATGTGGTACAAACTCTTTGTGACAGGTTGTCTTTTATAGGACATCAGGGGTCTTTTAGAACAGCCAAAGCTAGAGGAGATCAGCGAATGCACACTGGTCTCCCACTTTTCTACCGAGCATCACCCACCAGACAGATCCTGGGTCTGCAGGTGGGACAGCGAAGCCTGGGGGAACATGGTGGGAGTTGTGCAGAGGGAACAGTTTCAGGGGGCACAGAAATTGATTGGGTGATTGTACAGCTGCCGGATCACTTTCACCAGAAAGTTGGCTTGTAGACATACAGCTAGGAATGTGGAGGTTGTAGTACAAGGCCCAAATATAGCTTTCTTTAAAAAAAAATAAAAAATCAGTATCCTAAAGCCTCGTACACATGATCGGATTGTCGGCAGAGAATTGTGTGATGACAGACTGTTTCCCTAAAATCCAACCGTTAATACACTCCATCAGACAATTGTTGTCCAACTTTCAGCCAACAAAATGTTGGATGGCAGGCTGTCTGTTGTCAGATTTTCATATCGTGTGTAAACAAGTCCGTCACACAAAGGTCCAAGGTACAAACACGCATGCTTGGAATCAATGCTCACCAAACACGACATTAGCAGAAGGTGCCCAAAGGGTGGAGCTCAAGAGCTGAAATTTCACGTAGTACATCACTACGTTCATGTTTCTTGGCTGACAATTGTGTGCCGTTAGTATGCAAGACAAGTTCCTAGTACACGCCCTTTGGGCAAAAGACGCTCTGTTGGCCAACAATCCAATAGTGTGTATGAGGCTTTACACTCCTCTAGCTACAGTACAGTGTCATTCACCTCTTTTTTGTGAGCCCAGGTCATCAAGGACACATCCCCTGGGGGAATGCTGCAGGAAACAGAACTGAAATCTTTTGGGGTGCCCTTCTCTGCAGCATTCAGAATTGGCCACTGCCAGAAGTGGCTTCCTTTTAGATGATAAACAGAGGAAGCCAGCATGTGATCACACCAGCTTAAATTAACTATCATTTTAGGGCAGAGTTGTGCATTAGTGGAAAGAAGCATCAGTAATTGTGGAGGATTCTTTTTTGTCACAAACATTAATTTAATGTGTCCAGCACATTGATGGTCTCTGCGCTTTCAGTAGGTTCCATTTTTTCCCCAAACTGTGAACAGGGGCTATTAGTCAGTGTTTGTATGGCGTAGCTGCTCTCCTGATACAACCATTAGTTCTGCACAACCTCAGCTCATTTCATGCTAATTGCACTCTGTATGGGTGATGTGCTCATTTTGACATGAAATCCCATTTTATATCACAACTAATGCTGAGACGGGAGGAAGGGTGATTTTACAGAGTAATTACCTAGTGCATCCTTCGTCACTCTGGATAACTCTGTCCTTTCCAGTGTGTTCCCCATACGCCTCCGCTCCATGCTATATTGTATCATTAAAGGACACAACGAATCATTTAGTGCTAAGCTGTTGTTTTCTGTCTTTGTATCCTCTGTGAATTGAGTTTTTAAAGAAAACGGTCCACAGATCAGTGAGACATCTGTCATTATCAAGCACATTGGTGTGCAATTCAGACCTGTCTCAAATACATCAGTGTGGTTCCCTTCTATGTACAGAAAGGAACAACCTGTGCCTGTTTGCCTAAATATGATCTAAAAATTAGAAATGCTTTGTCAATGCCAATAAGTATATGCAAGGGTTAGAAGTACTTGTTCTTACCCTTCAACCACTTCAGCTCCAGAAGATTTACCCCCCTTCCTGACCAGGCCATTTTTTGCTATATGGCACTGCGTTACTTTAACAGACAATTGCGTTGTTGTGCGGCGCTGTATCCAAATAACATTTTTGTCCTTTTTTTTTTCTTTAGATTTTTCTTTTGGTGGTATTTGATCTCCTCTGCAGTTTTTCTTTTTTGTGCTTCAAAACAAAAAACGACTGACCATTTTGAAAAAATAAATTATATATATATATATATATATATATATAGTAGGTGAGGTTGAAAAAAGACACAAGTCCATCAAGTCCAACCTATGTGTGTGATTATGTGTCAGTATTACATTATATATCCCTGTATAAATATTATATATATATATATATATATATATATATATATATATATATATTTTATTTTTTTTTTACTTTCTGCTATAAAACACATCCAATAAAAAAAATTTAAAAATCAAATTTCTTCATCAAATTTAGACCAATATGTATTCTGCAACATATTTTTGATTAAAAAAAATCTCAACAAGCGTATATTGATTGGTTTGAGCAAAAGTTAGAGTGTCTACAAACTATGGAATTATTTTTTTTTACTAGTATTGACAGCGATGAGCAATCAGTAGTCCCGTCGTAATCAAGCCGTCCAGTCCAGAGGAGCTTTGCCTTCGCCTTGGTCAACATCACAGAAACTGCTATCCTGTTCAAGACTTGCTTTGCTGACATCCCTTCTGGCTCCAGATCCTGCTTGCTGTTCCACTACATTGATTCTGACTTCTGGCTTGGCTGACTTTCCGTTTCCCTTACTGAACTTTGGCTATGTTTTGACTACGTTTGTTCTTTTTACTTTTATTATTAAACAAGTGTGATTTAACTGTACTTCTGTCTCAGCCTGATTTCACGGTTTCTGACAGCCCTTGCTATTGTTTCTAGCTTTGCTTCTGCTTCTAATCTATCACAGATTGCCTCACCCCTGGTTAGGTCAGTGCAGGATAGTGGACACAATTCTATCACAGGGTGGGCAGCTGTGGATAGAGGTAGTGTACCTGAAGCCTGTATGAAGCATGTAATACCGTATGAAATTTCTCCCCTAGATTATCATTTAAGCTTGTATGTGAAGGAGAAGATATGGAAGGCGGACTTTATATTTATTTTGTTGCTTCTCCCTTTCCATAAGGATTTCCCATTTAAATCAGAAGAAGAAGAAGAAGAGGGGAGGATAAGCAGAAGGAGGATAGGCGCAGACCTGTACCTAGATCTTTTCATAATTGGCTACAGGCATTTTGTATCTATGCTGGAGTGATGGACGAGAAGCACCCGGAAGTGTGGGGTCATGTGTTCCAGCATTTGGACCATATTTTGTAGGCCTATAAGAAATTTGGGGGGCTGGGGTGGTATTTTTATGATGCGTAATTTAGGCAGAAGCTAGGTATTCACCTTTTGCTCAGGTGGGGGATGAAGGACGTGGGCTTGTGGCTCAACTTAATCTTGCTCCAGAAACAGGTAATTCCTAAACAGAGTACCACTGTCCCCACGCAGGCGGTATATAGGAAGGGCTGTTTTGCGTTTAACGAGCAGCAATGCCGGTGGAACGCTTCATGTAAGTATAGGCACGAATGCGCTTTTTGTGCAGGAGCACACCCAGTGTCCAAATGCTTTAGGGAGAATGCTACTGCGGGGTCTATTTTTCCCCCCAAGGGCCTGCACTCCACTGAGGCTGGAAAAAAATGCACCCGTGGCTGGACACATATCCAAACAGGGAGAAGGCTCGTTCTCTCGTTGAGGGTTTTTCACAGGGCTTTCCTTTGCCCCCCTTTGCAGGGATCGGGTGTACGGTGGTGAATAACCTTAAGTCAGTTGACAGCTTTCCCCAAGTAGTTAGGGAAAAGGTGTGGAAGGAGATTGCTGAGGGGCGAGTTGAGGAACCTTTTAGGGACCCACCTTTCAGGAATTATTGCATATCCCCGTCGGGGGTGGTTCCTAAGAAGGAGCACAATGCTTTCTGCCTTATTCATCACCTGTCCTTTCCAAAGGGTCACTCATTAAACGATGACATATATATGTCATTATGTTCAGTTTCTTATGCAACGTTTGAAGACGCAATTGCTAAAATTAGGTCTTCTGGCCTGGGGGGCTTTAATGGCCAAAGCTGATATAAAGTTGGTATTTCGCCTTCTGCCAATCTCCCCAGTTGCTTTTAGCTCCCTGAGTTTTCATTTTGACAATTGTTTCTTTTTTGACAAGTGTCTTTCCATGGGTTGCTCTCTATCGTGTTCAAACTTTAAGGATTTTTCTACATTTCTTCAGTTCTACATTTTTGGGTGGTTTGTTTTCAGTGGACAGTGTCGTTTACTACCTGGATAATTTTTTTATTTGTTGGTCCGGCGAACGGTACACGTGTGTGGGTTTGCTCCATGCTTTTTGGTTAATGTTGCAGTCTTTCGACATACCCATGGCGGAGGAGAAGACGTGTACACCTTTATTCTCTTTGGAGTTCCTGGGGATCCACATAGATACAGTTAGGATAAAATTCAGTCTGCTTGAGGCGAAGGTAGGGAAGCTGAGATTTTTGTTGGCACATTTTCAGCAGAAGGAATAAGTGCTTTAAAAAAATAGATGCAGTCGCTCTTAGGTATTTTAGCTTTTGCGTGTAGGATTATGCAAGTAGGCTGCATTTTTTCACGGCGGCTTTCTCTTGCTATTTGGGGCCTGAAGTCACCGTTTGCCCATATCAGTTTGACCAACTCCCTGAAGGACGATTTGCAGGTTTGGGCAAGGTTTTTGGAGAATTACAATGGGCGGTCCTTGTTTCAGCACGATTTTGTGTTTGCCCCGGACTTTCGGTTATTTACTGATGCAGCGGGTTAGAAGGATTTTGCGGCAATCTGGAAATCACACTGGTGTTGAGCAGCATGGCTGGATTCTTGGATAAGGAAAAAGAATAAAAGGAACTGCGCTACGATAAAACTAAGTAAATGGCTTTCCAACCATTCAATCCCCCTTAAGAAGATATGGAAACCCCTGTATCGAGATGCGTAGGGGAAGGGCACAGGATGGCACATTTGCACAGGTGATCTGACAGAGAGGAACAACATACCATCCCGATACCAGTCCGGTATTTAGAATTGTTTTACCTGATATAGAGCGGTGCACTGGCGCACCTAATCTATATGGTGTATTTACGAGAATTATTTTGTTTTTGAAATAAGACTATTGTTGCTGGCTATGTTTAGCACTATTGATCCAGGTCATACTATTTTGCATTGGATCGAATATCCTGATATTGTGGTTTCTTCTCCTTTTCTTCTGGGATTTATATACTGAGTACCACGCTATCCATGTGATGGTCTGATTGTCCGTGAGGTGGTTGCCCAGAATTCGTGATTGCCCTTGCTGTCTTTTGGAGCCAAGTTGTGATCCATTACATGCATTTCTTGATCCTCTGTTATAGGGGATCATGGTGATTTGGTAAGAGTTTATTCCTGCTGGTTTGGTGGTGGATTTAACAGTTTCCTGCTCATAGAGCAGTGGTTCTCAACCTTACTAGTGCCGTGACCCCTTGATAAAATTTTCCAAGTTGTGGGGACCCCTAATAGTGAAATTATTTTCATAGCGTTGGTTGTCAGCACCCAAGGCAAGACAAGCCATTTGCACCCCTAATGGACATTTAGCGCTCCCTGAGTCCCTTCCACTCATACAATATTGAAACCCCTTATGGTACATTTTAGGATGTACCACTCTCTTTGTTCTCCTTTCTTTCTCTATCCTAATTTCTTGTTTTTTCCCCATCCCTCTTTCTTGTTCTTTTTATTATTTTTTCTCTCCCTTTTTCTTTGTCCCCCCCCCCCTCTTTTCCTCTCCCTTCCATGTATTCTCTATTTTTATTCTTTCTATTACTACTTGGTGGGAATGGGATGAGTGGCATTGCTGGCGGGTAGTTGGGATAAGTGGCAGTGCTGGCGGGGAGTTCGGATGCGTGGCAATGCTGGAGGGAGTTCTGATCAGCCAACTTAGGTGCTCTTGATCAAGCTCATCTGCTGATCTGAGAACTGTAGTGGGAACTTTTAATGGGAACTATAATCACAGGTAGCGTTACTCACTGTGTCTTCGACTTTGTGGTGTCTCGTAACAGTGACACCTATACCGAAATCAGGGTCTCCGCCAGCCTCTCCCACTTCACATTCCTCACCAGTCAGCTGACCTCTAGTCTCTGTCCCCCAGCCATGCAGTGAACTGAATGTGCGGCTGCGAAGAGGCTGAGTGGGCAGCCACAGGCACCAGGAACAGCCAAGCTGGGCAGCCACAGGCTCCAGGGACAGCCCTGCTAGGCGGCCGCAAAAAGGCTGGGAGAGCGGTGAGGGCTTCAGGGACAGCCCAGGATTCGGTGACCCCTGGCAAATCATCATTCGACCCCCTAGGGGGTCCCAACCCCCAGGTTGAGTACCACTGTCACTGTCAGAGTCTGAGGACAGATTTTCACATTTTTATGGACTTTTATCTCACAGTGCACTGGTGTATACTCATTTGTTCATAATGTTTTGATTTTTGATTTTCAATCAATTTACTTTGTGCACCTATGTTCATTTTTTTAATTCATTATTTATGGACATAATGATTTTTCTTGGTTATTATTGATTAGTTCAATTGTGGTCTTATATCCATTATGATCCTAATCACATTTTTTCACTCATTGTCACGTTATACACAGGATTGCTTTACAATATTACAATGGGTGGTTCATATATGTTACTTTTTGATTCCAGTTTAGAATCATATGGGTAGCGCGATTTTATTATTTTCCAGGATTCTTGGATAAGCCAGAATGTCACCAAGAATGTTGTGCTGTTGGAGTTGTTCCCGATTTTGGCAGCGATTGAGCTGTAGGGAAAGTTTTTGGTTAATTTTATCTTGCAAAAATGCCTTGGGATATTGGGTTTACAGGGCTTGAAGTTCTCTTCCCATTCATTTTAGATAGAGGCAGCTTCGGAAGCAGCGAGGAGGGGCTTGGAGGATTCGGCCATTAGGGAAATGGGGAGGTGGAGATCTAAATGTTTTAAATTGTATATAAGGCCTAATTAATTTTTTTCATTTTCCAGACTTACACCGAACGGTATGGATTCTGGGACATTCCTTTGTCCACTGGGCACATAAAAGAGCAGCTCAAAGTACTTATTCTTTGAACTTATCCTTACATCCGGAATCCTTTAAGTTGTTTTGAAAGGGTGTGTGAGGCCTTCAGTGGTATCAATTATACTTTCATTTGACAAGGTTTTTTTTAGGTGTGGCCTCTGCCCACCATTTTGGTGGTTCATGTAGGGGGTAATGATTTAGGGAACATTAGGACTTTGGACTTGTTATTTATGAGGAAAAGGGATCTTCAGCGCTGCAAGATTACCTCCCCAGATACGACTATTGTATTTTTGGAAATAATTTTGCGCCTTTTTTGGCTGTCCTCACCTCATTTTACAGGGCGCATGGGATTCACCTCTCTGGTTGTAGGTGTGGATTTATTTAATTTGGGATTACAGTCTGGGATCGAAATGGCCGCAGTGGTAGGGGTGGGCCGGTCTTGATTTCAAGGGGGGACTGTTGTATAAAAGATTGTTGTTGACTGGCTGCCAGAGTTCTGAAAACTGGGCAGTTTAATAATATTATGAGAATAAAGTAAGTGCAATTGGATGTTTAGATGTTATACCAATAAAAGGCCAAATATTCACAATCTCATTCAACACTTCCAGCAGTGTTGGATGCCTGTGTCCTACAACCTGTGGTGTGGTTCCTTACACTGACCAGTTATGTCATTGTAGAGTCCTGTAGTGGGTAGTGGGTCAGAAAATGGAACCACAGCACGTGGCTGCCGAAGTGTCTTTTGGAGGCTGCATCATTGAAACAGAGGGAAGTTAGGAGACACAGACCATCAGAAAGTGAATTTTATGGCTCTTCTCTTGCAAGAAATATCCGGTAATGGTTTACCTGTGAAATTATTTTCTTGGAGTACATCACAAAACATAGGGCATCTTTATATTCATTACCACAGGGTTATGCTGCCATCTTCAAGTAATTGGCAAAAAGAAAAAAAAACAGACCCCTCTCAGCTAGGCAATGCTTCAGTTTAGTAGCAAGCCCTGAAACGTTTAAGGGTGAGGGGTGGAATCCCTGTGTCCTGTGATGTATTCCAAGAAAAGGATTTTACAGTGCATACTTTTATTCACAGCGCTTCACCTTTTTCACATTTTGTTATGTTACAGCCTTATTCCAAAATGGATTAAATTAATTTTCCTAAAAATTCTACAAACAATACCCCATAATGACAATCTCTGCAGCACTCAACTAATCGGGCCAGTATGATAAAGTGGCCGGACGAAAGCCACTCCTCAGTAAAAAGCACAAAACAGCCCGCCTGGAGTTTGCCAAAAGGCACCTGAAGGACTCTCAGACCATGAGAACCAAAATTCTCTGGTCTGATGAAACAAAGATTTAACTCTTTGGCCTGAATGGGAAGAGTCATGTCTGGAGGAAACCAGGCACCGCTCATCACCGGGCCAATACCATCCCTACAGTGAAGCATTGTGGTGGCAGCATCATGCCGTGGGGATGTTTTTCAGTGGTAGAAACTGGGAGACTAGTCAGGAGTGAGGGAAAGATGAATGCAGCAATGTACAGAGACATCCTTCATGAAAACCTGCACCAGAGTGCTCTGGACCTCAGACTGGGGCGAAGGTTCATCTTCCAACAGGACAACCACCCTAAGCACACAGCCAAGATAACAAAGGAGTGGCTACGGGACAAATCTGTGAATGTCCTTGAGCCCAGACTTGAACTCGATTGAACATCTCTGGAGAGATCTGAAAATGGCTGTGCACCAACGCTCCCCATCTATCCTGATGGAGCTTGAAAGGTCCTGCAAAGAAATGTAGCACACTACTCCCTTGGGAGCTGCTGTTAGTGGCTCTCCGTTGTCCTCCCCTGCATGAATAACATCAGCAGACAGTCCAGTAACATTTGAACACAAACTTTATTCTTTTCCTTGCAGCATGTTAGAAAAGAACTTGCAATATTTACAGTCTATGACCCCAGGAAGTATGAGCTGCCTCCAGGGCTGGACTGGGACAAAAATTTGGCCCTGGACTTCCTCATGACTGGCCCACTTTAATTTTGAGTGTCCCCAACAGCGTCCTCCTTACATCAGAGTGTCCCCAACAGCGCCCCCTTACAGAGTGTCCCCAACAGCGTCCCCCTTACATCAGAGTGTCCCCAACAGCATGCCCCTTACATCAGAGTGTCCCTAACAGTTTCCCCTTACATCAGAGTGTCCCCAACAGCGTCCCCCTTACATCAGGATGTCCCCAACTGCGTCCCCCTTACATCAGAGTGTCCCTAACAGCGTTCCCCCTTACATCAGAGTGTCCCCAACAGCATCTACCTTACATCAGAATGTCCCCAACTGCGTCCCCCTTACATCAGAGTGTCCCCAACAGCATCCCCCTTACATCAGAGTGTCCCTAACAGCGTCTCCCTTACATCAGAGTGTCCCTAACAGCGTCCCCCTTACATCAGAGTGTCCCCAACAGCGTCCCCCTTACATCAGAGTGTCCCCAACTGCATCCCCCTTACATCAGAATGTCCCCAACTGCGTCCCCCTTACATTAGAGTGTCCCCAACAGCATCCCCCTTACATCAGAGTGTCCCCAACAGCGTCCCCCTTACATCAGAGTGTCCCCTACAGCGTCCTCCTTACATCAGAGTGTCCCCATCAGCACCCCCTTACATCAGAGTGTCCCCAACAGCATCTCCCTTACATCAGAGTGTCCACTACAGCGTCCTCCTTACATCAGAGTGTCCCCATCAGCACCCCCTTACATCAGAGTGTCCACAACAGCGTCTCCCTTACATCAGAGTGTCCCCAACAGCATCCCCCTTACATCAGAGTGTCCCCAACAGCGTCCCTCTTACATCAGAGTCCCCACCAGCAACCCCCTTCACATCAGAGTCCCCACCAGCAGCCCACTTCACATCAGAGTCCCCATCAGAGAGTCCCCACCAGCAGCTCCCTTCACATCAGTGTGTCCCCATCAGAAGCCCTTCACATCAGAGAGCCCCGACCAGCAGCCCCCTTCACATCAGTGTGTCCTTCCTCTCCTCCCCCTCCATGTACTCACAGTTTTGAAGGCAGCTTCTCGTTCCTCTCTCCAATCATGTGATAACAAGTGATAGGGGGAGAGAGGAAGGAAAGTCTACTGTTGGTCTATCTCCCCCTGCAGGCTGGAGGGAGCAGAAAGACTAATGCTCTCTCCAGCATATGACGGAAGCTGCTCCTCCTGACAGGAGTGAAATTGCGATCACTCACTGTCAGAGAGGAGCGGCTCCAGGACTGCACCTGACTGGCCCACTGAGCCATCGGCCCACCAGGAATATCCCGGTAGTCCTGATGGCCAGTACATGCCTTGTTGCCTCCTAATCTTTTTGGTTCCTTTACAAGTAGTTATAGCCTTTTCCCTTAATGGTATGTGGATGTTAGAAGTACCAGGCCTCACCTGCCTATCTCGACTCCTGTAATCCTCCCAGGTCAGTTCAGGAAAAGTCCGGGCACACCCCGATCTACTTCATCCTTTTTGCAACTGCTTCCTGCTCCGTATGTCCAGAACCATTCCAGCCGGTAATGTCTGGCCCATTGCTCCCGGAGTTTCTTTCGGTGACTTAAGGTGATGAACCATCCAACACTGAGGTCTCTGAACCTTCAGGCCTTCAGGTTCAAGTTCTGCTATCCAGCACTGAGAGCATTACACCCCCAGGCCTTCAAGCCTGCTCCTTGCAGATCACATCTTTGCAGCCTTTCTGGACTCAATTCCCATGTCCAAACACACAAGGAAACATGTGACCTTGGTTTTTATAACAGTCCCGCCTCTGCCCAAACAAAACAATAATTGGCTCAGAGCGGTCTCCAAAAACTACCTGCCACTCTGCTTCCCCAGTCCACCCACTTTCCAGAACATTTCAGGGAAAGTGATGGAAATCTTATGCCCACACGGTACACACGGTCGGACATTGATCGGGCATTCGGACAACAAGATCCATGGATTTTTTCAGACGGATGTTGGCTCAAACTTGTTTTGCATACACACGGTCACACAAAGTTGTCGGAAAATCCGATCGTTCTGAACGCAGTGACGTAAAACACGTACGTTGGGACTATAAATGGGGCAGTAGCCAATAGCTTTCGTCTCTTCATTTATTTTAAGCATGCGTGGCACTTTGTGCGTCGGATTTGTGCACACACGATCGGAATTTCCGACAACGGATTTTGTTGTTGGAAAATTTTATAGCAAGCTCTCAAACTTTGTGTGTCGGAAATTCCTATGGAAAATGTGTGATGGAGCCTACACACAACGAGGTCCTATCACACATTTTCCATCGGAAAATCCTATCGTGTGTACAGGGCATTACAGGTCAGAGTGTAGGTGGCCACACCCTCGTCTATTCTATCAAATCTCCCATCCAAATTAACCAACCAGCTTACACCAACAGCCAGGTAAAACACTGGCAACTTTACCTGACACTAATCCAAATTAACACACACCTAAGTTGGTGGGCGCTACAGAAAAATGGGAGAAACTGCTCAAAAATAGGTGTGCCGAGCTTGTAGCATCATATTTAAAAAGACTTGAGGCTGTAATTGGTGCTAAAGGTGCTTAAACAAAGTACGGAGCAAAGGCTGTAAGTATTTATGTGATTTGTGATGATTTTTCCTTTATTTAATAAATTTGCAAAAGATCTCAAACAAACTTCATTCACGTCATTATAGGGTATGGTTTGTAGAATTTATTTATTTATTATTGTATTTCCTGTCCTTGTTTGCTACAGTCCAATCACTTGAAGGTGGCAGCATAATCCCATTTATTTATTACAGGTACTTATATAGTGTCGTCAATTACGCAACGCTTTACATATATATTGTACATTTACATCAGTCCCTGCCCTCATGGAGCTTACAATCCAAGATCCCTAAGACACATTCATACATAAAAAATACTAGAGCCAATTTGGACAGGAGTCAATTAACCTTCCAGCATGTCTTTAGAGTATGGGAAGAAACTGGAGTACCCGGAGGAAGCCAACGCAGGCAGCGGGAGAACATGCAAACTCCAGGCAGATAGTGCCCTGGTTGGACCCTATTATAACGAATATAAAAATGCCCGATGTCCTGTAAGAAAAGAATTTTACAGGTAAAACAAAAATCCCATTTTCTTTATCGTACATTCCAGGACATAGGGCATCTTCATATTCATTATGATAGGCATGTCCCAAAGCAATCAAAATGAGGGAGGGAGGGCATTGGCAAAAAGCCAACAGGCCCTAAACAACCAAACCATAACAAGTGAGACCCTCAAATAACAGCCTGCAACATTTGCTGACTAAAAATAAAAAAAAAAATTTACTTACCAGAAATGGCTGTTACTAGGCAGATCGTCCTAATCTGCCACTTCCTACTCCGCGGTGATCTTCATTCTTCTCCGCCTCGCGTTGTCTTCTGGGGAATGGGGCACGCTGTGTTCTGGGAACTGTGTGTGTCCCAGAACACAGCCGGCCATTCACAAAGCACCGCGCCGACTCGCACATGCGCAGTAGGAAACGGACAGTGAAGGTGAAGCCGCAAGGCTCCACTGCCTGTTTCGCTTAGTTCGAATGGCGGTTCCGGGACCCGATCCGATGGACGGATAGGCCTCGGGCGGCCAACATCGCGGGCACCTTGGACAGGTGAACGTGCTTATTAAAAGTCAGCTGCTACAGTGTTTGAAGGTGCTGACTTTTAAACATTTTCTTTTTCAGCTGGACCTCCGCTTTAAGTCAGCAGAAGCCCGAACGTCCACCTGACAGAACTTCATAAAATAATTGAAGACCAGGTAGCAGCCATACAAACTTGAGTTACCTAAGGCTGATACTAAATCGCCCAGGAAGCACCAACACTCCTGGCAGAATGAGCCGTTGCTGAGATCAGTGGAACTTTGCCTTTCAGACTGTAAGCCTGAAAAATCAGCTGACAGATCCAACCAGGAATGGTAGATTCTGAAGCTGTCTGACCATTCTTTGAGATTTCGGGAAGCACAAAGAGGGAATCAGATTGGGAAACAGATTGCAGACAAATTGCAGCAGTCAAATTCAGGTACATCTTGACTGTATGTACCACATCCAAGGCATAAATAGTCATGTTCCCCTGACATCTGAGACTTAAAACAGAAAGAAGGCTTTTTGGGTATGAGATAAAACCGGACCCTGGGATTACACAAGAGCAGATTCCTTCGAGGAGGAAATCTCTGCATCTCCATCTTCTAGAAAAGTTGTCTCCCCTTCCACCTCTTCCTGTGGTGGTTCCATGGCAAGTTCCTCTGAAGATTCCAGAAAGTTGGTACTGTAAACCAGCCCTAGCCAATGAGAATTCCCCCTCGACACTAAGGAACTGGAGGAAGGTGCCCTAGAAGTGGTGGAAAGAAAAGACAAATGTAGGCAGGAGCTGGATACTTACTTATTTCTGCAATTAGAAGACGCTGTGTGGCATTGTTTCAGGGGGAGCTGTTTCTTCCTAGTGTTTCAGTGTATGTGGATCGTTCTGCTGCTTTATTGATCAGAGGCAAGACCTAGCAAAGCATCTTCAGACATGTAGTCCATGAGGATAGGATTCGCCCTCTGACTGTATTATGTGAAACTACAACTACCAGATGGCTGATGAAGAAGAGCAGACTGCTGGGAAAGACTATAAGAAGGTATGTTTGAGGCATGGCGCACTCTCTTGGGACTGGCGTGGATCTGCATGCAGGGAATCTGTTACAGGGTGAGCTACAGCTAAGTCATGGCCTGCTCTGGTGGAATTACCCAGCGGTTATCTGGAAGGACACCTGCGGACAGTTCCCCTTCACTGTCCAGCGGCAGCCTGGAGGCCGCTCCTGTTTCATCCATCCTTCTTGGATCTGTGTGAGCCGTGGTGTGGAGTGGTGGAGGCCATCCCTTGAGCCAAGTTCCTGAGAGATCATCACCATCCTCATTGTCATCTTCTGTTCCAGTGCAGTGAGCGGGCACCACTGTCTCTTGCACCCATTATCATAATCAAGGATTTGTATCAATATACCATAGACACTATATACAGACATCTTTGCCATCCATTGTTCTGCTGATATTTGTAGTTTCACAGGAAGTAACATCTTTAAGTCAGTGATCACTATGAATTCAGCTACAGTTGTGTTTTACACAGGAAGAATTGTCTGCTATTTATACACAGTCTATTGAATCAGTTACTTTGCCTTAACCACTTGCCGATCGCTGCACGCCGATATACGTCGGCACAATGGCAGCGGTGAGCAAATGGGTGTACCTGTACGTCCCCTTTAATTGCCGGGGCTATCGGACACGCACCCGCCGTGTACAGCGTGACAGTGCCCGCGGGTCCCGCGGACTCGATGTCCGCCGGGGGCCCGCGATCGTGTCACGGAGCCGCAGAACGAGGAGATGCCTATGTAAACAAGGCATTTCCCTGTTCTGCCTAGTGACATGACAGGGAGCTATTGCTCCCTGTCATCGGGAGCAGTGATCGCTGTCATGTCAGTGGTAGCCCACCCCCCCAGTTAGAATCACTCCCTAGGACACACTTAACTCCTTCATCGCCCCCTAGTGGTTAACCCCTTCACTGCCAGTGTCATTTACACAGTAAATCAGTGCATTTTTATAGCACTGATCGCTGTATAAATGACAATGGTCACAAAATAGTGTCAAAAGTGTCCGACATAATGTCATAGTCACGATAAAAAAATAAAAAATTTGCAGATCGCTGCCATTACTAATAAAAAAAAATTTATAAAAAGAATACCATAAAACTATCCCCTATTTTGTAGACTCTATTTTTGCGCAAACCAATTTACGCTTATTGTGATTTTTTTTACCAAAAACTGAGGCCTAAACTGAGGAAAAAAATTTGTTTTTTTTATATATATATATTTTTGGGGGATATTAATTATAGCAAAGAGTAAAAAATGTTGTTTTTTTTTTTCAAAATTGTCGCTTTTTTTTGTTTATAGCGCAAAAAAGAAAAAACCGCAGAGGTGATCAAATACCACCAAAAGAAAGTTCTATTTGTGGGAAAAAAAGGATGTCAATTTTGTTTGGGTGCAACGTCGCACGACCATGCAATTGTAAGTTAAAGCGATGCAGTCCCGTATCGCAAAGAGTGCTCTGGTCAGGAAGGGGGTAAATTCTTCCGGGGCTGAAGCGGTTAATATTCAATATTTCTTGCATGCAATTTAACACCTAAAGCTAGCTGAAGATTAACCGGATTGCCACACAGCAACACAGGACTACTTTCACCTCCCTCCTCACTTCAGGGATCTGATTCACTGAATCTTAAAGAGCTGCAGTTCACCAAGAACTCTCTATCAGAGCAGGTTGAATTGTAATCGTTTCTGTTTGCTAAAGTAGTACTTTTTTATCTACTGTTTTGCATTTATGTGTGAAGGAGCAGTAGAGAGGGGTCTGACACTTATAAGAGCCATTCCTCTGCTCTCCTCTAGCTTTTTCACATAGGCATTGTATTCATATATTTGAGCATAGAGATTATAGTGTTCATATTTGAATCTTAGTTTTGATCGTTATTTCTCTTTCAATAACATTCATTGAGAATAACATTTTAGAGTGTAAACTTGACCTGACTATTTGATCTCTTATATTATCATCTCACTGAATAAACCATTTTTTGATTCAATCAATTCTGATGTATTTCCTCTCTTGCTGCTATCTAAAAGGGAAAAAAAAAATGTTTGAACCCAGAGTGTCAGAGAACTCTCAGGGTCAGCTCTACACAAATGTAGGGAATCTGAGCCGCAAGGACCTAACTGACCCCCCAGGGGATATAATACAGGAGGAGCTACGTTCAGGTTCCTCCCTGCCTGATGAAGAAATTTGGCAAACCTTCTGCCCTTTGATTCCTGCCTCTGCCATTTTTGAGACACAAAATAAGTATATAGCTGAGGAGGGCAGTCCAAAACAAACTCAGAGGAGCAGGTGTGACAAACCTCTGCAAACAGTACCCTCTGGGAGAGACTATAACTTGGAGGAACCTCTGCATAATTGTATCAGTGGTTATCCTCCCCTAAATAGCAACGATTTGAGAGGAAAAATAATGCCTCCAATACTTACTGAGCCCATAATTCAGATGTCCTGGGGAGCTGGCCCCAGCACTGTTCATGAAGTAGTAATTGCAGATGGCGGCCATCTGGAATGACATCACTGGCTGCTTCTGCATTGTTGCGCTCTGTGTTCACACGCTAAAGCTGCAGGGGTTGGAAATTTTCCACTTCTCTCTTGTCATGGCCCACGGGGGTGGGGAGGGAGGACTTGCACAGGGATTTTTTTTATTCATCTTAGGTGCTATAAGGAGCAGCAAGGAGCCACAAAATAGGTATATGCTGCTGGTAATCCTGCAGTGCAAATTACGCATTTTTTATCTCTTCCTGGCAACACTCACTTTTCCACTGCATCTCTGGAGGCAGCCATGGTCGTCACACAAGCTGGAAATTAAACATTTATAAATAAAGGTTCATCCCTGTGCTAAAAGAGAACAATATACCTTCTTACACCTAACTGCTGGAAACTAATACCCCCTAGTGTTTATGAATCAACAAAATATATACAGTGGCAAAAAAAAGTATGTGAACCCCATTGTTCACGGTATCAGGGGGAAAAAAAGTCTCTAAACACAGGTCCCAAAAGGCAGCGGGGGGAAGGAGGAGGGGCTGGACATGACGCAGATCACCGTGCGGCGATCTTACTAGGAAGTGGGAGTGGGTACCTTTCAAAACCAGGTACCCCCCCCCCCCAAAAAAAAAAGTGCCAAATGCAGCAGTGTATGGTGTGAAAAAAAGCAAAGCTTCCTTTAGGTTGAGCTCCGCTTTATGCTGATAAAACACAAAACAATTCTAATTTCTTGTGTCTTTATTGAACACACCCATTAAACATTCACAGTGCTGAAGGGAAAAGCAATTGAAGCCCTAGACTAATTACTTCATCAAAAGCTCATTGGAGTCAGTAGTTTGCACACCTGGGTTCCAATTAATGAAATGAGTTTGGAGGGTTGGTTTAACCACTTGCCAACTCCCCATAGCCGAAAAATGGCTGCAGGGTGGTCGGATAACTCTGGGAGGGCGTACTATAACGTCGTCCCAGAATCATGTTCTCATGCGCCCCCTGGGGGGGGCGCACCCGAGAATATTCGTGACCAGCGGCCCTTTACGACGTGATCACTCCGTCAAATGACAGGGCAATCACTCTCCGTACCGATCGGTACAGTGGGAGAGGAGAGAAGGGGGGAGATCGGTTGCAGCAGTGCTGTAGGCTGGATCTGTAGTGCCCACAGCGCTGATCTGTGCCCATTCCAGCCTCATCCATGCATCCATGCTCAGCCATGCAATCCATACTCACAGCCATACATGCTCAGCCATCCATCCTCATCCATGCCATCCATACTCAGCCATGCCATCCATGCTCAGCCATGCCATCCAATCCATACTCAGCCATCCATCCATGCTCCTCCATCCATGCTCAGCCATGCCATCCATGCTCAGCCATCCACATTCATGGCTCAGCCATCTCCATCCACAGCTTATCCATGCCACTACAGTGTCCATCAGTGCCTCACAAAAGTGTAATAGGTAGTCAAATTAGATTTGAAATGTATGCCCCTAGAACAACTGATGGTGCTTCCTGCATGCTGGGCCTCTGTATGTGGCCAGGCTGGGTAAAAGTCTCACACATGTGGTATCGGCATACTCGGGAAGAGTAGCATGTATATGCTATGTGTTAGAAATATTGTATAAATGGACAACATTGTGAAAAAAAAAAAAGCGTTCATATTCTTTCCACATTTTCCATTTTCCAAAAACTTGTGAAAAAAAAAATGACATGTTCAAAAGACTCATTATGCCTCCTAGAATATACATTGGGGTGTTTGCTTTTCGAAATAGGCTAATTTTTTGGGTGTTTCCTTTGTCCTGGTGCTCCAGGGCCTTTAAAAATGCAAGAGGTAGTCAAGAAATGATATGTGCAATTTATGTTCCTAGAACACCTGATGGTGCTCCCTACATGTTGGGCCTCTGTATGTGGCCAGGCTGTGTAAAAGTCTCATACATGTGGTATCGCCATACACAGGAGGAATAGTAGAATGTGTTTTGGGGTGTAATTTGTGGTATGCATATGCTGTGTGTGAAAAATAACCTGTTAATATGATCATTTTGTGAAAAAAGAAAAAAAAAATCTTCATTTTGCAAAGAATTTTGGGAAAAAAATTACAACTTAAAAAAACAATAGATAGGCCGTCAGTGCATCAGGTGTTATCAATTTTCAGTGATTGGCACCATAGATTGTAGACTCTATAACCTTCACCAAGACCAAATAATATACACGGATTTGGGTTATTTTTTACCAAAGATATGTACCAGTATAAATTTTGGCTAAAATTTATGAAGAAAATTACTAATTTGCAAAATTCTATAACAGAAACGAAGAAAAACTCTTTTTTACAAAATTTTTAGTCTTTTTTCATTTATAGCACAAAAAAAAAAAATAGTATTTTTAATACAGCTTACCTGTAAAATCCTTTTCTTTTGACATACATCACGGAACACAGAGCCATATTAATCACTATGCGGGTTATAGACCACCTACAGGTGCTGAACACTGGCACACCCTAAACAGGAAGTTGCCTCCCTATATAACCCCTCCCATACCGGGAATGCTTCCGTTTTGTAGCAAAGCAATACACATGTATACTAGAAAGAGGGGCGGGACCTCTGTGTCCCGTGATGTACTTCAAAAGTAAAGGATTTTGCAGGTAAGCTGTTATAAAAATCCTATTTTCTTTCATCGTACATCACGGGACACAGAGCCATAGTAATCACTATGTGGGATGTCCCATAGCAATGCCAACTGAGGGGAGGGAGACACCAGAATTAGGGCAACATGAGACTAGAGGAGTTATACTGCAGCACACTACGCCCAAAGGTGATATCCTCATGCCTTTTTACATCCACCTGATAGAATCTGGTAAATGTATGGATTGAAGACCAAGTTGCGGCCTTGCAGATTTGAGCCATAGTGGCATAGTGATGGACTGCCCACGGACCACTAACAGCCCTAGAGGAGTGCGTTTTGATTTGAGAGGGTGGAATCTACCTCTTTAAACCATAAGCTTGAACAATTACTTGTCAAATCTATTTAGAAACAGTAGATTTCGATACTGCCCGTCCTCTTTTAGGACCTTCAGGTAATATGAACCAAACATCCGTTTTCCGAATCTGATCAGTCGCCTTTAAGTAGACTTTGACTGCTCTCACCACAACAAAAGAATGTAGTGACTTTTCTTCCGCATTTTTCTGGGAAAAATGAAGGTAGAACAATATCCTGGTTTAAATGAAATTCTGACACTACCTTTGTTAGAACATTAGGATGAGGACACAATACAACCTTCTCCTTGTGAATAACAAAATGGCTCTTTACTAAAAAAAAAAAAAAAAAAAAAAAAAAAAAAGCAGCCAATTCTGATACCCTTCTTACAGCAGATATGGTTACCAGAATAAATAGTTTCCTTGTCAAATAGGATTAAGGGAATATGTTGTATTGGCTCAAAAAAAAAAATGCTGTTTTGTAATGCCGACAAAACTAAATTCAAGTCCCAGGGGTTCAGAGGTGATCTAACCGGAGATTAAGCCGCATTAGCCCCTGAATAAAGTTACGAACCAAAGAATGCGAAGCAAGTGGTCGTTGAAATAATACCGATAAGACCGAGACCTATCCTTAGAAAGTACTCAAGGCCAGCTTGTTTTCTCACCCCATCTGCAGAAAGTCAAGGATTCTACCTCTGACCCATTTCTTGGGGTGCCAACCCCTGGTTTCACACCAGGAGACATATGCTTCCCAGACTCCATAATATATAATTATGGAGGCCGGTTCCTTGCATTAACCAAGGTAGATACCACTGAACCAGACAGCCCACACTTCTTCAGAGTGTGGGTCTCAATAGCCAAACCGTTAAATTTAGCGTTTGTAAGGTAAGATGGAATACCGGACCTTGCGAGAGAAGGTCTGGATGAGGTGGTAGGGTCCATGGGACCCCTACCACCATCCTTATGATCTCTGCATACCAAGATCTGCTGGACCCCCCCAGGGCCACAAGAATCACCAACTTCCCTTCCTGCTTGATCCTGCGAAGAAGTCGTGGATGCCCGCAGAAAAAGGAGGGAATGCATAAATCAGTAAAAACTGATTCCATGGGAACACCAAGGCTCTTGTTCTGCATGCTAGCAGATCATTTGTTCTTAACATAAATATGTTGATCTTTCTGGACGGAAAAAGATCTACGTCTGGGATACCCCATCTTTGGCCTATTGTCAGAAAAATATTGGGGTCAAGGAACCATTCTCCCGGGAACAACTGCTGGCTATTCAAATAGCCTGCCTGCCAATGTCCTATCCCTAGAATGAAAAAAACTGCCGATAGGCAGGGTACATTGTTTTCTGCCCAAGATAGGATAGGATTCACCTTTCTCTGGGCCGCACAACTTCTTGTGCCCCCTAGGTGATTGATATAGGCCACTGCTGTGGCATTGTCGGATTGGATCCTGACAGGACAGCTCCGTAAATTAAACGTCCAGGCCCTCAGGACCAATCGCTCTACCCGAATCTCTAGAATGTTAATGGGCAAGGTCATTTCTGATCTGGACGACTTCTCTTGGACAGTTGCCTCTTCCAGGACTGCTCCCCAACCTAAAAAAAGAAGGTTGGCGTATGTTGTTACCACTTCCCAGGTAAATGTAGGAAAGGATTTTTCCCTTTGCAGATTTTTGGTTATTAACCATAAACTGAGGCTCCAGCGCACCCTTAGAATCAGACACATTGGAAAATCTAGAGCTTAAACCCTCTTGTTCCAAGCCGATAAGATACTGTTTTGCAGCAGTCTCGAATGAAACTGAACACAAGGAACGGCCTCGAATGAAGCCACCATCTTTCCCTCATGCAAGCTGAATAAAAGGATTCATCTTGCTTCGACCCCTTAATCAATTCCTTTATGGTCTTTGCTTGGGGCACGAATACCCTTATCTGGGTGTTTCTGTGAACAAACCCAAATATTTTAACCTCCTTAATGGTTTTAAGGAAGATTTCTGTCAGGAACGGTGTCATCTCCGGTTTCTCCTGCTGGTGGCACTATTACATTCAGCACCAAAAAGGGTGTAATTCCAGTGGCCACCAGCGGTGGTCTCCCTGCCTGGACTGCAGACTTGTCATCAAGCACACCTGTCATGGTTTTGCTGGACTATATAAACCCGCCCTGAACTAACCTCAGTGCTTCAGAATTCCTCTGCTAAGCCTTGTCCCTGCCAGTACCTGCTCTTGTTCCAGCCTGTTCCTGTTTGTTCCTGGACCCCGTTTGTGTATCCTGTCCTTGAGCCCTGCTTCCTGTTCCCTGCTCCTTGGTCTGCTTCATTATTCCTGTTTTCTGTTCCCTTGTCGCTTTTGGCCATGCCTTATGTTTTATCTCATGTTTGTTTCCTTGCTCGTGTATTATATCAGTTAGATAGATAGTTAGGTGGGTTTGGGGGTTTGCTGTGTTTTCACCATTTACTTGTTTTTGGTTTGCTGTCTTGATTTCACGTGTGTCATTATCATTAACAATAAACATACCTTATTCATTTACTCGTTTGTCCCTGATTCCTTGGTGCAGCCCAGCGATCTGATCACCTGCATTGGATGTTGTGTATAACATCCCCTGACAATTTCTCTACGTTGAGAATCCAACCTAGGTATTCCAGATGGGCTCAGCCCTTCCTTCTCTGAGCTGTCCGCTCAGCTGTCAGCTAATTGCCAGCTCCTTTCTCTCCACAGTGACTCAGCTGTTGTTGATCTGCTCGTCAGTCCTGCCTACTTAAAGCCGTCCAGCTCACTTCATCTCTGCCTTCGCCTTTGGTCACATCTCAGAGACTTTTCTCCTGCGTTCCTGTTGAAGACTTGCTCGGCTGACGTCCCTACTGGCTCCTGATCCTGCTTGCTGTACTACTACGTTGATCTCTGGCTCTCTGACATTGGCTTTAGCTGACTACCCGATCTGGTTACTGAACTGTGGCTAATGTATTGACTACGCTTACCCTGTTTACCTTTTTATTATTATTAAACAAGTGTGATTAACTGTTCTTTTGTCTCGGTCTGATTCATGGTTTCTGACAGATAGTTGAATGTGGTGACCATACTTCATACTTGACAGACCATACTGGTCTGTCAAGAGCCAATCATCTAGGTAAACTATAATCCTTATACCTTGGGCCCTTAATCTAGCTAGAGGAGGGGCCAGAACCTCTGTAAACACTCAAGGAGCAGCAGCTAGACTGAAAAGCAGAACTACAAACTGAAAATGAAGATTTTCTACCTTGAAGTAGATATTACTGGTGAGTGGGGAAATATGCCACGGAGGTATGCACCCTTGACGTCAAAAGTTCTCTTCCTTGTAGGATGGAGACAACTGATTGGATTGACTCCATGCGAAAAAGAGCGGATATCCAGGAACCGGTTTAGATTCTTGAAATCCAGAATGGGTTTGACATCTCCATTCGATTTTGCCGTGAAAAAAGGTGTGAATAAAACCTCAACCCCAGCTCTTTCATGGGGACCAGCATGACCACTTTGCCAAAGGATGGTCCAATGCTAGAAAGAGAGACTTCTTTTTCTCTGGATCTTTAGGAACGTCTGATCTGAGGAGACGGGAACTCTTGAAACCCCAGATTCTCTAGAGCTATTGAAGAAGCCACCCACCTGTTTCGACATTCTTTCTGCCAGACCCTTGAGAACTGCAGAAGTCTCCCCCCCCCCCCCCCCGAGCGAGCGGGGGTGCCCCCTCATAAGGAAGTTTTAGTATCTTGTTTGTAGGTTTCTTTTGTCCCTGGGCTTGACCCTGAGGACTACCCCTTGAACTTGACGGTGGAAGCCGTCGTGACTGCCCGGAGGCTGATGCCCCTGGCCCTGGCGAAAGAGCTTGTTTAAATGAAATACATTTACTCATTTTCTTAAATGGCAAAGGGGTATCTTTCCACTAAAAATTCTTTGGATGAATTATCCAAGATATCCCAAACAGCCGTTTCACACAAAAAAGGAAGACCAGCCAGGAGTTTTTTGTTTTTTTTCATGACGCTTTGGCTGACAAATTTTTCAACCATAATATTCTATCATATGTACCAGCTCAGCGAAAGGCATGAGGCCTGAAGATAGACACTATGAGAGATTCTATTGCCAATATAAAGCTACTAGGAGCTTGCCTGATCCTGGGCCTGCTGAACAGGGATAACCTTGAGCACCTGTTTAAACTGGTCCCTCAAGGATTTGACATGTACCAATTACTGTCAGCACAGGCTGAGACACTCAACCTGTCAGGAAAACACGTTTGTTTTTTTTAATAGGAATTTCAACTCTTTATCCGTTGGATCTCCAAGTATTAGAGCATTGTCTGTCGGACAAGCCAAACTTTTAATCAGAAGATATAGCAGCGTCAACTGCAGTTATCTTCCACCTTTAGTAAGTTTTTTCCTCCATAGGATAAAGCGTGAAAAAACTTTTTAGGAGGGAAAAAATGTTTGTCTTGGTGATTCCACTCAGAATACATAAGCTTTCCCAACAATGAAATGGACAGGAAAAGGCATGCACAGCTTTGAGGACGCTTTAGCAAACCTAAAACAAGAAGTGGGCACTCAGTTAAGGGTACCATAAAATGTGGAGCGGCCAATTCAGTAATAAATTGCACCCACAATCTCAGATTGTGAAGCTGATGCTTCCGCATATGACCCCTCAGAAGAAATTGCATCCACTGCTTTGAGCAATAGTCCAGCCACTGCTATTAATGCTCAGCCTGATGCCATTAGTAAATGTGCCGAGGAAATGCCTGTGTTACCAACCTCTTACATGATCCTTTTTGCTTTTGTGTCCCTCTGACAGCTGCAGCCAGCAAGAAAAGAAGTTTAAAAACATACTCCCGCGCTAAGCCCCGCCCCTACCTCACATCGCGACCCCCCCAGTTTTCAAAAGAAACTTTTACTTTTTAAAAGAAACTTTTCCAGCGCAAGCGCGGGCCTCTGATCCAATGGGATCGGCGTGTGTGTGTGTGGGGGGTGGGGGGGTGGGGGGGGTATGGCGAGGAGACCTGGTGACCGGCTGCCGTGCAGGGGCAGTGAAAAAAACGGAGCGGCAATGTCGATTGTTTCGCTTCCCCCTTCCCATGGGAGAGGGGGAAAGCCTTGTCCAGGTGGGGGGTGTTTAGTGAGAGAAACCGCCCCCCAATCTTACCGGCTGTCTGAGCTGCTCGCTGGAGGAAAAGCCTGCTGCTTCTGACACAGCATGATCTTTGAGGAAGCACGACGCGGTACATGCTCAATACAGCAACCAGTGGTGACTCTTAGGAATGACAACATTTACTTTTTAAAGGAGATATTTCATAAGAAAATTGTGGTAAAACTAACAGTCCCAATCTTCACCCTTCATAGTGGGTTCCGTTAAACCATCAGGAACCAGGGACCCTCGGGGAACCCACAATCCTGGACCTGTAATAGCACCCTGCCAGTAAAACTTTATGGCTTTAAAATACCAAAGTACTGGATCCCGGGGTCCAGCTCTCTAAAAAGAGAAGCGTTACAGGCAAAACCTTAGTTCTTTGGACACAAGGCCTGGGTACCATTCAATTTGGCCTAAGAAGACACTTTGAATGGATCCGGCTGCATAGCTAGCCCCAAGGATTGCTCCAGAGGAGCTCAGCACAGCACATCTTTACTCGTGACCAACACCTTAGACACTGGTGAAAAAACTGAGGCACTCCCGGTATGCCAGTGTCCAGCACCTGAAGGTGGCCTAAAACCCACATAGTGATTACTATGGCTCGGTGTCCCCTGATGTACGATTAAATAACGTCAACAACCCAGAGGTGATCAAATACCACCAAAAGAAAGCTTTATTTGTGTGGGGAAAAAAAAAAAAAGGGACAAAAATTTCATATGGGTAAAGTGTTGCGTGATCCAAAATATGAGAGCACCGAAAGCTGAAAAGTGCCCAGTGGGTAAGTGGTTAAAGCTACTTTGATTGATAAAAGACACTCAAACATTTTAAGGCTTCATGTAAACATAGCCGCAGGAAAACACAAAATGCTGCGAAATCACATCACGATTTTACCGCTATTTTGCGGCCAAAACTTTCCTATCCTAAACGCGATTCTTCCGCATTCAGGAGAGGGAGGTTGTTTATGCAGCTTTTCGGGGGCAATTTTTCAGGGGCAATGGCTGGTGTTGGCGCTTCAGTCACCATGGCACCATGGTTGATATGGTGTCAGGATGATTGAAACGCATTTCTTCTGTCATTACATTGTATTATTAAATAGTGCAACTCACCATAATGCGGAATCTGCCACCAGATGCAGTTTGTCACTTGCCACTTCTCCTGCCACCAGATGCAGTTTGTCACTTGCTGTCTCCTGCCACCCACCAGCTGTGGTTTGTCACTTGCCACCTCGCCTGCCACCAGATGAGGTTTGTCATCTGCCATTATGCAGATTGTCATTGCAGTTGTGGCAGTTGTGGCAGCACAGGCATGCGCTTTAGTTCAGAGGCAGGCCTGGAGTGGTGGTTGCAGAGTGAGGGAGAACAGTGGTGATGGGGGGGGCGGGCAGTGAGAGATGATCTCATCTCTCTGCTCGCTCACCTCATCTTTAACAGTGCAGCGGCCCCACTGTGAGGGCGGAACAGCGGTGATGCAGGCGGGCGGTGAGAGATGATGTCATCTCTTTGCTCGCCCACCTCATCTTTAACAGTGCAGCAGCCCCACTGTGAGGGCGGAACAGCGGTGATGCAGGCGGGCGGTGAGAGATGATGTCATCTCTTTGCTCGCCCACCTCATCTTTAACAGTGCAGCGGCCCCACTGTGAGGGCGGAACAGCGGTGATGCAGGCGGGCGGTGAGAGATGATGTCATCTCTTTGCTCGTCCGCTGCATGTCAGACAGTGCAGCCTTCGCGGCCTGGCTGCAAACAGGCCACAGCCCGGGGGTTGTCCCTGCCATATTCCATAACCTACAGACATTAGGACAAGTCCACCATATGTGTTTCATATCGCCTAAATCTGGGCAACCTTTGAAGCAATAAGATGGCAGACATTTCACAATGCTAGCTCAGGTAAAATACCAACGGAACTTACTATAAAAGAGTTTTCAAGAACAAGGAAATTGCGAGAGGATTTGAACAAGGCCTCCCACATTTTACGTCAGTCGCCTGGCTGTGGTTTAGAACCAAAATCTTTTATCCATTTATCATAGAACATAGGGGTATGTCGTCCAGTGTTGTTCAATATGTAGAAGTATAGCAAAGAGATCGGGTTCTGAGTGGTAGGGTTGGTTTTGCATCTGGTCTCAAAAAGCAGTTGACAATAATGGGTGTTCATGAGGCTTCGTAAGAGACTCCACAAAGTGACGGATTTGTATATATTGAAAACGTTCTGATTTGGGGATCTCGTGAGAGTCGCGAAAGTATTGGCATGAACAGGCTCCTCTGGCTGTGAGCAGAGAACAGACCCTTTTGTCTCCACCATTGAAAGCTTCAAGGTTTCTCCATCCGAGGAGGGAACAGAGGACAGTTAATCAGGGGCAAATGAGGAGATGGGGGGATATCAAGCGGGAAGAGTATTTAATGAAGTCCCAGACCAAGAGAGTGCGGGCCAAAATTGGGTTTTGTTTCTATTTTCTTGAGTTAATCTTACATTTGATTGCACTGTTCAGTCTGAACAATGTAAAGGCAAGCAGTCCGCATCACTCAGAATCTGACACTTCCGGGGAACAAAGCTTGATTCCCGATATGCTATCATAAATTTAGTCTGTACGCAAATAATGCCCCGATTCCCCCTGACTCATTATACACGTTTGGCTTTTTTTCAGTAATAGCCTCATTTTCTTGCTACTTCTACTATATAGATGACAGGATTGTCAGGGTTCGGTATGACTGAGCAGCGGAATAATTATCTCAGGAACAGATGTGTAGTGACGTCTCATATCACAGACAGCAATATCACATTATGGTTCAACTGCCATTTGCATGACTATCTACTGGTTAATTTATTTATATAAAAGGCAGATAGAAAAAAAAATGGGTTTGGCAGAGCACAAGGCAATGATTTTAGGCTAAAAACACATTATCGGAGCCTAAGCAATATTAAACACAAACTCAAAAATGTAACAGCTTGCAGCTTACCAATCCCTTGATGTGATGGTTGCATTCGTTTTCTTTATTTAGGCTTATTTCTCTCTGTTTTCAGCTGGTGATCCTGCTAGTAACACACCTTCTGGATTAGGAAGCCTACACTGGATGATGGAGCAACAGAGACACCTTTTGACAGCAGCATTGTAAGGCTCGGTTCACATATATGCAGATTGTATGCGTTTTAACTGCACTACATCCAATTCGCATAACATTCGAAGCAGACCGACTTTCAATTGACCCGGTTCACACATGTGTGGGGCGGTTGTGGTGCAGGTATAAAAAGGGTCCGGTGTGATTTTGGGTCAGGTTCAGGTGCAATTTCAGGTAAAAAATTTGCACCTGAATCGGTGAACAGAACCACACTGTCACAATGAAACTGCGGCCGCATATGTGTGAACCCAGCCTAAATCTCGGGGGAGGGGGAGTGTAAGATGGACTAGAAGATTTAGATACACAAGCAAATTAAAGCCCAGTTCCAGCTCACACTTTTTAAGAATTTACCGCAACAGTTTTCATTTCTTTTGTGATAAAGGTTTTACTTAAATATATAATATGAGAGTTGATTACTGTATCGTAAACACCCCTGTCAGTAGTAAATGGTTTGTCCGAACCCTCTAACTGCTACATTTGCAGGACAGGTTTCACCATGTGAAAATAGAAGAAAGAATGCTGTGATATTGGGGGATGTCTAGCTCAGTGGTAGATGTGTTTGCAGTGAGTTCACAGCCAACAGGAACTTCAGTTTAAGGGCGTGGTAGCCCACTTTTTCTGAAAGTAACAAAAATGAAAGTTCACACACGCATGGGTTGCCCACACAGGGGTTCTTCTCCCAAAAATTACAACACAAACAAAAATGCCAAGCCACCTGGCTCCCAAGGCTCACAAAGCCTTGGTTGCAGTACAAAGCTGCACAGGCCCACTCCTGGCCTCTAGGAAGAGGTTCTCCTGACACTTCAGGCTTTCACACTCCAAGACTCACGGTCCCCTCTGGTCCCCAGGACTCTCTCTTCCAGTTGTCTCAGCTATGGTCTCCCCGACTCTCTCAGCTGGCCCAACTCTCAGTCCACTGACCTGGAACCTCTTCCACATGGAGTGCCGTCTCAAGGATATTGCCTGGGTTCTTAAACGTTATCACACCTACCTCCTGGCTGCAGCAACTGCTCCAACACCAACTCCCCTAAGCTATGCTCAGATCTGCCTTATAATGAGTGTGTGCACCTGGACACACACACACACACACAGCCTGCAGAACTTCTGGAAAGTAAAATGGTGGTAAGTGCAGCGCAGAGGCGTAACTAGAACCTTCAGGGCCCCGGTGCAAGAAACCATGATGGGCCCCCCTTCCACCCGACCCCCAAGCTTCCAAATTTGGGAGGGTGTCCATGGACATCCTCCCAAAACCGTGCTTCCCACATGACCCCTGGGACATGCATCCAGCGCAATCACATCGGCCCTTTACCATGTGATCAGCTGATCACATGTAAACAGACTGGTTATCCACAGCCCTTTCCTCACACGCTGTGTTTGTTCTAGGAAAGGACTGCAGTTAACTGTCAAGAATGTCAGTAAGTTGTTTACACTGATAATCAGTGCCCCAATCATCAGTGCCAACTATCAGTGCCCATCAGTGCTGCCTATCAGTGCTCATCAATGCCACAACGCACCCCTTTAGAGAGCAGCCCAGCCGGAGAGACCGTTGTGTCAACATCTGGAGAAGAGAAGACAAGAAGCCCAGAAGTCCGGACCTCTGCTGGAAGGAAGCTACCTGAAGACAGCGGAGGAGCCGGCCGAAGAACTGGAACACCGGAAGAAGAGAGCGGAGAAGAACCAACCGGACGCCGGGAGAAGATGAACTGGAAGGACCCCCGAAGCCGGAAGAAGACCCTCGAAGCCGGAGGAAGATCCCCCCCCGGAGCTGTTTAATAAAATATTTTAAAAACCTGTGTAGTGTTTTATTATTTACACTTTTTCCCTAGGTGAATGGGTAGGGGTACCATGTACCCCATACTCATTCACATAGGGTGGGGGGACGGGATCTGGGGGCCCTCTTATAGGGGGCTCCCGGATTCCGATAAGCCCCCCGCCCGCAGACCCCAACAACCAACGGCCAGGGTTGTCGGGAAGAGGCCCTTGTCCTCATCAACATGGGGACAAGGTGCTTTCGGGTGGGGGGGCGCCCCCCTCCCCCAAAGCACCCACCCCCCATGTTGAGGGCATGCGGCCTGGTACGGTTCAGGAGGGGGGGGGCGCTCGCTCCTCCCCACAGCCTTTCCTGACTGGCCAGGCTACGTGCTCGGATTGGGGTCTGGTATGGATCTTAGGGGGGACCCCACGCCGTTTTTTCGGCGTAGGGGTTTCTCTTTATAATCCATACCAGACCTAAGGGCCTGGTATGCACCGCGACAGGGCTCGCAAGGTGTCAATCTCGCCGATAAAAGCGGCAAGATTGACATCCTTTTCTAGTCCCGTCGCACCTGAGTCACGTTCAAAATGAACGGACTTGTCCGTGTGTGGGCAAGTCCGTTCATTCTGAAAGTCCGCCGTAACTCCGGCGAAAGTCCGTCAGAAAGACGGGCGGACTTAGCCCGTCGCAAAGTCCGGTCGTGTGTGGGCAAGTCAGTCCGTTTTAAAGTCCGGCGCACACCGCGGCGGACAAAGTCCGTCAGAAAGTGTGCCGGACCAAGTGGGCCAGAAAGTCCGACCGTGTGTACGCGGCATTAGAATCACTCCCCAGTACTGACTTAACCCCTCCCCGCCCCCTAGTGGTTAACTCCTTGACTGCCAGTGTCATTTACACAGGAATTAGTGCATTTTTATAGTACTGATTGCTGTATAAATGACAATGGTCCCAAAAATGTGTCAAAAATGTCCGATGTGTCCGCCATAATGTCGCAGTCACAAAAAAAAAAAAATCGCTGATCGCCGCCATTACTGGTAAAAAAAAAAAATATTAAAAAAAAATGCCATAAAAATATCCCCTGTTTTGTAAACGCTCTTATTTTGTTTATAGCGCAAAAAATAAAAAAATTGCGGAGGTGATCAAATACCACCAAAAGAAAGCTCTATTTGTGGGAAAAAAAGGATGTCAATTTTGTTTGGGAGCAACGTCGCACGACCGCACAATTGTTAGTTAAAACGACGCAGTGCCAAATCGCAAAAAGTGCTCTGGTCTTTGGCCAGCCAAATGGTCCGGGGCTTAAGCGGTTAAGGGAGTCCATAAATGGGCTACCAACACACAGGATCAGACTAGAAAAATGACATGCAGCATTTTATCCAATGAAGCTTTACACAACACATTAGTGTGCATTACTGCATTATTGTTATTATTATACAGGATTTATACAATATATATAAGATGTGATTTTTTTTGTATGCTATGAGGAAGGCTGTATTAGCTGAAATGCGTTCACATGTTTGACACTGTATCTATTTACATGTAGCAAATAAAGTTCTATGAAAAAAGTATACCAAGCTGCTGGCATTTTCTACTATGGACTGATAGCAGTGGGGACGGAACATCCCAGCTTGTACGAAATGCTATATCAGCCCAGACAGCGGGACATGCATGATCACCCTACATTTATATCACCAGGAAATACTAACATCTTTACTAAGTCCCTCTGCACTAGCGCAGGAGAATATCTTTTCTGTTTATACCTATCCCAGCTTGTACACCGGTCTCCAGCATAGAACCGTGGATTGAGCAGTTGAGCCGGGGTACGATTTGTGTCTTCACTTATATGCTGTAGAAATGTCCGCAAGTCTTAAAACATTATATTATTTAAATTTAGGATAGAACGGTCTTGGCCTATTTGAGAATAGTAGAAAACATAAATGACAAAAAATGTATTTGGCCGTTAAAATCCAGCTTAGGCATTAAATACAAAATGTTAGTCTCCACGAGCTCTTCAAAATAATAAAAAGCAGCACTGTGTGCAATATTCGCTTTATATCTGCTGCCGCTCTTTCAGGTTGAATGATGTCCACCGTCATTCAACCTGCTTCCTGTGAGCCAAAAGGTGTCCAGGTTCCTCCTGTTCCCTAAACTCACAGGAGAATACTTCAGAGAGCAGAACCACATCAATACAATACATGATGCTGTTCTCTGCAGGATCCACCTGAAGGAAGAAGAGGGTGAAGAGGAGGCAGCATACAACTGTGTGGGAAAAAAACATTTGTATATTGATTTTTTACATTTTTTTAAGAATTAGGATGTGTTCCAATAAGGAGTAGAAAGATAAACAGAAGAGACCCTGGGATTGTACGGGTGAGGGGGGAAGTGAGAGTAAATAACCAAAAAAGGAGTAGAAGGTCCAGAGTTAGGCTTTAAAATCTGTTTGTGTCACCATAGAGGAGACCGTTTTTCTCTTCCGGTTCTGTTTTGCACTTGGTAAAAAATAAAGTGAGCATAAATCTTCCAATTGGGGACACATCAACCATAAATATTTGAGGCTCTTACCATTCTGTGCTTTTTCCAAAGCTACAAAATTTTTTGCTTATGTCGCGTACACACGAGCGGACTTTACGGCAGACTTTGCCCGGCGGACGGGATTTGGTCGGACAATTCGATCGTGTGTGGGCTCCAGCGGACTTTGTTTTCTCAAAAGTTGGACGGACTTAGATTTGAAACATGTTTTAAATTAATCCGTCAAAATCGAGTCCGGTCGAAAAGTCCGCCGTCTGTATGCTAGTTCGACGGACAAAAAGCCACGCTAGGGCAGCTATTGGCTACTGGCTATGAACTTCCTTGTTTTAGTCCGGTCATACGTCATCACCTACGAATTCAACGGACTTTGGTGGATTGTGTGTAGGCAAGTCCGTTCTTTCAGAAAGTCCGTCGTAAAGTACGTTGAAAAGTCCGCCGGGCAAAGTCTGCCGTAAAGTCCGCTCGTGTGTACGCGGCATTAGACCCCTTTCACACTGAGGTGGTTTTCAGGCGTTTAAGCGCTAGAAATAGCGCCTGAAAACCGCCTCTCATTCATTTCAGTGTGTCTTTTCACACTGGGGCGGTGCGCTTGCGGGACATTAGGAAAAGTCCTGCAAGCAGCATCTTTGGGGCGGTTTGGGATCGCTGTATAAAGTGCACACAAAACTCCCTGCCCATTGAAATGAATAGTCAGCACTTCCAAAGTGCTTCGGAATCGCTTTAACACGGGCGTCTTTAACCCCTTCTTTGGAGTTAGAAGCGCCCTGCTAGTGGCTGAAAAGCGCCACTTAAACAGCGGTAAAGCGCCGCTAAACCGAGCAGCGCTTTAGTGCTAACGCGGCCGTGGCCCCTGTGTGAAAGGAGCCTTAGTTGATTTTAAAAATTTCAGGGTAGATTCACAATGGCAAAGCTTTACAACTACTATAAAGATGACAAACTGAACACCAACTGCCACCTAGTGGCAATATATAGTAAAGAAATTAATCCTATGCAGTCATTTGGCATTTAGATTTAAAGCGGAGTTCAATGGATTTCCTTAATTTGATTTCCTCTCACTTCCTGTTTGGCTATGGGGCAGGAAGTGAAGGGCTATCTCTGCAATGGGACAGGGATGGTAATAAATAAACTGACAGGGGCTATAACCCTCCCTTACTCTTTCCAAAATTAAAAAAAAAAGTGTTGGCCATAGTTCTACTTTAGGAAAAAATTTCTGATAGTTTTATGGAGAGGACTGAGGAGATATAACCATGCCAATGGTGCAGCAGAAAACATAGCACAGTGAGGTAGGTTTGTGGTCCAGGATGATAGGACAGTCAAAATTAGAAATGCCCCCCCCCCCCCCAGTTGCTGAATGCCGGCTGCCCGCATACCAGAAGCAGTGCGGTCGCTTTATGGGGGCGCTAGATTAATTTGCCTCTCAGCCCAGTCCGCCCCATAAAACTAGCGCTACACTTATAGGGCGTACACACGGTCGGACTTTGTTCGGACATTCTGACAACAAAATCCATGGATTTTTTCCGACGGATGTTGGCTCAAACTTGTCTTGCATACACACGGTCACACAAAGTTGTCGGAAAATCCGATCATTCTGAACGCGGTGACGTAAAACACGTACATCGGGACTATAAACGGGTCAGTGGCCAATAGCTTTCATCTCTTTATTTATACTGAGCATGCGTGGCATTTTGTCCGTCGGATTTATGTACACACGATCGGAATTTCCGACAACGGATTTTGTTGTCGGAAAATTTTATCTCCTGCTCTCCAACTTTGTGTGTCGGAAAATCCGATGGAAAATGTCCGATGGAGCCCACACACAGTCGGAATTTCCGACAACACGCTCCGATCGGACATTTTCCATCGGAAAATCCGACCGTGTGTACGGGGCATAACAGTGTAGCGAAAGCAGGCGGGGACTCTTTCTGTGCTGCCCCCCTGCAAAGTGCTGCCCTAGGCCTGGGCCTTGTCGGCCTAGGCCAGGATAGAGTGTTGGACTTAGTACTCGGTGGAGAAACCCTTGTTGGCAATCACAGAGGTTAGTTTCTTGTAGTTGGCCACCAGGTTTTTACACATCTCAGGAAAGATTTTGTCCTGCTCCTCTTTGCGGATCTTCTCTAAGTCATTAAGGTTTTGAGGCTGACGTTTAGCAACTCGAACCTTCAGCTCCCTCCACATATTTTCTATGGGATTAAGGTCTGGAGACTGGCTAGGCCACTCCAGTAACCTTAATGTGCTTCTTCATGAGCCACTGCTTGGTTGCCTTGGCCATGTGTTTTGGGTCATTGTCATGCTGGAATACTCATCCACGACCCATTTTCAGTGCCTTGGTTGAGGGTAGGAGGTTCGAACCCAAAATTTGAGGGTGCATGGCCCAGTCCATAGTCCCTTTGATGCGGTGAAGTTGTCCTGTCCCCTTAGCAGAAAAACACAGCGAAAGCATAATGTTTCCACCTCCATATTTGATGGTGGGGATGGTGTTTTTGGGGTCATAGGCAGCATTCCTCCTCCTTCGGTGGAGGCGGAGGTGGAGATTGCTTCAGTGGAGGCAACAAGCTGAGATTAGGAGCACTCCCTTTAAGGGAGTGCTCCTAATCTCAGCTCATTACCTGTATAGAAGACACATGGAAGCCAGAAATCTTGCCGATTGATAGGGGATTAAATACTTATTTCACTCATTAAAATGCATATCAATTTATAACTTTTTTGAAATGCGTTTTTCTGGATATTTTTGTTGTTATTATGTCTCTCACTGTGAAAATAAACCTACCATTAAAATTATAGACCTATAATTTCTTTGTCAGTGAGTAAATGTACAAAATCAGCAGGGGGTCAAATACTTTTTTCCCTCACTGTACGTCCTGTAGTGACAAAGCAGCCAGCAGAAGAATCCACAGTGGCTTAGTTGAATTCTGTAGAGACAGGTCCACTTTAACCACTTCAGCCCCGGAAAGATTTTTCCCTTTAATGACCAGGCCATTTTTGTGATGCGGCACTGCATCGCTTTAACTGACAATTGCGCGGTCGTATGATGCTGTACCCAAACAAAATTGATGTCCTTTTTTCACACAAATGGAGCTTTCTTTTGGTGGTATTTGATCACCTTTTTGTATTTTATTTTTATAAACAAACAAAGAGCGGCAATTTTGGTATAATACATATCCAAAAAAAATTGATTCATCAGTTTAGGCTGATATATATTCTTCTACATATTTTTGGTAAAACAAAATCGCAATAGGCGTATATTGATATGGTTTACCCAAAAGTTATCGCCTCTACAAACTATGGGATAGATTTAGAGACTTTTTTTTTTTTAATAGTTTTAATGTTTTTACTATGCACTGATCAATGTAAAAATGACACTGACAGGGAAGGGGTTAACACTAGGGAGCGATCAAGGGGTTAAGTGTGTTCTCTAGGTGTGTTCTAACTGTAGGGGGGATGGGCTCACTGGGACATGACAGAGATCATTGTTGCCGATCACTGGGAACAGTAGATCTCTGATATGTCCCCTGTCAGAATGGGGATTCACCTTGTTTACAAAGGCAGATCCCCGTTCTGCCTCTGTACTAGGTGATCGAGGGTCGCCGGCGGATAATGAGTCCACCGACCCCACAGCCACGCGCCCACCCCCAACTGCGCGAGCCGCCATCCAGGTACGGTGATTCGCGCAGCGCTGTCAACCTGCCACAATATATCTGCGCGAGCTGGTCGGCATGAGGTTAAAGACAAATCCAATAGAGGGTAAATAAAAACCCTGCGGGAAGTAAATGAAACACTGCAATTTACTCTCAACTCAGGGCCAGCCAACGTTCTCAATGCTGAACAATACATTTGGGAATAAATTGGGTCCTGGTGGATTGTTTGAAATAAATTAGCTGAACTTACAAAAGTCTACAGAGCCAACTACATTCATTTAATGCAGTGTTCTCCCTAATATATTTTTTTCAGCTGCATGGGATGAAAAAGTATCAGTTTTTGTGTTTTTTGTTTTTTTTTGCTATTGTAGCAATAACTCACAGTGGAGCTGCTGATTTGTTTCCGGCTGTTTCCGTTACCTTTTTACCTGTGGTTTCACCAACACCGGGTCTAGGGTCCCATTGAGCTTACTATAAAACAATGTAGGCGCCAGTCACTTGAGTACTTTTCCAATGCTTTAATGGGATATAACTGGAAGAAGTAGCAGGAAAGAGGTAGAAGAAGAGTTGCAGGGAAGTTCAAATACCTTTTCTTGGTGTAGCACTGAGTAATTGGAATCTTAGGGATGAATATACTTCCCTTTCAGGGCTAAATCTTTGCCCGCCCGGATAGGTCTCTCTCACCAAACTAGCAGCCGGTACGCAGCACGAACTAAAAGTCTCTGCCACAGACTTGAGTGAAATAAAACCCGTACAATCCTCTGCCACAGGATGTAGTGGTTTTCGATGAACAGCAAACACAGTACCAGAACCTTTAAGCCGACCGGCAGTACTTGTGCGGTAGAGTAGTTTAGGATACGTCCTCCAATCGAGTCACCAGGCCCTTCTTAAGGCCAGCCTTGCATGGTCCCTTCCAAGATGTGTCCTCCCCTGGATCTTCCAGATTGTCCGGCTTCTTCCCGCAGGACAGACAGCACAGGACCATCCCAACGATAGCAGGCCCCAGACAGGCTTCTGGGTCCACCTGCACAGCTGCAGCTCCGTAACCCTCCAAACTGTAACAGAGGGTAAATCTGACAATAAACTGAATCTGAACTATGTACAGAACATACGACCCACTAAATTTACCTATAAGCGGTAGATTGAAAAACCTACCAGAGCTACACTATATATTAATTTTTATTGCATTTTTTTAACTTTATAAATAAATTGCTGTCATATACCTACGTGTATCCAGATTATAACCCCAAAGTCATGCCATTGCACAATTTTGTAACATAGGAATGTTAACTTGTAATCTCTTACACTTGTGCAGGTAGTGTGCTTTGATGGACTGCTGTTGTTCCTGTTACTGAATACTTGTACTTTTCTTGAAAATCTCAATAAACATCTATTAATTCAAAAAGAAAAACCCTCTCTCCTCTACTGCTTTTGGACACTTTGGGGGGGAAGTGAGTAACTAATTTTGACACTCCCACTTCCGCCAAGATCACCTAGGCGATCTGAGCGGAGGTTCGCCCCCCTCTTTGACCGAAGCCTTCTGGGACACATCATAGGTTCAAGAAGGTTGCAAGACCATTCACAAAGCCATACAGTATTTGTAGCTACTGGAATTTAATTTTTGGGGGGCCAGTGCAGATTGGAGATACAAAGTCCCTGATTTGCTGGTGACCTGTCCTTTGCATACCTCCAAACTTTTTGAGATAGGAATGAGGGACACCTATCAGCAAAAGTATGCAGGCATAGGACACACCCCTTGCCACACCCCCTTAAAGGAGAATTGTACAAAAAAAAAACAAGATTGGGTCAACCCACAAGTGCTCTTTTACCACTACTATTCCTTTATATTGGCTTTTTGAATTTACAAATGCAGCAATTTAGAAATCAGGTGAAAGGTTTAGCACTAGAAAACACTTTTTGATAGATAAAAAGTGCATTTTATATACATCTATATAGATCAGACCAAAATGAGGGACAAATGAGGAGGGATGAGGGACAGAGGGACATTGCTCCAAATCAGGGACAGTCCCTCCAAATCAGGGACAGTTGGGAGCTATGCCTTTGCAGCCAGGATTTCACAGCTCTAAACCCAGAAGTGATCAGTGTTCATTCAGTCTAAAGGAGATTGGCAAAACTGAATTTCGCCTGCAGAGGTCTAGGGCTCACAGAGGAGAAAAAGAGAGCAGGACACTGAAGGGGCTGGTTTGACAAAAAAGGAACACCTTCAACCGTGTTAGCACCCCTCCCCCCCCCCCGACATAGAGTGCAGCCATGAGGTAGAACACTGTACAAAACATACACCAGCTGTCATACCAAGTGGGTCTTCCTGAGCTGGCATTGGGATTGCTCATTGCAGCTGTCAGATTCAGCTCCTGCCTGTGATGACATTTTGCCCTCTACCTGTCTATGCTGATACAGAGCTACTTTGATGCAAGTGTGCAGTGTGCTTATTTTTATAGTCAATAAATGTTACTAAGTTTTTAATGGGATCCCACACTCCTGCCTTTTTGTTTTCATGCTCTGCTCCGACCTGCCCAGATCACTGATGGAAGCTGCAGGACACCTGGCAAACTATACTAACTATAGATGGTCCTCTCCTTCTTTGAGACTACACCTGCTGGTCTATATTCCACTTTTGGGGCTGGAAACTGTAGTTCACTGTGCGCTGTGGTAGTTTGTTCTTGGTAACAAAAGAGGGGATACACAATCCTGTAGTAATTGGGGCAAACAGGCATGCATGTAGGAAACTGGAGTGGTTAGCTTATTGACAGAGAGTATCTGCATACATTTGTCTAACTCAGAACTGCATTTTCTCTCTAACAGGTTAATACTTTAATTTAGTCCTGCAATCCAAGTCCATCAGTGCATTGCAAATGCTATTCAGAAAACACTGCAGCTGTGCATAAGATGAAAAAGTCTGCTCTATTTACCTTCAATCTGGGCTTTAAATTCTCCATCCAGTCAATTTTAGATGGTTTAGTAGTGATCCTCGGTAGCATCCTCTTGTGACGTGATACTCTGCTGTGTAACGTCCAGCTCTAAAGCCTCGTACACACAATTGGATTTGAGGCAGACAAAACCTCGGACTTTTGTCCGAAGGATTGTTCCTGGATTTTGTCTTGCATACAAACGGCAAGGAATTGTCGGCCAACAGACATGAACGTAGTGACATACTACGTGGTTTTTCAGCTCTTTAGCGCCACACTTTGGGCTCCTTCTGCAAATTTCGTGTTAGTAGAGGTTTGATGAGTGTTGATTTGCGCTTTTCATTAAGTTTGTGCTTAAATTTGTTTCTGAACGGCCGTTCGTCAACCAGACATGTTGCGGAATCGGAGCAGATAACGTGTTATTTATTATAGGCCCTGGAGTTATTGCTTTGACCCCAGTCCAGTCCAGGAGGAGGAGTTCTTGGACCAAAAATTGATTGCTTTATTAATCGTGACCAATTATGTCACATGCCTTTGCTGCGGGAGCTCCAGGAGAATAATCCAGATGTTTTTCGGAATTATCTGCGGATGATGGACCCCTGCTTTCACCAACTCTTGGCATTGTTGACCCCCTATATTAAGAAGCAAAACACATGCATGAGGCTTTTATTTTATTTTTTGGTTGAAAAATAATATTTTGATTTGTTACATTTTCTATATTTTTGGATGCATAGAATGCACTTTTTGGTGAAGTTCTATTGGCAGATAGCATGTCTAATTTTATTTGTTTTCTTTTTTTAATGCACAATAAAAAAACTGTGGAGAATAATACTTGGCTATGTGTTTTACTTCAAATGACAGTTTGGGAGTAGGCAGTTACATTTAAAAAAAATACAATGTAAAATTGACAAGGAACACCAACAAAGTTGTATCTTTGATGTTAAAAACTATGGGATAATGGTGTTGTGGTAACTTGGACCAACAAAAAAAAAATAAAAAGCATAATAATATTATTCTTGATATCACTAGAAAAAAAAAAGTCTTTGAAAATTTGTTTGCAATAACTCCATCAGTATCTCCAGCAAAGCAGCTTCATTATTATCCCATTAAAGAAGAAGAGAATGTGCTCTGCATTTCGAGATTTCGAAATTTGCCACGTCATGAATGTTAATTCTTCATTACGAACGCTAGTTTACAAGACCGACTGCTTCTGGCTCATCCTTGCTTCTGAGCATGCGTGTTTGTACTTTGGATTTTGGTCGACGGACTTGTGTACACACGCTCGGAAAATCCGACAACAGACATCTGTCCGCAGAAAAATTTTAAAGCCTGCTATCCAACATTTGTCCGCGGAAAATCTGACAATTGTCTGATGGAGCGTACAAACGGTTGGATATTCCGCCAACAGCCTGTCATCACACAATTCCCGTCGGAAAATCCGATCGTGTGTACAAGGCTTAAGAACTGCAAAAGAGTTTGGCATTAAGGAAAACAAATATATTTTCAGAGGCTTTTATTACAAAAACGAATTATACCAATAGTCATAGGTATTTATGAAAGCAACTACGTCAGGTCAAAAACAAACTCCACCAAGCTCTCCCTGTAAAACAAGAATGTAAAGACTTCTCCCACTGCCCAAGGTGCCGAACACAGCTTTGAGCAAAAATAATTTTGATCAAAGTTGAATGGTGAATCTGTTTGAAAACAGATACTTCCAGGAGTGGTAATCTTTTGTTTCCCCCCGCAAGCTTAGTGGCTTCTCCTGTAAACTTCTGTATCAGCACTGTGTTGTAGTGAGGTAGGGGGTCAACAGGAGGAACCACAGTGCTGCAAGTAACCTGGGATCCCAAACCAAAAGTGTTATGCCACGTACACACGAGGGGACTTTTCAGCATCAAAGGTCCGACAGACTTTCGACGGAGTTACGACGGACTTTCGAACGACCGGATTTGCCCACACATGAACGGACTAAAGTCCGTTCAAAAGTCCGTTGGTTTGAAAGTGATGACATAGGAAGGAACTAGAATAAGGAAGTTCATAGCCAGTAGCCAATAGCTGCCCTTGCGTCCTTTTTTGTCCGTCGGACTAGCATACAGATGAGCGGATTTCTCGATAGGAACTGGGTCCGGCGGAAAGATTTGAAACATGTTCCAAATCTAAAGTCCGTATGATTTTCGAGAGAAAAGGTCCGCTGAAGCCCACACACGGTCGGATTGTCCGACGGACTTGTTCCTTCGGACCAGTCCGGTCGAAAAGTCCGCTCGTGTGTACGCGGCTTTAGATTCTGAAGGCTCTTGAGACAGTGGTTCAGTAGGGATGAGCTGAACACCCCCGGTTCGGTTTGCAGCAGAACCTGTGAACGGACCGAAAGTTTGCGCAAACGTTAGAACCCATTTAAAGTCTATGGGACTCAAACGTTCAAAATCAAAAGTGCTAGTTTTAAAGGCTAAAATGCAAGTTATTGTCCTAAAAAGGGTTTGGAGACCCGGGTCCTGCCCCAGGGGACATGTATCAATGCAAAAAAAAGTTTTAAAAACGGCTGTTTTTTTCGGGAGCAGTGATTTTAATGACGCTTAAAGTGAAAAAAAAAAGTGAAATATTCCTTTAAATATCGTACCTGGGGAGTGTCTATAGTATGCCTGTAAAGTGGCGCATGTTTCCCGTGCTTAGAACAGTCCCTGCACAAAATGACATTTGTAAAGGAATAAAAGTCATTTAAAACTGCTTGCGGCTTTAATGTAATGTCGGGTCCCGGCAATATGGATGAAAATCAGTGAAACAAACAGCATGGGTACCCCCTCCCAGTCCATTACAAGGCCCTTTGGGTCTTGTATGGATATTAAGGGGAACCCCGCACCCAAATTAAAAAAAGGAAAGGCGTGGGGCCCCCAGGCCCTATATACTCTGAACAGCAGTATACAGGCGGTGCAAACAAGACAGGGACTGTAGTTTGTTGTTAAGTAGAATCTGTTTGTAATTTTTTACTGGTACATTTTTAAAGTGTAGCTCCAGCCAAAAAATCTATTTTTAAGCTTTTGGAAAACATAGTGAAGGGTTATCACCCCTGTAACATTTGTTTTGCTGTCTGTGCACCTCTTCAGAAGATTTCACCTCACTTTCTGTCCCAATCACAAATGTTTTTTGAAAATGTGGGGTTTTTAGTGAAACAAGGATTGGTGATAAAGCATCAGTGGAGAGGAGACACGTTTTTCCCATATTAACTCTTACAGGAGAGAATTTCCCTTCCTAGGGGTAGATTTCATCCCACTTCCTGTTGTCTCCTTCCGTTTGCAAGTAGGAGTCGTTTGTAAGTTGGATGTTTGAATGTAGGGGCCTGCCCTATATACTCTGCAGAAATTGGGGCCTTAGGTGGTGGTGTTGCCACAACACTGTAAGCCCTCACAGTTACTCTTGGTGGGCGCAGGAATGAGCCCTGCTGTGAAATATTAGATCAAAAATTGTAATTACACGCCCCTGTCAAACAGGGGCAAAAAAACTGGGCCTTGGCCACTGCTGCCACAACACTGCAACCCCTTACAGATACTATAGTTGGAGCGCAGGAATGAGCCCTGCTGCAAAGTATTGCATTAAAAATTGTAATTACACGCCCCTGTTAAACAGGGGCAGAAAAATTGGGCCTCAGGCACTGGTGCTGGTGCCACAACACTGCAACCCCTTCACAGATACTCTAGCTGGAGCGCAGGAATGAACCCTGCTGCAAAGTATTGCATTAAAAATTGTAATTACACGCCCCTGTTAAACAGGGGCAGAAAAATTGGGTCTTGGCCACTGGTGGCGGTGCCCAGAACCAAAAATGTTCTTACAAGTTATCAGCAATAAAAAAGGAGGAAGAGGATTGTCACTCAGCATAACAGGATAGTCACTCAGCATCAGCATAGGCAGTCTTGAAGGGATCTCACATTAAAAATTATTCGGTTACATCAGCATCAGGTGCTTGGTAGCTGGTGATCCAAGACTGATTCATTTTTATAAAGGTCAGCCGATTGACCGATTCGGTGGACAGGCGCACCCTGTGATCGGTTACAAAGCCTCCAGCAGCACTGAATGTGCGTTCTGAAAGAACGCTGGTAATACTTCATATTCCCATCACACACATTCCTGGATGAGCTCACGAATATGGGTGCTGCAGCAACAACCAACTGGATACTGGTTCAAGTCACAATGAAGAAATTTGCCAGCACACCATGAAACGACGTAGATAGTGTCCAAATGTGTAATTTATTGCATGATCACAACACAAGGAGAGAGCAAAGTTTCGGAGTCACGCAGGACCCCTTCGTCAGGCATCACACGTGACTCCAAATTATTTGGGCGCTATCTACATCGTTCCATGGTGTGCTGGCAAATATCTTCATCATTACCGAAAGAACGCTGGATGCAGGACAGGCCAGTAGCTCAATTGAATACTGTGCAAGCTCTGGCCAGTGATCCATCCTCAAGACCCAGTAACCTAGAGGATTTTCGGTGGGAAAGGTGTCCAAAACTGATCTTGCCCCTAGGTATTCATGCACCATGTGAATCAGACGCTGGCGATGGTTGCTGGAACCGATCATGCCTTAGGGCTGCGGACTAAAAAAATTGTCTGAATGCATCAGCCAGATGGCCACCTTCTCCACCGCTCCTTCTGTGACTGACCGAAGCCTCAGCAACACATTGTCCAGGAGGACCAGGTAATTGTAACCTCCCAGGCTCTGGAAACGCTTTGCACTAACCTTTCTGCAAGGCCTTCCGAAGAGGTTTCATCCTCTGCTCCCTCTGCGATGGCAAGATAAGGTCCGCAACCTTACCCCTGTAACGTGGATCAAGGAGGGTTGCCAAAATCAGCCGGCCGGCCTGCATACACCCGTTCGTTATGGAGTGGAACGATGACGTCAGCGCGTCTGCCTTCCAATTCTTAGGAAGGCAGACGCGCTGACGTCATCGTTCCACTCCATAACGAACGGGTGTATGCATCCCGGCCGGCTGATTTTATACATGCGATTTTAATTGTTCCTTTTGGTAAGTGTGTTACTTTAACTATAAATAAACTGGTCAAACGGATTTACACTATGGTGGATATATTTCTTATCTCCTTGGGTTTCCATAATTGAGCCAATCATTTCCGATGTATCCCGGGTGATCATTCCTCCATGCTGAGACAGATGGTGATGTCCCTATTGAGCGGATTTCTGGCATAAGGCTTCATTACAACCGATTTCTGGTAATCATATACCTTCATAGGTGGTGGATTTTCTCACAAGATGTCTTTAAAGTTTTCAATCACTATGGGTGGAATCTGATATAATAAGGACTGTTGATAACAGAAGTCACCTTGGTTTATGGACTGTGTGTTTTTTGGTTTCCTTATTCTAATTATGTTTTTAATTGCCACAATGATATATTATACCTATGTGGCTCATAGCACATCTTTTTGATTTTTCACATCGTGTTGCTATTTGAGTTTAGTATTTTGATCACTTTATGATTTTCAATTATTTAATTATCATCTTTGTTTAGCGCGGTTCTTTTATACATTTAGTGATGCTGAGTGCCAGGCTCCACCTCCATGCTGACACAATCCTCCTCCTCCTGTGTGATCAGCGGGCACGCAGGAACACTGTCTGGATAAAGGGAGCCTTGAGAGGTAAGGAAGTCCTCCTCTTCCTCCCTCTGTTCTGCATCAAGTGCCCTGTCCATTATTTCACGCAGCGTGTGCTCCAACAGGTGGACAAGAGGGACAGTGTCGCTGATGCATGCACTGTCACTGCTCACCATCCTCGTGGCCTCCTCAAATGGTGACAGGACAGTGCATGCATTCCTGATCATAGCCCACTGGCGTGGGGAAAAGAACCAAGCTCCCCTGACCCTGTCCTGGTGCCATAGTCGCATAGGTACTCATTGAAGGACCTCTGCTGCGTGTGCAGCCGCTGCAGCATGGCCAACGTTGAGTTGCACCTGGTGGGCATGTCACAGATTAGGCGGTTCTTGGGCAGGTTAAATTCCTTTTGCAGGTCAGCCAGCCAAGCACTGGCAATATATGACCTGCGGAAATGCACACAGACTTTCCTGGCCTGCCTCAGGACATCCTGTAAGCCCGGGTGCCTGCCCAAGAACCGCTGCACCACCAAGTTAAGGGCGTGAACCAAACAGGGCACATGGGTCATTTGTCCCTGTACTTGGCTGTGACACACCTAATTCTACCCTTCATTCCTCTCAGTGCAGGTTTCAGAGAGGACTGAAGGTATAGTGGGGTTGGAGATTCCAGCTGGTGAGGAGCAAGGAGAGGTTCACTTTGTTCTTTGGTGTGGGTCTTTTAGGTACGCTTGCCAACGAACTGCAAGGCAGGTCGACATATGTCTGGTCAAGCATGCATAGCCACGCGAGATACGCTTGAGACATATGTTGCAAATAGCAGCGGTGCGATCTGAGGCACTTGTCTCAAAAAAGGCCCACACCAAAGAACTTTTGGAATAACGCGCAGAGACAGCAGCACCCTGCACATGCGGAGCTCTGCAGTGTGATGCAGTCGGTGTGCTGCCCTTAAGCTGGCCCCTGGAGGGCATCCAGCCTCATTAGAGATGTGCCTCCTCCTCCTCCTCTCTCCTATCAGGCACCACATGGAGTCAGTGACTTCCTCATCATCCCCTCCCTCCTCATCACTGGAGCAAAGCTGGCCGTATGCTGCAGCTAGGGGAACATGACTGCCAGATTGCTGTCCTTCTTGGGCACCCCCTCTCTCTGGGCTCACGTTACTGCCTTCCTCTAGCTGAGTACCATCATCGGAGCCTTCAAAGCGCTGGGCATCCTCCTGGAGCATGTACCCAACACTGTGGTCAAACAGTTCGGGGGACTCCTCAGGAGGACATGGTGGGGCTAGGGAAGGAGTGACTGATGCCATTGAGCCGAGGGAAGAGGCTGCGTTGGCAGCTGCTTTGCCAGACAAAGTACCCTGAGCCTGGGTGAGAGAGGATGAGGAGGGCTTGGTCATCCACTCTACCAAGTCTTTGGCATGTTTCGGCTCAACGTGGCCAGCTGCCAAAAAAAAAAAACAAGCGTGTCCCACGGCCACGTGCTGATGAGGATGCACCGTGTCCACGACCAGCACTGTTGCCTCTAGACACAGGGCCTGCTTGCCCTCTTTTATTGCCTTGTGACTGTCTGCCTCTCCTTGTTGGCCTTCCAGATATACTAATGGCCTGCAGTGAGATGTAGCTGCACAAAGCTGGGATGTATATATATATATATATATACACTGATTATACTGCAGCTAGCAGAATCAACTGCCTGCCTGTAGTATTATTAGTATGAGAACACCAGCAATTGTCTACATGAAGCTATAGGTGCACCCTGTGCAGAGGACACAGTACACTAACTGTAAATACTGCAGCTGCCTGCCTGTGGTATTAATAGGATCAGACGAACACCAGCAATTGTCTTCAGGTAGCTTTAGGTGCACACTGTGCAGAGGACACAGTACACTAACTGTAAATAATGCAGCTGCCTGCCTTTGGTATTACTAGGATCAGAACACCAGCAATTGTCTTCAGGTAGCTTTAGGTGCACACTGTGCAGAGGACACAGTACACTAACTGTAAATACTGCAGCTGCCTGACTGTGGTATTAATAGGATCAGAAGAACACCAGCAATTTTCTTCAGGTAGCTTTAGGAGCACACTGTGCAAAGGACACTGTACACTAACTGTAAATATTGTAAAAACACCTGCGCTAAACTGAATACATGTGTATATATATATTATATATACACACACACACACACACAGCTAGGATGCATATATATACACAATACACTAAGTGCAGCTAACTGACTCACCTGCCTACTCTATCTAACTTTAATTAAATGACATTGTCTCTCTGTCAATCTCTCTCCGCCGCCGCAACACACTACACAAGGCCACCACGCAGGCGGCCTTATATAGTGTGGGGCGTGTATTAAACCCCCTGAGCCATAATTGGCCAAAGCCACCCTGGCTTTGGCCGATTATGGCTCTCTATACAGACGGCGCTGTGATTGGCCATCATCAGCCAGCAATGCACCGCGATGCCACAGTGAATTATGGGCTGTGACGCGCCACTGAAATTTGGCGCGAACGGCCCATAATGTTCGCAATTTGACGAACAATCAAACGGCGATGTTCGAGTCGAACATGGGTTCGACTCGAACTCGAAGCTCATCCCTAATCTTCAGCAGACATTGATTGCGTGGGTGCAAGAGTATTTACCATCATCTTTGCAGGGGCACATTTTTCCGCACAATTGTTTAACCACTTAAGGACCGAGTTAAAAACATTTTTTTTTGCTCGGAAATTACTTAGAAAAAAATATATAATGTTTGGGGGTTCTAACACCCTAGAGAATAAAATGGCGGTCGTTGCAATACTTTCTGTCACACCGTATTTGCGCAGCGGTCTTACAAGCGCACTTTTTTTATAAAAAAAATAAGACAACAGTAAAAAGTTAGCCCAATTTTTTATAATATTGTAAAAATACAGTGTTACTCCAAGTAAATTGATACCCAACATGTCACGCTTCAAAATTGAGCCCGCTCGTGGAATGGTGACAAACTTTTACCCTTAAAAATTGTCGTTTAAAAAAGCGACGTTTAAAAAATTCTAATGCCCCGTACACACGGTCGGACATCCTAGGATTTTTTCCGACGGATGTTGGCTCAAACTTGTCTTGCATACACACAGTCCCACAAAGTGGTCGGAAAATCCGATCATTCTGAACGCAGTGACGTAAAACACGTACGTCGGGACTATAAACGGGGCAGTAGCCAATAGCTTTCATCTCTTTATTTATTCTGAGCATGCGTGGCACTTTGTGCGTCGGATTTGTGTACACATGATCGGAAATTCCGACAACGGATTTTGTTGTCGGAAAATTTTATAGCCTGCTCTCAAACTTTGTGTGTCAGAAAATCCAATGGAAAATTGGTCGGAATTTCCGACAACAAGGTCCTATCACACATTTTCCATCAGTGCCTCAGTGACATTGAGGGAACATTCGGTGATGAGTAGGGGTGCAACGGATCAAAAAACTCACGGTTCGGATCAGAGTCACAGATCGGAACATTTTTCGGATCAGCAAAAAAAAAAAAAAAAAACCAAGACAAAAAAACATAAGTTTTGTCTTTTTGTTTATTAACACTTTTAAATTACTTGAAAATATATAAAATCAAGTTAAAGTGCACAAGGCATAATATCTTCTTTTTAACATAATGAAAAACAACTTAACGTGTAACATAAAAAGACAATGAGAGCAATGAGCCAAAAACAACTTAAAGAGCAACATAAAAAGGCACATCTCCTTCCTTTAAACATGGACCGATGGGCAATGAGCCAAAAACAACTTAAAGTGCAACATAAGAAGGCACATCATCTTCCTTGAAACATGGATAGTGAAAGCCTAGTATGTCCACATCAAAGAAGAATAAAAGAAAGAAAGCAAAGCATTCCTGAGCTTATAATTTCAAATTCTTTTTCAAAAAGACAAGGATGTCTACATTGTCTGGGGAGAGTGTGGACCTGGTTGCAGTCCCCTGCTGTTGAGAACACTCTCTCGGAAGGAACTGAAGAGCCTGGCACAGCGAGAGAGCATCTTGCGAATATGTGAATAAAAGTATTAAGGTACTCAAGCGCTAAAGTAAATATATAAAACTGTAAAATAGTGTACAAAGTAGTGTAAAAAATAAATAAATAACTGATATATAAAAAAAGAGTTCAAATATCCAGATACTGCAGCTGCAATCATTCAGTGACACCCCACTTAATAAATAGTTAAATAGATAAAGTGATGCGCTCGTAATATCTATAGGATATCCTACTATTCAATGTGATGACAGGTCACATTCTACTTGTGTATACTTTGTTACAAACTATACAAAAACTTGAACAGTGATTAGCATAATATAAATAAATATAAATACAATGTGTAGAAAAGTCTGCTGTGAAAGTCTAAGTAGGGACCTCACGGAATACAAATCCAAAAGTTAGTTCACCATTTGTTCTTGTGAAATAATAAAGAAATATAAAAGTGTTTTCCCTCAAAGTCATTAATATCTCGCAAAAATTTCTTCCTCTTTTTATCTCTAGTTTCCTCTCCTCTCTAGTTGGGCCTCTCCTCTGGTTCTGAGAATTCCCTTGATCTGCAGGGTCCCTTACCCACATTGGGGTCCTTGGAGGTCCCCTCCAGGGGGTCCTCTCCTGCCCTAAAAAATGATTTGGATTATGTTGTGATTCACCTTGAAGATTTTGTAAAGGGGCATAATAGTTGGAGGTATAGGTAGGTGTTTCTCTTGTAGAATCCCTTCTCCCTTGGGATTTCACTTTTTGTTTCCCAGGTACTGTTTGCCACGAACGATGATCGGTTTGTGGAGATTGATAGTCATACACATTCATATGGTTCTTATGAGATCTTGGGTGAGGATGATGGTTCTTTTTACCTCGACCACGTTTATTTGTTCTAGGGGGACCTTGTCCTCTCCCTTTTGGTGTGTTTACCAGATTAGGTGCATTTTGGGGAAACTGGGAAGGGGGTATTGCATAATTAAAATGGCCATGAGAGGGTAGATTGGTTTCAGGTGGTGGAATCGTGTCAGCTATACCCAAGGGATTATTCGCTGGAATGGTATTTGGTGTCTGCCACTTAAAAATCTGTTTTCCCTCAAAGTCATTAATATCTCGCAAAAATTTCTTCCTCTTTTTATCTCTAGTTTCCCTGTCCCATTTAATGAGGAGGACACCATATTTCAGGATCCCCCACCTCAATTGTCGTGTTACAGACGTTATATAGATGACCTGATTATGGTCTGGGAGGGGGATATGCCCAGTTTGCAGATCTTTATGAATGGGCTAAATGCCAATAATAAAAATATCGAGCTAACTTGGACTATTAGTCACCAACAGATTATATTTCTTGATCTCGAAATATTCAAAGGGGAAGGAGTTTTCCACACTAGGAATCATTTCAAAATGACTGATAGGAACGCATATATCCCTCTTACTAGTTGCCACCACAAATCCTGGCTCTGTAACATACCGAGAGGCCAGTTTATCCGCCTACGCCGTAATTGTACCTCAGACGATGATTTTCTTGTACAGTCACAGGTGCTCGCTGATAGGTTTAAGGAGAAAGGGTATTCCCAATCCTCGGTTGATGCTGAAATAGCCAAGGTATTGGCAATTGATAGAAATACCGTGGTCGCAGACAAGGTCAAACCCATGGAGGATAGTGCCAATATGTCTAGCTATCGTATTATATTAGATTACAATATCCAGTACAAAAAACTTGAAAATATTATAGCTAGACATTGGCCTATACTCAAGGGAGATAGGACCCTTGGCCCAGTTCTTCCTGATCACCCTCGGTTTATTTACCGGAAGGCCCCCTCCTTACGAGACCGGGTGGCACCAGGGGTCACTGACCCGCCTAAAACTGTGACTAATGGTTTATTTGGGTTCCTCTCTGGCTTTTATGCATGTGGGAAGTGTGCCACATGTAGGAATGCCTGCAGAAATATTAGGAGACGCAAGGATTTTGTTTCACACACCACACAAAAAAGTTACAAAATTGAAGGTTTAATTACGTGCTCAACAGTTGGAGTGGTCTACATGTTGGAGTGCGATTGTGGCCTTCAATATGTAGGTCGGACCTCAAGAGCACTTCATGTAAGAATCGGAGAGCATATTAGTAACATCAAGCGGGGGGTTAAGACCCACAGTGTCTCTAGACATTTTCGCCTTTTTCATCACAAAGACCCCAAATGTCTCAAATTTTGGGGGATAGAAAAAGTGCCGCGACACTGGAGGGGCGGCCACTACATCAGACAGCTCAGTCGTAGGGAATCTTTCTGGATCTATGAGACCAAAGTCCTCTCCCCCTTTGGAATGAACGTTGATTTTGATTTGAATTGTTTTATTTCAAATAGATGATTTTTTAGTTTTTTATATATTTTCTTATACCTAACTCATTCTCTATCTTATTGTACATGTGATCGCGCTTGACCGATGCCCGTGGGCTGATGTCTTACTATTATTTTTTGTTATTATCCATACAGGTTATGGATGGGGTTTTTATGCGACTTACCTTGCATGCGATTTTGCAATAATCATGTAAGCGTATATATTTTAAACATTTTGAGTTTTTAATGTATTCCGTGTATGGTAATTTATGCCATCCGGTTAAATGTTAACTTTTTGTCTCTACATAATATGTGTTTTGATTATGCGACTTTTTTCTGCGATTTTGCAGCATTAGTTTATGCGTAATTAATCGATATCACCTTTATGATTTACAGACAATCTGAATCAGAGAAATCTGAAAGTTTGCCGTGTAAGGTGATATTTTTTATTGCAATCCATCATTTTTATTAAAAATACAGCCTCTGTCTTTTTATAGTTGAGGAGAGAGATTTCTACATCTCCGCCAGTAGTAAAGGGTAATAACAACTATTAACTAATAGGTAATGACAGGGAGGCGTTCGATCCCCTGATTACCATTCCTACCCTTCTGATTGGTGCTGCTGTCACCATGGTTTACCATATTAACAATGCGGGCCGTCACTGCGCATCCCGCCCCACGCCGATGAAGTCCCGCCCATAGGACGTAACGCGTACGGGGGTCAGGAGCGTGTGACGTCACCCGCGGTCATCCGACAGACGCGATCACAAGCCTGCTAGCCGGCACTCGGATCGGAGTGCCGGTGAGATGTGAGTGTTTAGAAGTGCCGTTGTTTATGTGCTTCGTTTTACCTGCATTCATTTTAATAAATGTTACACGGAGAACACTATGGTTTGTTGCTTTATATTTTTATATTCAACATCCGCTACATACTGAGTATTGGAAAGTGAGCCTGTGAATAGGAGGAGGTGAAGGAGTGTCCCATTGAATGATCCATCCCATCCTTTTAAAGTGGTGTGACCTGTTTCAGGTCGAATAACTGAGGTGAGGGGCCATCCAAGAACGGTGGAGGGATTAAGTCACCATCCTGCTAATTAATGTCACCGGTGGTTCCTGCTTTTCCATTTAATTACATCAGTTGTATAACTATATGGACTTTTTATTTGCGCAGCACTTTTATATTTCTTTATGCTTCTGAGGTATTTTTTGAATTGACCTTAGTGTCTGCTTGCATTTAATTTATTAGTCAGCGCTGAATTTAATTACATTTTTTTCTTGTGAAATAATAAACAAACAAGTAGGATATCCTATAGATATTACGAGTGCAGCACTTTATCTATTTATCTTGCCAATATGAGGGTATTTACACTCATTGCTTTTCCACCATGTCAGTGGATCACCATCCACTGTAATGCCGCTTGCTGCCAGCAGGTAGGATGCCACCTCCTCTTTGATGATGTCAGCAGGAGTCTTGTTGTCTTTGATGGCAAAGGTCTCTCCAAAAAGCTCTGCCATCGCCGACTTCTTTTGTGGAGGAGAAGATGAGTTCAAGTCTGCACCTGTTGGCTCTGCAGCCTGACCCTGCAGAAAAAAAATTTTGATTAATTAAACCTATTATTTATTTTCATGTTTCATAGACATGAAAAATGTCTAATGAAAAAATGAAAAATGTGACCTAGAAGCGATCTTGTGCGGCCGACCACAAAAATCGCCTAAAACTCAGTGGAATCAGCAATCCTTCTGAAAAACCCCAATACAGTGAATAAAATATAGAAAAAAAAAAAGGATCGCGCTAAACGTAATATTACAATAGTGAACGACGTCAAAGAAAACACATGAATTGACAAGAACACCAAAAATATTAAAAATAATTCGAAAAATATACGGATAATCTAAAAGTCAATTTGGATAAATGTGCAAAATGCAATTAATTGAATTTGCAAAAACCTGTGAAAATTTAGCCACCATATAGTCCCCACTGTAATATCCACGTCATCTCCCCCACTGTAATGGACATCTCCCCCACTGTAAGAGACATCTCCCCCACTCACTGTAATATCCACAATCTCTCCCAGTGTAATAGACATCTCCCCCAATCACTGTAATAACCACAGACATCTCCCGCACTGTATATCCACAGACATCTCCCCCACTCTATATAGTATAGGAAGACTAGTGTTTAGTCTTACCTTACCAGAATATAAGCCGGCCAGATCAGATCCACAAGCAGTTGAGGGTTGATGACGTCAGCACAGCTAGGCTGAAGCCGCGGTCTTTCCTAAGGCTGAGGCAGCGGAGCACTCCTCGGATGGGTTGATTCGTTCGGATCATGGATCGGTGACGATCCGTTGCACCACTAGTGATGAGCAGACATTTGTCCTTTGTAAGAACTGACAATACAGTTCCAGAGTGTGGTGCTGGTTCTTACATCATGTTCCATCACACATGAGTCCTTGCAGTGAAACTTATTTCGGTCTTTACATTGACTGGCCCACTGTTGTCTATGAGCGATGTGTGACCAACTGATTAATGAAGTCTTCCACCTGGCAAAATTCCCTCTATCAATGGATCCATGTTTTTTGGTTTACCATAAACCGTATACCCAACTTTTTGATTCAATAACATTAAACCTCTGAAGAAGCACCATGTGTGCGTAACATGTAAGGTGTTATCCATATTGTATTGACCCTCGCCAATCCTTCACACCAGGATGGTGTATTGTTCTCTACACATGTTAATCATCAGGGTATTATTTATGGTTTTTATGCATTGTATGTAATTTTTTGCATTTGTTTAATCTACGTAATAAAATTTATACTTTTATACTAAATTGCTTGATCTATCTATTAACGACCCTAAGGGGTTTCTCTCACCGTTCCTTTGGTACTAGGTTGTTTTCAATGTTTATTTTTTATTGTTACACTGTTCTTTAAAAAAAAAAAAAAAAGTGTCACTTTTATTCCTATTACAAGGAAAGTAAACATCCCTTGTAAAAGAAAAAAAGCATGACAGGACCTCTTAAATATGAGATCTGGGGTCAAAAAGACCTCAGATCTCATATTTACACCAAAATGCAATAAAAAAAATAATTAAATGTCATTTGAGGGCTTTAAGAGCTATGGGCGGAAGTGATGTTTTGATGTCGCTTCTGCCCTGCAGTGGTATAGAGACAGGTGGGGGTCCATCTTCCCCTCACTCATCTCCATACAACAGACGCGACAGGACCCGATCGCCTCCACCGCTACCGACCGCCCCAGCTAAACTGAGAAAAAATTAGCTTTTTAATTTAAAAAAAAACGGGGGTATTTATTATAGCAAAAAGTACTAAATATTGTGTTTTTAAAAAAAATTGTCGCTCTTCTTTTGTTTATAGTGCAAAAAATAAAAACCGCAGAGGCGATCAAATACCACCAAAAGAAAACTCTTTTTGTGGTAAAAAAAGGACGTCAATTTTGTTTGGGTACAATGTCGCACGACCACGCAATTGTCAGTTAAAGCGGCGCAGTGCCGAATCGCAAAAAATGCTCTGGTCAGGAAGGGGGTAAATTCTTCCGGGGCTGAAGTGGTTAAATTGATCACAACTGATGTACTGACGGCCTATCTCATTTCTTGAGACCCTTTTTAGAAAGTAGACATTCCAGATCCCCCTGATGAAGACACGTGATCCCTGTGTCGAACACGCGTAGGGGAGGGGCTAGGACGGAGCTGTCAGCACGGAGGAAGAGACGAGAATATTTACCACACTGCACGCCATATCAGGGTTTTGTTTTACATTTGGGAAGCCTGTTTTAGGATGGTGCACTTACGCACCTGTGCAATGTGAGTATCCCATTACGGGGAGTGTGTGTTTTTTTACAATAAATCCCTTACAATGTTACACTATGGAGCCTTTTCTTTTTCATTCATGAACTGGAACGATACCTATTGAATAATTGGAGGCCAGCACCTGCACAGGGTCTCAGAGCCCAGGGGTGGCTCCAAAGCGTGTTTTTGACATAGTTTGATTACTGTGTCACACGCTCTGAGGTGAGCGCATATGCTTTTGGGGTTATCACAGGAGAGCACTGGAGCATGTTTTTGATTGCACCTTTTGGATGAAGCACGTTAGATGTCACCTTTGATGGACACTGTTATATATGCACTTTAAAATTCATCAACATTTATGAACTTTATTTATTTATTAATTATTTGAAATAGTGAGCACTTTTTCAACCTAAGTTGACACTTGGATTTTAGTATTTTATATGCACGTCGCACTTTGTTAATTAATTTTTTATTGATTGTTGTTTATGAAATAATATTTTATGGGTAAATTTATATATATTTTTCTACACATTGATTCTTCACTTTTATCACCATAATTTATCTAGCGCAAACGCATTTATTTGACTATATGCATGGTTATGAAGGCGTGATCAGCGTTTGCAGCTGATTATTACCATCCACCTATTTTTGTAGGCATTGATTCATCTGTGGCTCGCAAGATCTCCCTGTATTTGTGTAGACATTCCAAGGTATTTAGTAAGAGGCATCGTGAGTTTTTTGAAGTTGCAATTTTTTACCACAATTCTTTGCAAAATTAAGGATTTTTTTTTCTTTTTTTTTTCACCAAATTGTCATACTACCGGGTTATTTCTCTCACACAGCATATGCATAGCACAAATAACCCAAAACACATTCTGCTACTCCTCCTGAGTATGGTAATACATGTGTGAGACTTTTCCACAGCCTGGCCTCATACAGAGGCCCAACATGCAGGGAGCTCAGGTGTTCTAGGGACATAAATTACGCATCTAATTTCTAGACTACCTCTTATGCCCCGTACACACGGTCGGATTTTCCGACGGAAAATGTGTGATAGGACCGTGTTGTCGGAAATTCCGACCGTGTGTAGGCTCCATCACACATTTTCCATCGGATTTTCCGGCACACAAAGTTGGAGAGCAGGATATAAAATTTTCCGACAACAAAATCCGTTGTCGGAAATTCCGATCGTGTGTACACAAATCCGACGGACAAAGTGCCACGCATGCTCAGAATAAATAAAGAGATGAAAGCTATTGGCCACTGCCCCGTTTATAGTCCCGTCGTACGTGTTTTACGTCACCGCGTTCAGAAAGATCGGATTTTCTGACAACTTTGTGTGACCGTGTGTATGCAAGACAAGTTTGAGCCAACATCCATCGGAAAAAATCCTAGGATTTTGTTGTCGGAATGTCCGAACAAAGTCCGACCGTGTGTACGGGGCATTACACTTTTGAAGGTCCTGGAGCACCAGGACAATGGAAACCCCCAAAAAATGACCCCATTTTGGAAAGTAAACACCCCAACGTGAACATGTAATTTTTTTTGCACAAGTTTTTGGAAAATGAGGAAAGAAAATGAAACCGCATTTTTTTTTTTTTTTTTACACAATGTTGTCCATTTATAAGATATTTCCAGCATATAGCATGTATATAGAAAAAAATTACATCTCAAAATACATTCTGCTGCTCCTCCTAAGTATGGCGATACCACATGTGTGAGACTTTTTCACAGCCTGGCCACATACAGAGGCCCAACATGCAGGGAGCACCATCAGGCGTTCTAGGGGCATAAATTTCAAATCTAATTTGACTACCTATTACACTTTTGTGAGGCATTGTAGTGGCATTGATGGGAACTGTAGTGGCATGGATTTGGCACGGATGAGTACTGATGTGGCATGGATGAGCAATGATGTTGTGGCACGGATGATCACTGATGTGGCACGGATAATCACTGATGTGGCACGGATAATCACTGATGTGGCACGGATAATCACTGATGTGGCACGGATAATCACTGATGTGGCACGGATAATCACTGATGTGGCACGGATAATCACTGATGTGGCACGGATAATCACTGATGTGGCACGGATGATCACTGATGTGGAACGGATGATCACTGATGTGGCACGGATGATCACTGATGTGGCACGGATGATCACTGATGTGGCACGGATGATCACTGATGTGGCACGGATAATCACTGATGTGGCACGGATAATCACTGATGTGGCACGGATAATCACTGATGTGGCACGGATAATCACTGATGTGGCACGGATAATCACTGATGTGGCACGGATGATCACTGATGTGGCACGGATGATCACTGATGTGGCACGGATGATCACTGATGTGGCACGGATAATCACTGATGTGGCACGGATGAGCATGAATGAGCCATGGATGGGGATGGGTGAGCCATGGATGGAGCATGGATGGATGGATGAGCCATGGATGGAGCATGGATGGAAGGGTGGATGAGCCATGGATGGAGAAGAGCACGGATGGAGCATGCATGGATGGATGAGCCATGGCTGGGCACAGATCAGCGCTGTGGGAAATTCAGATCCAGCCCACAGCGCTGCTGCACCCAGCTCTCCCCTCTCCTTACACGCTGTGCAGATCGGCATGAGGAGCCGAACCGGACAAGCTCTGGTTGGTTTACAAGTGATCACGCCATCATTGGACAGCATGATCACATGGTAAAGGAACGCTGTCATTGGCCATTTACCCCAATCCGTGACACGTCGCGTCTGGGAGACCCGACGGTCATGGACATTCCCGGGTGCGTGCCCCAGGGGGTTCATGGGAGCGCGATTCTGGGAGGACTTCATAGGAATTCCTTGGGGACCCCCAAGACACCAGAACTAGTGTCCACACTGGAGGATTTCCCCTAAATAACTTTTCTGGGGACAACCCAAAATGTATGATTTTCTTTCACTTTCAATGATAATGGTAAACAGGACAAATAGAGAAGGGGAATCACCTTGATGGGGGTACGGACGGCAATAAAGAATTGACTGGTGTTCTAATCCCTCTCCACTCTCATAAAAAATAAAGTTTTACCTTTAGTTATACTTTAACCACATGCGGACCACCCCATGCACATCTACTGCGGCATCTAAGCGTGTGTACAAGGCTTTAGTTCTACTTTGGGATTTGAATGCAAACCCAATCAGGGTGAAGGGGGGGAAAAGCCACAAACGCCCCGCAACCACATGTAATGTTTGTTCAGCAAAAATGGTTTTAAAACTAACTCTGAGGGGGCGTCACATCACCACCTGCCAAACACCTCTGAAAGGCAACCTGAACACGTATCACTGAACATGCATCCAAACCCATCGGGTGTCTAAAGTACACACTTGTCATGCAACTCTGATCTCCAAAGTCGCACAAGTGTGAAAAGGGGCTTAAACCTAATTCGGGCCTACTGTCTAAAAACAAACAAAAAAAAAAACCTGCGCTGCCACAAGGGGCCTCATAGCACAACCAGAAAGAGATGAAAAAAATAATAATTATCAAAATAAACATGAAAAATCAGCCACACACACACTTCCTCCTTAATGCTACATTTTTGGATTTTGTGTCCCCAGTCTTCCTCTCCATATTGTAATTATTAATACTGCCACATAAACCCAGTCATAACTGGTTCCCTTTGACAACACAGCCGGTGTTAGCGTCCCCATTCACCTGAGTGCTGTGTGTGTGTGTGTGTCACCTCCCTGTGAGAGGAGCGAAAGCTGAAGTCTGACAGAGATAAGCGAGTTCAGACCTCCGGCGCGCACAGAGCGTCGCCTGCAGTGGCGTTCTGGTACCCGATTCCGCTGGACTCTATGGCGCGCTTCCGGCGTGGTGCTGCAGGTGGGTGACGTTTCCTTAGCCGGTCTCGTGTGCTCGTTGTAAGGCTCGTCTGTGGGAAGGCGGGTTGTGAATTCGTGGGATTCCACCGCGGCAGCCGCGTCCTACCATCGCCGGAGCTCCCAGAATCCTCTGCGGATCCCACAGCCGGCCCAGCGCTTCCAGAACTCCCTACGGCCGGAGACCTACCGCCCGCCACAACTTACCCAGAATCCTCTGCGGCCAGAGACCTACTGCTGCCCACCACAGCTCTCCCACAATCCTTTGCCACCAGACCTCCCTGTACTCAGCTCTCCCAGAATCCTCTGCGGCCTGTTCTGTACCCTGTGCTTGAGGGATCCTCTGGGGCCTGACTGGTTCCCCATACACGGCTCCCCCAGAATCCTCTGCTGCTGGAGACCTACTGCCTGCCACAGCTTTCCCAGAATCCTGTGCGGCCAGACCAGCTCCCTGAACTTGGCTCTCCCAGAATCCTTTGCTGTCAGTTCTGCTCGCTTTACTAGATTCCCTCCAAATTCCTTTACAGCCTACCACAGTTTTACCAGAATCCTCTGGGGCTTATCCCGCTCCCTGTACTCTGATCCCCAGAATCCTCTGTGGCCAGTCCTACTCCCTGTACTCATCTCCCAGAATCCTCTGGGGCTAATCCTGCTTCCTGTACTCATCTCCCAGAATCCTCTGGGGCTGATCCCGCTCCCTGTACTCATCTCCCAGAATCCTCTGGGGCTGATCCCGCTCCCTGTACTCATCTCCCAGAATCCTCTGGGGCTGATCCCGCTCCCTGTACTCATCTCCCAGAACCCTCTGGGGCTGATCCCGCGCCCTGTACTCATCTCCCAGAATCCTCTGGGGCTGATCCCGCTCCCTGTACTCATCTCCCAGAATCCTCTGGGGCTAATCCCGCTCCCTGTACTCTGATCCCCAGAATCCTCTGTGGCCAGTCCTAGTCTCTGTACTCATCTCCCAGAATTCTTAGTGGCCAGTCCTGCCCCCTGTACTTGTCTCTCCCAGAATCCTCTGGAACCAGCCCTACTTGCTGTACTCTCATTGCCCAGAATTCTTAGTGGCCAGTTCTGCTCCCTGTACTCAGCTCTTCCAGAATCCTCCTGGGCCAATCCCGCTCCCTGTACTCTGATCTCCCAGAATCCTCTGTGGCTGCTCTTACTCCCTTAATTTGCCAGAATTCTTAGTGGCCAGTCTTGCTCCCTGTACTCAGCTCTTCCAGAATCTTCTGGGGCTAATCCCACTCCCTGTACTCTCATCTCCCAGAATTCTTAGTGGCCAGTCCTGTCCCCTGTACTTGTCTCTCTCAGAATCTTCTGTGGCCAGTCCTGCTCCCTGAAGTCTGCTCTTCCAGAATTTAGTGGCCAGTCCTGTTCCTTGTACTCAGCTCTTCCAGAATCCTCTGTGGCTAGTCCTGCGTCCTGAACTCTGCAGTTCCAGAATTTAGTGGCCAGTACTGCTCTCTGTACTTGAATCCACTGGGGGCCAGTGCTACTCCCTGAATTCCTGATCTCCCAGAATCCTCTAGGGCTAGAGAGGATTTAGAGACACCATTTAACACAACAGCCAACTTTCTGGGCCCTCCTACCTCAATTTCCACTCTCCCCTGTCCATTCTTCCAAAGTTTCACAACCTGCACTTTACATACGCAGTCCCTGCTCACTGACTCCAACACCCCACATCCTAATCTTCCTTCAGTATTTTTCATGTAATCCCCTTACAGCCCCTAGTATCACTGTTCTCATCTGCCCTTCCAGTCTTAAATTTAGACTTAGATTTCACAGTCTTACATTTTATTTCACCTCTATATACAACCATTTTTTTTTTTTTATAATCCGATTTCATAGTCTCACTCCTTGCTGCCCAGAGCTTCCCCTCCAGAACCGGGGTGATATTTTATATCCATCAGGGTCACTTTTCACCATTCTTCATCTAACCTTTTAATACTTTTGGAGGTTTCATTAATTCTTGACGACCAGTCTGGTATTATTTGTGGCTCAAACTCTACACTAGATCCCTCGAGTCACACAGTCACTCTTTTTTTTTTTTTTTTTTTTTCACCCAATAAGACTAACTTTGTATTACTTTTTACTGATCCCGCTATTGCACCATTCTTATTTTACTGTATCCTCTCTGTTTGGAATTGACTGCATTTCACTATTCCAGTGTCTCCCAGCCACTAGTTGTAGCCAAGTTCTGCCAATAACCACTAATCTCACCTTATATATACACGCAGTATCTTAAAGACTATAACTTTGGATCAGTATTTCCTTCTTTGTGACTAGTAGTACGGTATTTGTTCCTCTTGAGACAGCCATGGCATCAAAGTCAGCGAACAACTTGGATCTGGAGAGAAGTTGTGTGTTGTGCTGTCAGGAGCTGGATGTATACGCTTTGGGCAAATGTGACCATCCCATCTGCTACCGCTGCTCCACCAAGATGAGGGTGCTGTGTGAACAGAAGTACTGCGCCGTGTGCAGAGAAGAATTGGATAAGGTACCTCTAAAAATTGTTGATAACTGTGACTATGAAAAAATTACAAAGGCCTTATTCACACGGGTGTACTTAATGTACGTTCGTGTGAAGGCCGGTATTTGCCCAGGTTTACTTTGCAGGGAGTCCCATTTATGTCTACTGGGTCTCAGCAGCTGCTCCCAATTTGACATCCAGAACAGACAGTGTGAGTTCAGAGACGTCAAATACAGACAGTGAGGTTTATTTACTAAAGCTAGAGAAGGCAAAATCAGTCACACTTCTGCAGAGGGGAGTGGATGCCCGCTAACAAGCGCTGCCATAATAGATCAGGTGCTCTTTAACTGTAAGGACTTATTCTTGCTGGTAGTAAGAATCTTTAATATTTGAAAACTAAATGAAGGTTTCCTATTTAGAAAAATAAGCTGTCATGTTAGTAAAACAGCGATATCCGAACCGATTTTAGGCTAATCACACATAGTGAGGGAACTACTCAGTTTCTTTTATTTACCGTATTTATCAGCGTATAACACACAAAAATCAGGGGAAAATCATGGGTGCGTGTTATACATCGATCTCCGCTGATTGTGAGCGGAGCGAGCGCCGCCGACATACACAAAGCCGAGTTTACTCGGCTAGGCTCGGCTCCGCACACAGTCCCGCCATTGGACCTGTGCTATGTCCATCATAGGGGCAGGACTGCGAGAGGAGCCGAGCCTAGCCGAGTACCCTTGGCTTTGTGTATGTCGGTGGCGCTCGCTTCGCTCCTCTCGCAATCAGCGGAGATCGGCGCCAATTTTAAATAGCCTGCAATGAGGCTGGGCAAGGCTGCAATGACACAAGGCTGCAAAGACACTGGGCAAGGCTGCAATGATGAACAAGGCTGCAGATGGACACTGATAAGGCTGCATTGATGGGCATTTAAATGTAAGGTTTTTTTTTCCTTAAAATTCCCTCCTAAACTTGGGGGGCGTGTTATACGCAGATAAATACGGTAATTAAAACAACCTTGCCAGTGCATGTTATCTCAGCTTTCGGAGCTTGGATTCATTGAATGAGTTTACCAAAATGTAAATATTGCAGAATATGCAGCCTCATGTTACAAACAGTATGGTAATTAAGCTCCATTTCATGCCGAATAAACAAAATTATGACTGTACCTTAAATCAAAAACTATCTTTTTAGATAGATTTTTACTTCAAAAGCATTTTATTAAAATACATTTTTTATTAAAAAACTAAAAAAAAATCTATTTTTAAATTTAAAAAAATCAGATTTTTTTTTTTTCATCCACACTGTAACATTCCAGTCTTCACAGCATCGCTGATTATCTTCTGTTCAAAACATTGTCTCGGGAAAAGCCGCTGGAGGCATGGCTATGAGCTCAGAGCTGTGGAGCTGCCAGCCTATCGGGATGTAGTCCTGGCTGAAGCACACATTTAAGGGTGGCCCAGGGGTGCCGACAAGGGGGTGGAGCCACCTACTGTCAGCAATGGGAGAGAGAGAATCTATACAGGCTGAATGTAAAAGAAATGACAGGCTATCAACAAAATGCACACTAAAATGCAAGAGCTAAGGTATGCTGCTACATCGGTTTCACATGGAGGGTTTAACCACTTCAGCCCCGGAAGGTTTTACCCCCTTCCTGACCAGAGCACTTTTTACAATTCGGCACTGCGTCGCTTTAACTGCTAATTGCGCGGTCATGCAATGCTGTACCCAAACGAAATTTGCGTCCTTTTCTTCCCACAAATAGAGCTTTCTTTTGATGGTATTTGATCACCTCTGCCGTTTTTATTTTTTGCGCTATACACGGAAAAAGACCGAAAATTTTGAAAAAAAATGATATTTTCTACTTTTTGTTCTAAAAAAAATCCAATAAACTCAATTTTAGTCATACATTTAGGCCAAAATGTATTCGGCCACATGTCTTTGGTAAAAAAAATGTCAATAAGTGTATATTTATTGGTTTGCGCAAAAGTTATAGCGTCTACAAACTAGGGTACATTTTCTGGAATTTACACAGCCTTTAATTTATGACTGCCTATGTCGTTTCTTGAGGTGCTAAAATGGCAGGGCAGTACAAAACCCCCACAAATGACCCCATTTTGGAAAGTAGACACCCCAAGGAATTTGCTGAGAGGCATGTTGAGCCCATTGAATATTCATTTTTTTTGTCCCAAGTGATTGAATAATGACAAAAAAAAAAAAAAAAATTACAAAAAGTTGTCACTAAATGATATATTGCTCACACAGGCCATGGGCATATGTGGAATTGCACCCCAAAATACATTTAGCTGCTTCTCCTGAGTACGGGGATACCACATGTGTGGGACTTTTTGGGAGCCTAGCCGCGTACGGGGCCCCGAAAACCAAGCAACGCCTTCAGGATTTCTAAGGGCGTACATTTTTGATTTTACTCCTCACTACCTATCACAGTTTTGAAGGCCATAAAATGCCCAGATGACATAAAACCCCCCCAAATGACCCCATTTTGGAAAGTAGACACCCCAAGCTATTTGCTTTGAGGCATGTTGAGTCCATGGAATGTTTTATATTTTGACACAAGTTGCGGGAAAATGACAAACTTTTTTTTTTTTTTTTTTTTTTTTGCACAAAGTTGTCACTAAATGATATATTGCTCACACAGGCCATGGGCATATGTGGAATTGCACCCCAAAATACATTTAGCTGCTTCTCCTGAGTACGGGGATACCACATGTGTGGGACTTTTTAGGAGCCTAGCCGCGTACGGGACCCCGAAAACCAATCACTGCCTTCAGGATTTCTAAGGGCGTACATTTTTGATTTTACTCCTCACTGCCTATCACAGTTTCGGAGGCCATGGAATGCCCAGGTGGCACAAAACCCCCCCCAAATGACCCCATTTTGGAAAGTAGACACCCCAAGCTATTTGCTGAGAGGCATGGTGAGTATTTTGCAGCTCTCATTTGTTTTTGAAAATAAAGAAAGACGAGAAAAAAAAATTTTTTTTTTCTTTTTTCAATTTTCAAAACTTTGTGACAAAAAGTGAGGTCTGCAAAATACTCACTATACCTCTCATCAAATAGCTTGGGGTGTCTACTTTCCAAAATGGGGTCATTTGGGGGGGTTTTGTGCCACCTGGGCATTCCATGGCCTCCGAAACTGTGATAGGCAGTGAAGAGTGAAATCAAAAATTTACGGCCTTAGAAAGCCTGAAGGCGGTGCTTGGTTTTCGGGGTCCCGTACGCGGCTAGGCTCCCAAAAAGTCCCACACATGTGGTATCCCCGTACTCAGGAGAAGCAACAGAATGTATTTTGGGGTGTAATTTCACATATTCCCATGGCATGTTTGAGCAATATATCATTTAGTGACAACTTTGCGCAAAAAAAAATAAAAAAAATAAAAAATTGTCTCTTTCCCGCAACTTGTGTCACAATATAAATTATTCCATGGACTCAACATGACTCTCAGCAAATAGCTTGGGGTGTCTACTTTCCAAAATGGGGTCATTTGGGGGGGTTTTGAACTGTCCTGGCATTTTATGCACAACATCTAGAAGCTTATGTCACACATCACCCACTCTTCTAAGCACTTGAAGACATAGCCCTTTCTGACACTTATTGTTTACATAAAAAAATAATTTTTTTTTGCAAGAAAATTACTTTGAACCCCCAAACATTATATATTTTTTTTAAAGCAAATGCCCTACAGATTAAAATGGCGGGTGTTTCATTTTTTTTTTTCACACAGTATTTGCGCAGCGATTTTTCAAACGCATTTTTTGGGGAAAAAACACACTTTTTTACATTTTAATGCACTAAAACACACTATATTGCCCAAATGTTTGATGAAATAAAAAAGATGATCTTAGGCCGAGTACATGGATACCAAACATGACATGCTTTAAAATTGCGCACAAACGTGCAGTGGCGACAAACTAAATACATTTTTAAAAGCCTTTAAAAGCCTTTACAGGTTACCACTTTAGATTTACAGAGGAGGTCTACTGCTAAACTTACTGCCCTCGATCTGACCTTCGCGGCGATACCTCACATGCATGGTGCAATTGCTGTTTACATTTGACGCCAGACCAACGCTTGCGTTCACCTTAGCGCGAGAGCAGGGGGGACAGGGGTGCTTTTTTTTTTTTTTTTTTTTTTTTTTTTTTCTCTTTATTATTATTTTTTTATCTTATTTTTAAACTGTTCCTTTCATTTTTTTTTTTTTTAAATCATTTTTATTGTTATCTCAGGGAATGTAAATATCCCCTATGATAGCAATAGGTAGTGACAGGTACTCTTTTTTGCAAAAATTGGGGTCTATTAGACCCTAGATTTCTCCTCTGCCCTCAAAGCATCTGATCACACCAAGATCGGTGTGATAAAATGCTTTCCCAATTTCCCAATGGCGCTGTTTACATCCGGCGAAATCTACGTCATAAAATGCTCGTAGCTTCCGGTTTCTTAGGTCATAGAGATGTTTGGAGCCACTCTGGTCTCTGATCAGCTCTATGGTCAGCTGGCTGAATCACCGGCTGCATTTTCAGGTTCCCTGTTGAGACAGGAGAGCCAGAGAAAAACACGGAAGATGTTGGGGGGGGGGCATTCCCTCCCACTGCTTGTAAAAGCAGTCTAGAGGCTAATTAGCCACTAGGATTGCTTTTACATGAAAGCCGACCGCTGGCTGAAAAGAGTGATACCAAGATGATACCTAAACCTGCAGGCATCATTCTGGTATAACCACTCAAAGTCGTGAATGGCATACCTGAAGACAAAAAAATGGTTAACAATAAAGCACAGTAAACGGTAAAGTATAAATAATTACATACCTGAAAAGCAAACGTGATAAAACATAACAACAATAAAACATTGCAGAATAGAATACAGTAAAAAAGAGCAGAACAATAGAGAGAGAATAGAGAGAGAGAACAATAAAACGACAACTATTTTTATTTTATATTTTTGTTTGTGTTTTTTTTTTTTTTTTTTTACACTTTTTTTTGTAACTAACTTTTATAACTGTAACCGGTTCCAGGTTCGGGTCTCTCAAAATGCGATGGCATCTCGGGAGACCCTGTGAAAGTGTGCCTAGTCTGTGCAATGCTGTACCCTACGCTAATACTCAACTAGTGCATGGTAGCGTTCAAAACATTCACCAATGCAAAGACCAGGATTGTCAGGACAGGAGGGACAATAATAGCGGGTGTCACGCCTATATCCGCGCTTGCTGCAGACACGACATCTTTTTTGGGGGGGTTCGTTGGGTAGGGGTACTCGGGAGGACATAAAAATGCCTCTCATGCAGCCGACTGCATTTGGTTGGGGATGTGAATGGGGGAAGTACGGGCGCTGCAGAAGCGGTGGGTTCCCAATTAGGATTGGCGAATGCAGCAGGAAGGGCATTATGGGCACGACGGGCCTGTGTTTGTCTTTTTGGTGGCAGCGGGACACTACTTGTGCTTGCCACCTCACCAGCTTGAACTGCACTTATGGGACTCGCCACGTCACCAAGTGTTACTGCAGTGCTGGTTTGACTACGACCGGGGTGTACTAGGCCGCTGGCGCTTGCCAGTTCACCAAAACGCTACAAAAAAAACTGTTAGCGATCACAGGGATCCGGCCTGACTCTGCGAACGCTGCAGTTATGCGTTTAGTGTTTTGTAAGTGACAGTGATCGATCGATACTGCACTTGGGTGGGCTGGGCTGGGCCGGGCGGAGGGGCAAAACGCAGGTGCTAGCAGGTATCTGGGCTGATCCCGCTAACACTGCGTTTTTGGGAACCCTAAACTGCTGGGGACGCTAGTATAGATCTGATCGGATCAGATATTGATCCAATCAGATACTATACCACTAAGGGAGGCGTATGCTGCGTGCGTGGGTGTTAGCGGTACTGGCGCTAATCTGACGCTGCCTGGGGCTGGTGCTTGCCAGTTCACCAAAACGCTACCAAAAAAACTGTTAGCGATCGCAGGGATCAGGCCTGACTCTGCGAACGCTGCAGTTATGCGTTTAGTGTTTTGTAAGTGACAGTGATCGATCGATACTGCACTTGGGTGGGCTGGGCTGGGCCGGGCGGAGGGGCAAAACGCAGGTGCTAGCAGGTATCTGGGCTGATCCCGCTAACACTGCGTTTTTGGGAACCCTAAACTGCTGGGGACGCTAGTATAGATTTGATCGGATCAGATATTGATCCGATCAGATACTATACCACTAAGGGAGGTATACGGTGCGTGCGTGGGTGTTAGCGGTACTGGCGCTAACCTGACGCTGCCTGGGGCTGGTGCTTGCCAGTTCACCAAAACGCTACCAAAAAAACTGTTAGCGATCGCAGGGATCAGGCCTGACTCTGCGAACGCTGCAGTTATGCGTTTAGTGTTTTGTAAGTGACAGTGATCGATCGATACTGCACTTGGGTGGGCTGGGCTGGGCCGGGCGGAGGGGCAAAACGCAGGTGCTAGCAGGTATCTGGGCTGATCCCGCTAACACTGCGTTTTTGGGAACCCTAAACTGCTGGGGACGCTAGTATAGATTTGATCGGATCAGATATTGATCCGATCAGATACTATACCACTAAGGGAGGCATATGCTGCGTGCGTGGGTGTTCGCGGTACTGGCGCTAATCTGACGCTGCCTGGGGCGACGCATATCACCGCCGGGCGATCAGGGGGCTAAACCTTTATTCGGTAATAAACGGCGGGTGCCCTGACACTATAAAAAATAAACGAACTAACCAGCGTCACCCGTAACAGTTATACAGTGATCAGTGGTGAAAGGGTTAATTAGGGGGCAATCAAGGGGTTAAAACATTTATTAGGTAGTATATGGGGGTCCCTGTCGCTATAAAACACTGACGGCGAACCTAAATATTTACGTTCCTAACTACCGTCACCAGCGACACTAATACAGCGATCAGAAAAATGATCGCTTAGCGACACTGGTGACAGGGGGTGATCAAGGGGTTAAAACTTTATTAGGGGGGGTTAGGGGGGTATCCTAGACCTAAAGGGGGGTAATACTCACTGCCCTAACACTAACTGTCACAAACTGACACTATGCAGTAATCAGAAAAAAAAAAAAAAAAAAAAAAAATACTGCTAATGTCAGTTTGTGACAGGGGGGGGGGGTGATTGGGGGGGCGATCGGGGGGGGATCAGGGGTGTAAAGTATGCCTGGCATGTTCTACTGTGTGTGTGTGTGTGTGTGTTGTGCACTCACTTGTCTTCTCTCCTCGGCGCTGGAACGGAAACTGCCAGACCGAGGAGAGATGACATCACATCCTCTGCCTGTGTGAAACGACACACAGGCAGAGGAGGATTCCCATTGGCTGGGAGCGATCGCGAGGGGGGGGCCACGATCGGATGGTCTCCCCCTCGCCTCCCGACGCTCCCAGTCAGATGCCGACCGCCGATGGCACCGGGGGGGGGTCCGATCGGACCCCCCGCCCGCGGGAGGCAGATCACGTACGGGTACGTGATTTTGCCTGCCCGTGCCATTCTGCCGCAGTATATATGCGGTAGGCGGTCGGCAAGTGGTTAATAACTTTTTAATTTTAGATATATTTTGATAACAGGTTAACTTTAAGTGAGGCTTACCACTGCTCCAGTTGAATTTTTTTGTCAGAATTTGGTCCTGTGTTTGAATGTTGTGTTTCTAGGATATGTACCCGTATGATAAAGTATATAGGAATGTAGAATGACGTCATGCCCTGGAAAGAACGGGATGATTCAGTGCTTTGCGCAGGGCTTGGCTGTCATTGAGAAAAAAAAGGTGTGGCATTTATTTTCTAAAGAGATAGTATAAGTTTTATTTTCGCTATACAAGAGGTGATATGCCAATTTTTTTTTTTTACAGGCTGCTGTACTGCCATTCAAAATTGAGAAGGCAATGTAACTGGCCAGGGCTTCCATTATTTGTCAAGCCATATCAATGTTACATTGGTCCATCCCGCTGCTATACATGACCTTGTTGCTGGTAACAGTGGGGTGTTCTGACCTTTGCCCATCTAGTCAGGTTTATAGAGGCCATGTCATCATACTCTTCATGAGAAAAGTATAGTGGCTAACGGCTGCTTTACCTTCTGCTGAAAATGCTATATGCCTGGCGGAGCCTGACATTGGTACTTTTGAGTCTGAGACCCAGAAGAAGAGTGCTGAAAATTAGTGCCAGAAAATGTCAGAACCTCTTATGTCTTAAACTTGTTTCGTGTTGGTGACTCAGATAGTGTTGAAGAGAAAGCTATGAAATAAGCATCATCAACGGAGAAGGTTAGCAATGACTCCCTCACTTATTCTTTCATGACACTTCCCATTAACAATTAAGCACACAGGCAAATATTTACTGGAAGCTTTAGCAGCGTGACCATTGATTTTCCTGGCTGCTCAAAATGGCTTTTTTTCAGAACTCAGATTTTTTTGGTGCAAATCACACTGAAGTCCTACAGTTTAGGTCCTGATTTTAGTTTTAAAAGAGAAGTATGGACTTTTTTTTTATTTTTTGCACATTTATACTTGCCTAGGCGCTCCATCTGTCCCCTGCCGCCTCTAACACCGCCAATCGCTCGGTTCTCAGAGCTTCCTAAGCATAGAGCTGCTGACTATCACTCAGCAGCTCTCTGCTCTGCCTTCAGTGGAGCACTGGGCTGTGGAAGGGGGCAAGTTCGAGAGGCTGATCCGGGTGCCGATCCAGGCATGTGGGTGGTTCCCGACGTCATTGTCTCGATCTTGCCCGAGCTTGGACCGGCTCTGTGACATCAGCAGACAGCGGGCTTCAACGGGTCACAGGAGTGCCGAACACACTGCACTTCTGTTATCCACAGGAGAAGTACAGCCGAACAAGTTTTGGCTATACTTCTCCTTTAAGTTAGTACTAGAGGCAAAATTTATTTTCAGATAGCGTAAGGGAAGTTTATATCTGGTAAGGTTTATTTTTGCCATCTGTGTCCCCTTTGGGGAGATTTCCCTTCAATTTCTGTCCCATAGCCAAAATGTGAGGAAATCCCTGCAAATGAAGGGAATCTCTTGGGGGCCTAGTTTCTCCATTGGAAGATTTTCCCTCCTATTACTTTTCTGGGGACAAAGCAAAATTTGTGATTTTCTTTATGATGCTGAAGTTTTTATTGGCTTATTCGCCTAGCTTTTTATTCAGATGCAGAAGTTAGAAGTTCTTTTTCTCTATGAAAACCATCTTGGCTCACCCAGATGTGACTTGTTTTCATATAGCTGGGCATCCCTCTATTAGTCAAAGTTCAATTAGGCCTGACCCAAGTGATCTAAATCTTAAAATATGGCAGCATGACAGCCATACATTTCAATGGGAACATTTGAATGAGAAGCCAAGCTATTCCTATATGAAAACCATTTTTGCTCACCCAAATTCTATTTGTTTTATAATAACTGGGCATCTCTCTATATAGAAAAGTTGAATTTGGTTTTAGCCAAGTCATATATAAACCATGAAATATGGCACCAAACTTCTCACCCTGTCATCCATGCATTTCAATGAGAAATTCCAAATAAGAAACCAAGCAAGTTCTATATGAAAACCATCTTGGCTCACCCACATTCCACTTGTTTTATACTAATTGGGCATCTCTCTATAGGAATAGCTTTGTTTAAAAATTTCCCATTGAAATGCATAGAAGTCATGGTGCCATATTTTGCGATTTATATCACTTGGCTCAGGCCTAATTGAACTTTGACTAATAGAGGGATGCCCAATTATATGAAAACATAGAAAGAGAAAAATGCCCCAAAGGGATAGTATGGGCAGGGAACCAACACAGGATCGATAGACAATAGATACAAAAGAAATATAAAAATACAAATTTTATTCAGTAAACAAAAATATCAACATCCAAAAACATTAGTGAAAATGGGGACAGGAATATAGAAATACAGCTGCTAGATGCTGCAGCGAGCAATGACTCTGCAGCTACACAGCTGGGATGAGCATTACCCATGCATGGATGTGAGAGGATTATCCAGAAAAAGATTTGCACCCTGTGTCTTTTTGGCGGTTCCTGTGAGCTCTGACCTGCTGCTCCACCCTGGGGGTACAGTTCACCCTTAGCCTCAAGTAGGCTTGTCTCACATCTAAACTTACCGTATATTGAAGAGGGTAGTGAGTTCCAACTTATTGGGGTCACCCTAGAGTTATAATCCAACCTAGTGGACCTCCGGACGTGGGAATCCATCTACTTATACTATTGCTGTGTATCATCTTCACTGTAGAGGAACATGCAATTTAAATATAACAGCACGCTTTGCCTGAACCCCTGAAGAAGGAAGTACATTTATCATGAAAAGAAACAAATCTTTTTGTGTTTTCCGAAACATGTAGGGTTTTTTGTTGTAGCTACAAATTGCTTCTAACCTTTGGTTCTCATTGCTGAGTCATTGCTCGCTGCAGCATCTAGCAGCTGTATTTCTATATTCCTGTTCCCATTTTCACAAATGTTTTTAGATGTTGATATTTTTGTATACGGAATAAAATTTGTATTTTTATATTTCTTTTGTATCTATTGTCTATCGATCCTGTGTTGGTTCCCTGCCCGTACTATCCCCATTTTTCTCTTTCTACATTTTGTTGGGATGTGGCAGAGACCATCAGGATTAGCCTCTTAAATAGTTTCCTCTTCAATATTTTTCTAATTATATGAAAACAAGTCACATCTGGATTTAACAAAGATGGTTTTTATAGAGAAAAAGGTATTTATTTAGAATTGCCCCATTAAATACAAGGCAGTTAGAGAGAGAGTATTGTTGCCAAACTTCATTATTTTTTTATAAACTTTGCAGATGATTGTTTAGTAAATAATCACTTTTGTGAATAAGATCGAACCTGAATAAGAAGCTGTGTGAAAAGGAGGATAATTTCTTTATTCTAATAAGGAGACAACTTAGGTTTCATGTAGGACTGGGAGATTTTCTTTAAAAAAAAAAATCTTCGATTCTCTTAAAAAAAACTCGATTCACGATTCGATTCGAGTTTTTTCTTTTTTATTGTTTGGAAACCGCGCTGGTCCTGAGGCGCTGCGGGCATGAGCTTTTAGGCGAGGCCGCGGCTTCGGCCTAGTCCGCGGCGTCCGGCCTCGCGGACTAGGCCGAAGCCGTGGCCTCGCCTAAAAACTCCTTGCCCGCAGCTCTTCAGGCCTGGCGCGGTGTCAGCGCCGGTCCGGAGGCGCTGCGGGCATGAGTTTTTAGGCAAGGCCGCGGCTTCGGCCTAGTCCACGGCGTCCGGCCGTAGCTGCGGACCAGGCTTAGCCGCGACTAAAAAAATCGATTTGCTTAAATTTTGAATCGATTTGACCTCTCAACTCGATTCAAGATTTGAATCGATTTTTTTTTTTTTTTCCCAGCCCTAGTTTCATGTACACGAGACGTTGTTTAAAGTGATTGTAGGGGTTCATTTTTTTTTTACATTTAAAATAACAAACATACCATACTTGCCTCCACTGTGCAGCTCGTTTTGCACAGAGTGGCCCTGAACCTGCTCTTCTGGGGTCCCCCGGCTGCTCTTGCAGCTCCTCCCCGCATCAGATAACCCCCTCGAGGAAGCGCTTCCCCGAGGGGGTTACCTAGCGGGCGCGCTTCCGAGTCCAGCATTTGCGTCCACAGACACGAATGCTGGACTCGGCCCCGCCCCCCAGCGCCCGTGTCGTTGGATTTGATTGACAGCAGCAGGAGCCAATGGCTGCGCTGCTAACAATCTAGCCAATCAAGACACGAGACATCAGCCAGAGCTGGCGTGCTCGCCCCCGGCGCGAGAAAAAGAGGGTTCAGGTAAGTAAAACAGGGGCACTGGAGGGGCTGCTGCACTGCAACAGGTTTTTCACCTCAATGCATAGAATGCATCCTCCACTTCTGCGCATGTGCAAGATCAGGAACCAGCAGCACCATATCCCGGAAGGAGCAACGAGTGGGCTTCAGATGCCCACACTGAAGATGGGGGCCGGCGCAATGAGGAGAGCAGAGTGAGCTTTTTAAATAGAAAACCTGCTATTAACTGCCTCCTGCCCGCCGTATAGACAAATTGCAGCGGGTGGGATGCTGTTGTTCTGGGCCTACGTCATATGACGTCACTCAGTCTAGCTGCAATCACGCGCAATCTGAGAACGCAGCGATCGTGGGCTCCCTGGGACACGGCGCAACCCCGATCTCGTTAAATAGCTGATGACGTGGCTCTTTACCCATGTGATCAGCTGTGTCCAATCACAGCTGATCACCTGTAAACAAGGAGATGCCGTTTATCGGCTCTCCTTGCCTCACACTGACAAGTGTCTCTAGGGAGTGCTTTTTAACTGTGTTGGGGGGGGGGGGGTGCTTGTACTGTAAGAAGACAGTAATCCATGTTCCTGCTGCAGAAAGATCTTTGTCTTCTCCTGTCCCAGAACGGCAATCTGCCTTGTTTACATAGGCAGATTGCCATTCTGCCTGCCTTGGAAACGTTTGGCGGGTCCTGGCGGACATCGGGTCCATCGGGGCCACTGATTGGCTCCGACTGTGTCCAATCGCAGCAGGAGCTGGTCGCCGGTGGTGCCCCCTAGAAGAAAACAATCATGTACAGGTATGTGATTTCGCGCTAAAGGGCCGCCCTGCTGCAGTATATGTTTGTGGGGCAGTCTTTAAGCTGTTAAGTGTAACTTCAGCCAGCCCAAAAAAATTTTTTAGTATTTTTTTGGATAGCATAGGGAAGGGTGAACACCCCTGTAAGGTTTGTTTGCTGTCTGTGCCCCTGATCAGAAGATTTCACCTCACTTTCTGCCCCTGTGACAAATTGATGTTGAAAATTTTGGGTTGTTGTGGAAACAAGGATTGTTGATAAAGCTTCAGTGGAGACCCCTTTTTCCTATAATAACTCTTACAGGAGTGAATTCCCCTTCCATGGGGTAGATTTCCTCTCACTTCCTGTTGTCTTCCTCCGTTTTGTAAGTATGAGTTGTATGTTTGTAACTCGGGGACGACCTGTACGCTGTTTACTATCTATGGGAGCATTTATGGATTTCTCTTTTTTTAGGCTCGAATGACCAGCTTAAAGTGTTTGTTACCCCAATAATTCAAATGACTGATCTGTTCCTGCTGTACTATGTATTTGTATGAAAAATGATCTTGTAGAGCTGTGACTTTCCTCAGTTAACTGCTTTCTTCTGTCTAGGGAATGGTGAAAGCATGTCACTTACATGATCCTTTGCTCCCCCATGCTCTAGCAATGGAATGTCTCTTGGCAATCTCTCACATCCAATGCAGGGATGTGGTTCTTGATGACAGGAAAGGACCTTAGATTGCCGTTGGATAGAAAAGCAGAGGCTGCAGAGACCGGTCTAGCAGCTCGGAGGAGCCTGCAGAAGCAGTGGGTTGGGTATGTAAAGGTGCTTCACCAAGCCATCTAGATATAAAGTAGCCGTTAACCCAGTGTGGGCACAGACTCGCTGCAAGGGAGGAGTTTTAGTTTTCCTAGAGTTTTTAGCTTTAACGCAGACTACATTTTTAGTAGAGCTGAGTAGGTTAGAACTTCTGACAAGGTTTTTATTGCTATGTATGTTGTCTCATCTTGGTGAGAGCTGCTTCCCCCATTTCTTGCAAGTGTGCCGCAGAGGTGGGAAGGAAGAGAAAATCTCTCCAAGCCCTCATTCACATATCCTATCTGCTTTTTATTGCAGCCCAATGCACCACTCCCAGGCTGCGCTGCAATGCGAATAAGCACATAGAAAACAATTGTTTCCATGTGCCGTATTGGGGACTGGTGTTCTTCCAGGCCAGTCACCACACTATTGCGAACAAGCCATTAAAACATCTGGAAGCACGTATGGCTGAATGTACACTAGATGTTCATCAGGATCATACTGCATTCAGTATAGCTGTGATTGCATAAACCAAAAAAATTAGCGTCAAGGAACCATTTAATCTGGTTTTATGCAGCCAAATGCATGTAAACGCAGATATCTCTAGACACAGCAGAAATGGATCTGGAAAGGTATAAAGTTTTACACTTACCAGATCAGTTTCCCATGCATTAAAGCAGGGGTCTCAAACTGGCGGCCCCCCGGCGTTTGCGAAACTACAAGTCCCATTATGCCTCTGATTGTGGGAGTCATGCTTGTAACTGTCAGCCTTGCAATGCCTCATGGGACCTCATGTAGTTTTGCAACAGCTGGAGGCTGCTAGTTTGAGACCCCTGCATTAAATAATCAATTTAAGGCCTCTTGCACACTGGACGTTTTTACAGCTGCTGTTTTTGGCTTCAGATGGTTTTTCTCTACAGCCAGTAAACTGTTCAGCATGTTGTCCTGTTTATCTATGCACACATAGGCTGTTATCAACGATTTTTGTCTTGAAAACCCCCCCATCCCCCCCCCCCCCCCCCCCCCGGAACCATTGGATTTTAAGAGCTTAATAAAGCGGCACAGTGGTGTAGTGGGTAGCACTCTCGCCTAGCAGTAAGAAGGGTCACTGGTTCGAACCCCAACCACTACCACACTACCTGCCTGGAGTTTGCATGTTCTCTCTGTGCCTGCGTGAGTTTCCTCCCACACTCCAAAGACATGCTGGTAGGTTAATTGGCTTCTGTCAAAATTGGCCCTAATATCTATGAATGTGAGTTAGGGACCTTAGATTGTAAGCTCCTTGAGGGTAGGGACGTCCAAAACATACATCCCTACCCTCAAGGTAGGGGGCCGTGTTATCAGAGGGTTAATAAGTCATTAGGCTGCCTTTTGATGTCTGTAAGCAGCAGATGCTTACACACACTGCAGAGACAAACTCCAAATATCTGCTATCTAGTTGTGAAAGGCTGGTTCACAAGGCCTCATGTACACTGCTGCTGTTAAACGGACATTCAGAGGCAGTTGGATGCTTTATTTCAGCTGCCCCTGAACTAATCCAATGTTATCTTATCAGTACATGTACACAGGTTCGTTTAATGACATTTTTAAGCAGTTGAGTTTAGAGGCCTTTTTTGGAAAGCAAAAAAATGAGTTCAGGCGCTGAGTTTAGAGGCATTTCAAGCGCCAAACGCTTCTAAACGCGGTAACTCACGTTTAGCCGCGTTTTTGTTTACAGGTGTTTTTTTTTTAATTTTTGACTATTTTGGAAAAAAAAAAAAAAAATGTATATATTTATTTTCTAAACGCAAACACGGCAAAACGGACGGTTTAAACGTGGGTTACTATCTGTCAAGTTAAATCATTCAGAAGAGGTTGTAAAATCTTCCCGTGTACTTTAAGCCTATATGTGAGTCATGGGCCAGCTGATTAATTTGAGAAATCATTAATCTGTGTTTGAAAACACACTAGCAAATCAACCCCTGAGTGTTTTTTAACCACTTCCCACCCAGCCACTGCATATGTACGGCCGGGTGGGCGCGCTCTCCTTCTGAGTGGGCATTCAGGAACATCCCTCAAAAGGAGGGGGATCGCACGTGGGCCCGCGGCGCCATCCCAATGCGCTCGTGTCACCCGGACATGGTGCATCTCAGATCGGCAGGAGGGCTCTGTGATTGGCCCTCTTGATCACATGACGGCCGTGTCCAGTCACAGCCATCATGTGATGTAAACAGAGAGTCAGTTAGGCGATCGGCTCTCCTCTCCTCACACATTAGTTGTCGCGAGGAGAGCAGATCGCTGCAGCTGGCTGGTGATCAGTGTGTATGAGCTGTTTTTTACAGCTTTTTACACACTGATTACCAGCATAGTAAAACACATGTCCCCAAAACACGTGTCCCCACGTAGTAAAAACACCTGTCCCCCACATATGTCCCAGTAAAATCACATGTCCCAATGATTATCTGCACACATATGTCCGTGATCACCTGCGCACATCTGTACGTGATCATTTGCGTACATCTGTCCGTGACCACACAAACCAATTATTATACACCTAACAGGATTTTTTTTTTACCAACGACATGTAGCAGAATACATTTTGGCTTAAATTAATGACAAAATTAAATTTATTGAATTTTTTAAAAAATAGAATAAAGAAAATATTGCTTTTTTTTTTTTCCACTCTTTTTTTCGCTTATATTGCAAAAAATAAAAAACGGAGCCGTGAATAAATACCACCAAAAGAAAGCTTTATTTGTGCGAACAAAATGATAAAAATTTAATTTGGGCAACAGTGTAGCATGACCACGCAATTGTCATTGAAAATGCAGGAGCGCTGAAAGCTGAAAATTGGCCTGGGAAGGAAGGGGGCGAAAGTGCCTAGTATTGATGTGGTTAAAGGAGTGGGTAGCAAGGATAATAATTACTGTATTTATTGGCGTATAACACAAATTTTTTCACCCAGAAAATCGGGTGCTAAAAGCGTGTGCGTGTTATACGCCAATACTTCAATTTTAGCTGCCTGGGAGGGGGCGGGACAAGCGCCGTCAGATTACATACAGTGAGAATCTCCTGTTTACTTGGTGACCTCTGTAATAGGAAGTCCCGTCTCCTGGGCCAGCATTGGACCACTGTTCTGTCTATCATAGGAGATTCTCACTGTATGTAATCTGTCGCCCCCCTGCCTGTCCCCTCTAGCCTGCAGATGAGCATCGATCAGGCTGCACTGATGGCAATGGTGAGGCTGCTGCACTGATGGCAATGGTGACAATGATATCAAGCTGCTATCAATTTATATAGTGGTCAGAATCCCCTAAAAATTAAAGCATATAACATAGATTGATGCGCTCTGATACAAAGTTCAATCAATGTGAGAAAATAATTTTTTGTGCTAAAAAAATTGCTACCAAATCGCTAAAAAAATTGCATAAATATAAAATCGCAAATATATGAAAAAATTGCAAATATTTAAAAACTGTGTTCCTCCAGTTATACAAATCCACTGGAAGTGGTGCGATATCTCCAAAGTAAACTAAGCAACAATTGTGTATAGATAATACTAAAAATGCGTTTGCAAATAGTAATCAATCCAAATTAGTGCCAATAAATAAATAAATTAGATATATTCCCTGTGATAAGTGTTGAATCCTCCGTAATAAAAAATAAATAAATGATATGCTTATAAAGGTGCAATATATATACAATTGATGAGTATAAATAGATAAATAGTGCCAATAGAATCTCTGATTAAATATAGATGATTAAATTCATGAGATAGGATAAGTAACAGGCGACAGTTCAATCCTCAGTAATCTGGGATATCTGGATTCCTGCAGTACTTATTTGTTCACCCTCTGAGCTATTTCTTCCACAGCCACAATGAATGGTAATTTTCTCAGTATCAAGTGGTTTTATGTAAAATAAACAAAGAGAGAAAACATTGCGCAATATTGTTACAATAAAAGTTCACAGGCAAAACAGCATAGTGATACACTCACGTGTGCCTGACTTGTTTTAGGCATGCAGATAAGCAGATAGGCAGATCTCAGCTGGCTTGTAAGGACAAGGCTTGCTACGCAAGCTGCTGCTGCTGCTTGATACAATGTATTCAGCAGACTGTGTCCTAGGAGGAGCCTTTCTGATTGGTTGAGACACAGCAGCGATGCCATTGGCTCCCGCTGCTGTCAATCAACATCAGTTAGCCAATCAGGAGAGAGAGGGGAGGGGGCTGGGCCACGACTCCGTGTCTGAATGGACACAGGGAGCTGTGACTCTGCTCGGGTGCCCCCATAGCAGGCTTGTTGTGGGGGCACTCGACAGGAGGGAGGGGCCAGGAGCACCAAAGAGGGGACCCGAGAAGAGGAGGCCCCAGGCTGCTCTGTGCAAATCCACTGCAACAGAGCAGGTGTTTCTCGATTTGTTTTGTTTTATGTTTTTTCTATAAAAATAACACTTTACAATAACTTTAACATTGACTGCAGGTCGGAACTGCAGTGCATTTTGAGAGCGATGTAGAAAACACGCACGGAATGCAGGTTTCCCTAAGGCCCCTTTCACACTGGGAAGTCGGCGGTTGCGGGGGTTTTTGGCTGCTAGTGGTGTGGTTTCAACCCCCGCTAGCGACCGAAAAAGGGTTAAAACGACCCGCTGCATCGGTGCTTTGCCGGCGGTTCGGCAGCGGTGCCCACTCAGTTCAATAGGCAGGAGTGGTTTAGGAGCGGTCTATACACCGCTCCTTCACTGCTCCAAAGATGCTGCTTGCAGGACTTTTGCAGGAGGAGGGGTGCCGTAGGTGACATGGGGGGGGGGCTTAGTGCGGTGTTGGCTTCCTCCAACGTCCAGCGCGGGATAGTGTTTTCAAAAGCACCATTGTTACTGCTGCAAGCTGCGGAGGGACACAAGTGCAAGGGTGGCATGAAAGAGGTTTGGTGACACAGGCATTTCTTTTGACACATTTACTATTGCATCAGGCTGAGCATTAATAGTCCAGCCCTGCCTCTGTTATTGCTCAAGCAGTGGATGCGTTCCTTCTGGTAGTACTTCTGCTTTGTGCATCGGGCTATGGTCAGAAGGGGGGAGGTAAAAGCACCTCAAAAAGGGGCTCTAGAAAGACTTCTACAGCCACAAGGAAACCTAGAGCCATCTCAAAGATGGCATCCTCCCCTGAGAGTGATTTGGCTGGTCAGAATAAGCCATCAGGGACGTCAGGTGTTGCAGCTGCTCTTAACACTGCAGCCCCGTATATATTACTAGAGGTTTTTTCCTCAACCATTTTAGGCTTGGAGCAAAAAATTGATTCTTTAATCGCATCCCAGAGTGGGACTAAGCGTAACAGGCCCCCGTCCATTACTCAGGACCCTCAGACTGAGGAACAGGGGGCGAGAGATTACTAATTTCTCTCGGGACCAGGATGAGGCTAGTGACTCCTCTTCCGAAGAGCCTAATATGGAAGGATCAGGTTCACAAGAAAGGTTGTTAGTACAATCTCTCACTGAATTGGTCCGCTCCATATTTTTGCTGCCAGTAGCGGAGTCAGTAGATGAGCCCACTTCTGGTTTGGGTTCGCTAAAGCCTCCCCAAACTATTCATGCTTTTCCTATCCATTCATTACTAAAAAATCTTATGTATTCCTCCAAAAATGTTTTCAACACTTTATCCTATGGAGGAAGAGTTTAATAAGAAATGGGGGATTCCAGCAATTGACGCTGCTATATCCTCGGTGAACAAAAATTTAACTTGTCCAGTAGACAATGCTCAAATGCTGAAGGATCCAACAGATAAAAAGTTGGAATTCCTGTTTAAAAACTATATTTCACTGGCAGGTTCAGTGGTTCAGCCTGCGCTGGCAGCGATCGGGGTATCTCAGTCCTTAAAGGTACAGTTTAAAAAGGTACTCAAGATTATTCCTGATCAGCAGGCCCAGGATATCAGAGGCGTTATGTTTTACTGTAGACACTATGAGAGTTACTATTCTCCAGGCCTCACGGCTTATGCTAGGGCTGGTACATGTGCGTAGAATTTTATGATTGAAAAATTGGTCAGCCGAAGCGCCATGCAAAAAGCTCTTGGCCAGTTTTTCCATTTCACGGTGAACTGTTATTTGGGGACGATCTGGATGATACATCCAATGAATTTCTCATGGAAAAAGTTCCCTTTTGCCAGTTAAGAAGAAGTTTAAGCGTTTTTCTTTTAAACAAGCTTCTTCTCCAGTGCCAGGAGCATCAGCCTCCAGGCACTTAGGACGGCCTCCACCATCAGGTCCAAGAGGTAAACCTCAGGGTCAGCCCCAGGGTCAAAAGAGGTTTTGGGGGAGAAAACCCACTAAACAAAATACTAAAACCTCCTTATGAGGGGGCGCTCCTGCTCGCTCGAGTGGGGGGAAGACTTCTGCAGTTCTCAAGGGTCTGGCAGGAACAGTGTTGAGACAGATAGGTGACCTCCTTAATATCTCTGTTACAAACCATAGTTCCGAGAGTTCCCGTCTCCTCGTTTTCTCAGATCAAACGTTCCCAGAGATTCAGAAAAAAAGAAGTCTCTCTCTAGCTTTGGATCATCTCTTGTCTCAAAAAGTGATATCGTTGGTCCCCTTGGAAGAGCGAGGATTAGGTTTTTTTTTCAAAACGGTACCAAAACCAAATGGGGATGTCAGACCTTTTTTAGATCTCAAAAGTCTAAACCGGTTTTTTGAATATCCGCTCTTCGCATGGAGTCAATCTGATCAGTGGTCTCCATTTTACAAGGTGGAGGGCTGCTAGCGTCTATCGACATCAAGGAAGCTTATCTCCATGTACCTATTTTTCCCGCTCACCAGAAATATCTACGCTTCGAGATAGAAAATCTTCATTTTCAGTTTGTAGCTCTGCCTTTCGGTCTAGCTACTGCACCTCCATTGTTTACAAAGGTCCTGGCTCCTCCTTTAGCCAGATTAAGGGCTCAAGGTATAACGATTCTAGCTTACTTAGATGATCTACTCTTGATGGATGAATCGGTGGCTCGCCTAAACCAAAGTTTGGTCACCACAGTCAGTTGCCTGGAACACCTAGGTTGGATTCTCAACCTAGAAAAATCCTCCCTAAAACCATCAAGGAGATTGCAGTACTTGGGTCTGATCATAGATACAGCTCAGAAGAGGGTGTTTTTGCCCCAGACAAGGATCAGCTCCATAAGGGAACTGATTCAGTTGGTCAAAGCAAAGAAGAATCCTTCTATTCGATTTTGCATGAAATTGTTGGGCCGTTCCTTATGCGCAGTTTCATTCAAGACTACTGCAAAACAGTATCCTGTCAACTTGGAACAAGAAGGTCCAAGCCTGGACTTCCCAATGCGTTTATCCCATAAAGTGTGTCAAAGCCTCAGTTGGTGGTTGATATTCCAGAATCTTCAAAAAGGAAAATCCTTTCTACCAGTGGAAGGTGGTAACAGATGCCAGCCTTCTGGGCTGGGGAGCAGTCCTGGAAGAAGCATCTGTCCAAGGAAAATGGTCCAAATCAGAAATGACCTTGCCCATCAATATTCTAGAGATTCGGGCAGCACGCCTGGCCTTGAAGGCCTGGGCGCTCAGATTATGGGATTGTCCTGTCAGAATCCAATCCACTACAGTAGCCTATATCAATCACCAAGGGGGCACGAAAAGTTGTGCGGCCCAGAGAGAGGTGAATCACATCCTATCTTGGGCAGAAGACAACATTCCTTGTCTATCAGCAGTCTTCATTCCAGGAATAGAGAATTGGCAGGTGGACTACTTGAGTCGCCAACAGTTGTTCCCGGGAGAATGGTCTCTTCACCCTGACATCTTTCAGTCAATATGTCAAAGATGGGGAATTACGGACGTGGATTTGTTTGTGTCCAGGTTCAACAAGAAGATTGACAACTTTGTGTCAAGGACAAGGGATTCGATGGCATGCGCAACAGATGCCTTGGTTTTTCCATGGGATCAGTTTTCACTGATCTATGCATTCCCTCCTGTTCTACTGCTCCCGCGCCTTCTTCACAGGATCAAGCAGGAAGGGAAGGAGGTGATTCTTGTGGCTCAGAAGATCTTGGTATGCAGAGATCATAAAGATGAGGGTAGGGGACCCATGGACCCTACTATAACGGCCAGACCTTCTCTCGCAAAATCCGGTGTTCCATCCTACCTTACAAACGCTAAATTTAACAGTTTGGCTATTGAGACCCACATTCTGAAAGACCGTGGGCTGTCATCTTCAGTAGTTTCTACTTTGGTTAATGCTAGGAAGCCGGCCTCCAGAGTCATATACTATAGAGTCTGGAAGGCATATGTCTCCTGGTGTGAATTCAGGGGTTGGCACCCCAGGAAATATGTTATAGGTAGGATCCTTGAATTTCTACAGATGGCATTAGAAATGAAACTGGCCTTGAGTACTATCAAAGGCCAGGTGTCGGCCTTATCTGTGTTTTTTTTTAATGACCACTTGCTTCACACTCTCTGGTTTGTAGCTTTATTCAGGGGGTAACACGGATTAATCCTCCAGTTATGTCACCCCTGAAGCCTTGAGACTTGAATTTAGTCCTATCAGTGTTACAGAAAGAGCCTTTTGAGCTGATACGACATATTCCCTTTGTCCTTTTGACAAGGAAATTTGTTTTTTTGGTTGCCATATCTTCTTCAAGAAGAGTATCAGAATTGGCTGCTCTTTCTTGTAAAGAGCCATATTTGATTATTCATAGGGATAAGGTTGTATTACGGCCTCATCCTAACTTCCTACCAAAGGTAGTGTCAGGTTTTCTTTTAAACCAGGATATTATTTTGCTTTCTTTTTTCCGGAACCTCGTTCTGCGGAAGAAAGGACACTACAGTCTCTTGATGTGGTGAGAGCAGTCAAGGTCTATTTGAAGGTGACCACTCAGGTTCGTAAAACAGATGTTTTATTTGTGTTGCCAGAAGGTCCTGAAAGAGAATAGGCAGCGTCGAAATCTCCTATTTCTAAATGGATTTGTCAAGTGATTGTTCAAGCTTATGGTTTAAAAAGGAAAATTTCACCTTTTCATATTAAAGCACACTCCACCAGGGCTGTTAGTACTTCCTGGGCAGTGCATCACCAAGCCTCCATGGCTCAGATCTTCAAGGCCGCAACTTGGTCTTCAGTCTATACATTTACCAGATTCTATCAAGTTGATGTAAAAGGTCATGAGGATATCGCCTTTGGGCGCAGTGTACTGCAGGCTGCAGTATGAGTCCTCTAGTCTCTTAGTGCCCTACTTTTGTTGTGTCTCCCTCCCTTCAGTTGGCATTGCTATGGGACATCCCACATAGTAACTACTATGGCTCTATGTCCTGTGATGTACGATAAGAAAATAGGATTTTTAAAAGGACTTACCTGTAAAATCCTTTGAAGTACATCACGGGACACGGAGGTCCCTCCCTTCTTTTGGTATACACGTGTATTGCTTTGCTACAAAACTGAGGAATTACCAGTAGTGGGAGGGGTTATATAGGGAGTGGACTTTTTGTCTTAGGGCATCCCAGTGTCCATCACCTGAAGGTGGCCTATAACCACATAGTAACTACTATTGCTCTGTGTCCCGTGATGTACTATGTAAAGAAAAGGATTTTACAGGTAAGCTGTTTTAAAAATCCTATTTTCTCCTGACAGGAGAAAATCAGCCTTAAAAATTCACCTAAGCTGCGTTTTTTCAAACCCGTTAGGCAAGTTTAGCAATGTTTGGTGTTTGGGCGTTTATTTCATTGGCTAGAATTTTCATTAATTCTGGCCATTGAAATGAATAAACGCTGAAGTGCTAAACACACACTTCATGGAACTTCTGCTTTAAGCGTTGGTGACCCCCTGACATGCCACATTTGGCATGTAATAATTTTTTTTTGAAGGGGGGGGGGGGGCGGGGACCCTGTTTTTACAGGCACCCGGCTCCCACTTCCTCCCCTGGTGCAGAGGCTCCGGAAGAAAGATCACCTCTCCCCCCTCCCTCCCTGCAATCTTTTGGGACATGTCACGGGTCCCAGAAGATTGCCGGGCGCCCACAGTTAGAATGCTGGCGCCACGGAGAGGAGCTAGGCTTTGTGCACCTGGATCGCTGGACCGTAGGACAGGCGACTGTCTGATTAAGTCAGCAGCTACACTTTTTGTAGCTGCTGACTTTTAAATGGGTGAAACTCCGCTTTAACCACTTTCTTACTGGGCACTCCTGCCCAGACCATGCACGGTCATACAGCACTGTACCTAAATGAAATTTTTTATTATTTTTTTCCCCACAAATAGAGCTTTCTTTTGGTGGTATTTAATAACAGCTGGGATTTTTTTTTTTTTTTTTTGCTACACAAAAAAAAAGATGGAAAATTTTGAAAAAAAAAAAAATCATGTTTAATAGTTTTATAAAATTTTGCAAACAGTTAATTTTTCTCCTTCATTGATATGCGCTGATGAGGCTGCACTGGTGGGCACTGATAGGCTGCACTGATGGGCACTGATAGGCACAGATAAGGTGGCACTGATGGGAACAGATAAGGCGGTACTGATGGCCACTGATAAGATGGCACTGATGGCCGCTGATAAGATGGCACTGATGGGCGGCACTGGTAGGTGACACTGATGGGCGGCACTGGTAGGTGACACTGATGGGCACTGATAAGTGGCACTGATGTTCTGGCACTGATTGTGGGCACTGATGGGTGGCGCTGGTGGGCACTGGTAGGAAGCACTGTTGCCTATTGCTAGGTGGCACTGGCAGGGGGCACAGGTGGGCACTGGTGATCTGGCGGCAGATCTCCGTGATCAGGACTGATGTCCCTCTCACGGCCACCGGTGATCGGCTTCTTTTTTCTCCTCACGCTTTAAGCGTGACGAGAAAAAATAGCCGATTACCTACCCCTTACTCCGATCTGTGATCCTGCGAGTCTCATAGACTCGCTGATCACAGAGCGCGCCACACGCGCCCTGCAGGGGGCGCTCGGGCACGGGACGACATCAATAGACGTAGTCCCGGCAAAGCAGGTCCACGCTGTAGCCGTCATTCGGCTATAGCGCGGATCTCAAGTGGTTAAGCACGTTTAGACACTTTGGTCATTTTTTTGGCCAAAGGCTCCTCTCCTGAATATTTAGGAGAGGAAGCTTTGACTGCCTCTAAACTCTATTGCTCCTAAACGCCTGTGTTTGTGCATGGACACATTGGGGTTGATTTGGTAAAAATGGAGTGTGCAAAATCTGGTGCAGCTGTCAGCTTCCAGGATTTTTTGCCAAAGCTTAAAGGAGTTGTAAAGACAGAAGGTTTTTTATCTTCATGCATTCTATGCATGAAGATAAAAAGCCTTATGTGTGCAGCAGCCTCCCCAGCACCCCCTAATACTTACCTGAGGTCCCTCTCTATCCAGCAATGTCCATGAGTCCCTTGGCTGTCTCCCTTCCTGATTGGCTGAGACACAGCAGTGGTGCCATTGGCTCCCACGGCTGTCAATCAAAGTAGGCCAATCAGGAGAGAGAGGGGGCAGCTCCGTGTCTGAATGGACACACGAAGCTGCAGCTCGGGTGCCCCCATAGCAAACTGCTTGCTGTGGGGGCACCCGACAGGAGGGAGGGGCCAGGAGAACCGAAGAGGGACCCGGCTGCTCTGTGCAAAACCAACTGCACAGAGCAGGTAAGTAGAACATTTTTTTTTTTTTTTTTAAACAAGACTTTACAATCAGTTTAACTGAACAAGCTGAAGTTAAAAGCTGATTGGCTACCATGCAGAGCTGCACTAGATTTTGCACTCTTAAGTTTTTTAGTAAATCAACCCCCATAGGCTGTTTATTGAGGTACATTCAGGGGCTTAGGCAAAAAAACGCCAAAAGGAGCCGCCGTGTGCGTGAAGGCATAACACAATGACATTCATTTCTGTGACTTTGTGTTTTTGCAAGGGTCCTATTCAGTTCCACTTCACCCTGCTAGGGTGGAAGAATGAACGCAGGACTTTTCTTTTTAATGCAGCATGTCAGTGTAAGATGTCCCACTAAAAAAAATAGAAGTGCATTTGGTTTGAGTCATTCCTTAGACTTATCAGCAGTAACACAGCTCCTGAGCCAGCCAGTGTCTGATATTCAGTACTTGTAATATTTACTCTGATTGTTCAGGATATTGATCCTTGAAGAACTGACTACTGCACAACTGAGGAAGCAATAAATGGAGCAGCCGCAGGGCCCAGCAAACAGACTGGCTTATTCATAAGGAAGGACAAATGCCAATAATGAGGGTGCTCTAGCAGCCAATCAATTTTTAAGCCGGACTCCAGAAGCAGCTACATATGTATAGTTGAAGTTTGGAGCTGTGTTGCAGCTAATGATACTAATTATCTAGCTTTCTCTGGTTTCTGTGAGGCCTCATGCACACTGGGTGTTTAGCCCTGGTCCGGTGTTTATGTGCAGGTGGAAGGTACAGGCACACAAGAACAGCCCCAGTTCTTGCAGCATGTAAAATCTATGAGATGCTGACAGCTGATGCATCTGGACAGTACTAACAAACGGCAACCACCTCAACCTATAACAATAACTATAACCTATAACTGCAGCAAAGGAGCATATAGAAGGGAGACGCATGTGAAAAAAACAACAAACATAAATTCCCAGCACACTTACCAATCAGCCTGTAAAAAAACTAAACTGTCTTACAGTTCATGTTAAAACCAAGGGGTTTAGTCTGCACAAATTTGCAGATACATGCGTAAGCTGCAGCCGCTACGTAACGACACCCCAGTATTATCTTCAGTCCTAACTTTATAATTTTTAATTTTGAAAGTCTTCTGAATTGGAGCACTTAAATAATAATTAATAGATTAAAGGGATACTAAAGTCTCCTTTTAGTCTTAAACAAAAAAATAATTTTTATACTTGCCTGCTTTGTTTAGTGGTTTTGCACAGAGCAGCTCAGATCCTCCTCTTCTCAGGTCCCTCGTCGGCGTTCCTGGCCCCTCCCTCCTGTCAAGTGCCACCACAGCAAGACGCTTGCAATGGGTGCACCCGAGACACTGTTCTGTGTGTCCATTCAGACACAGAGCCGCAGCTTTAACCCCCCCCCATTCCTCATTGGCTCACTGAATTTGATTGACATCGGCGGGAGCCATTGGCGCCCGCTGCTGTGTCTTCGTCAATCAGGCAGAAGAGTCCCTAGACAGCCGAGACTCTCGTGCAACATCGCTGGATTATGACCATGCTCATTTAAGTTAGGGGGTTGCTGCACATAGGTTTTTATCTTAATGCATAGAGTGCATTAAGATAAAAAAAACCTTCTGTCTTTAGAACCACTTTAAGGGCAGGTATGCCTGGAGAGAGCCTTCTCCTCCTTTTAAAGGTACAGGGACGCACTGGACACTCAGCAACAGCACCTGCTGGACAGTTAAATCCAGTGATAAGTTCAAGCGGAGTTCCACCCAGGTATTTGCTCCCACTTCCGGCGAAAGAGCTCCACAGAATCCGCGGCAAACTACACCATGTCCGACCCTTCCCTCGTCAGTCCCCCGTTCCCCCGCTGTCTTCTGAGAGACACACAGATCCCAGAAGACCGCAGGGACCATTTAGTGGAACGCACAGTGTGACTCACGCATGAGCAGCAGGGAACCAGGCTGTGAAGCCGCAACGCTTCACTTCCTGATTCCCTTACTGAAGATGCCGGCGCCTCCACTCAGGGCAGAGGGACTGGTCGGGTGAGGACATCACGGGCGCCTATGACAGGTAAGCGTGCTGATTTTAAAAGTCAGCAGCGCAGTATTTGTAGCTGCTGACATTCATTCTCAGCGTCATAGGAGAGCAAAAGTAAGTGCACTGCTATGATCCACAAGAGAAGTATGACCAAAAAAGCTTTGGCCATACTTTTCTTTTAAGCATTCCTTACTAACAAAAAAAATGGCTTTCTATAAATATATATTTTTTTTAATATCTGCCTGCAGTTTAGCTGTTTCCTGCTGTCACATTAGTAAAACATGTTTGTTATTGGTTTTTACACTTTGCTCTTTATTTTATTTCCAATAAAAAGTTTAATAGTATTGCTGCAAACAGAGTGAAATGAAAAGTGGATATGTTGCCAATGACAAATGGTTGGATACCGCTGTCATGCATGGGTCATGGTTTTAGGGGTTTTGGTACTGGGTTGAGTCAAGTCATGGCAGGTCCAGTCATGTATTGGATGCCATGGCAGCTGTGGATGGAACCACATCTAATATTCCCAATGCATCATGGGATATATAATGTTAAAGCATCACTGAAAAATTACATAAGCTCATACACTTGGTAAATCTGTGTGACTGAATATATTGACCATGATTGTTTCTCCACTATGTTTTTCAGCTGTTTATTACAGACATTTTTCTTCATATCGATATTTTTGGTCTTTTTGTTTTTCAGGTGGTTTTTGTTAAAAAGGTGTCTCCTTTTTCCAGTATCAACACCACCCAGATGCAGAGTGACAAGAAATATGATATATACTTCAGCGATGGCAAAGTATTTTCTCTCTACAGGTAACAGGTTTTTTTTTTTTTCTTTTTTGTGATCTGCCGCTTTCCACCGTATGTCCCGTCTCATCTCTTGTATCTGTTTCTGCAGGTGGCTTCTGCAACACGAATGTTGGCTGTGCCCTGACAGACCTTTCCACACCTTTGCTGACCTAGAGCAACATATGAGAAAACATCATGAGTTGTTCTGCTGTAAGCTATGCGTGAATTATTTAAAGGTAAGGGCAGCAAAGTCGCAGGGAAAGCTGATAGAAGCTTCAGCCTCCCAGCAGCTACTGGCATTGGAGAACAGCTGTGACGGGGATGTGTGGTCACTGTTAAAGAGGGGGGTGTGTGTTCAGGCAGAAGCATTGGTCCTGATTGTATTTATAAGCACCCACGTTACCCAGCATAGTTGGCTGTACTCCAGTGCCAGTAGCCGTAGAATGGTACAGTAAACCTATTTGGGAAGTTTTTGGCAGCTTTGCATGCAGGAATTATTAACCACTTGAGGTCCGGGCCATAGACGAATGACAGCCACAGCGCGGACCTCAATTTCTGGGAGGCTTCCTTCCCTGTGCAGGTGCACCGCGCACACCCTGCGGTGCGCGCGCTGTGATCACCAATTTACAGAGACTCGGATGATTACAGATCCGAGTAAGGGGATGATCCCGGCCCCTTACCATGTGATCAGCTGTCGGCCAATGACAGCTGATCACATGATGTAAACAAAAGCTCAGTAATCGTTTTTGTTTTTTTTCTCCTCAGAAAAAAAAGCCGATCACCAGCTTATGTTAAAGGGACATCGGTCCTGAAGAGGAAGGAGGCACATATGCCTCATCTGTGCCTGCCAGTGCCATCTGTCATTGCCACCTGCCAGTGACCAGCAGTGCCACCTATGAATGCCCACAAGTGCCACCTATGAATGCCCACAAGTGCCACCTATCAATGCCCACCAGTGCCACCTAGCAGTGCTGCCATCAGTGAAGGAAACAGTGCCAGTGCCCATAATTGCCACCCATCAGTGCCCATAACTGCCACCTATCGGTGCCCATCAGTGCCGCCTCATCAGCGCACATCAATGAAGGAGAAAAATGACCTGTTTGCAAAATTTTATAACAAAATATAAAAAATATATACTTTTTTTTTATTCGGTCTTTTTCAATTTTTTTAACAAAAAATAAAAACCGCAGAGGTGATCAAATACCACCAAAAGAAAGCTCTATTTGTGAAGAAAAAATTTTATAAAAATTTCATTTGGGTACAGTGTTGTATGACCGCGCAATTGTCATTCAAAGTGCGACAGCGCTAAAAGCTAAAAATTGGTCTGGACAGGAGGGGGGTTTAAGTGCCCAGTAAGCAAGTGGTTAAAAGGGTAGCGGTGGGTCTGTAAAATGGTCCAGTTTGCCAGAAGAGTTTAGGTCTGCTTTTAACATAACTTAAAACCTGTAGTGAGAATGTAGCTTTATTGAAAATATTTTTAGGGCCAGTTCAAACCACAGAAACCCAGTCTGCATACATTTCAGATGCATTTTTGATGCAGTCCAGTGCATTTTTTTCCCCTAACCATAAATGACATGTTCGTTTCACAGTGTGTTTTTGATGCAATTTACAGTGTTTCAGTGCAGGAAAAATGCAGCATGTTCTACTTTATTTTTTTCTGGAACTGCAAGCACTGGTGTGAACCCCAACCACAACACTACCTACCTGGCGTTTGCATGTTCTCCCTGTGCCTACGTGGGTTTTCTTCCGGATACTCCGGTTTCCTCCCACACTCCAATGACATGCTGGTAGGTTAATTGGATCCTGTCTAAATTGTCCCTAGTATGTATGAATGTGAGTTAGGGACCTTGGCGTGTAAGCTCCTTGAGGGTAGGGACTGATGTGAATGTACAATGTATATGTAAAGCGCTGCGTAAATTTGCGGCGCTATACAAGTACCTGAAATAAGTTAAAAATAAATAATGAAGAGAGCCCATAATATGACTGCTCCATGTAAACAAGCCTGTGTTTTTGCACTGTATAAAGTCCTGGTCTGGATTGCTTGAACAATCTTTCTATTTCAGAATTTTACCTATGAGAGGAAGTGGTACAGCCGCAAGGATCTGGCTCGCCATCGTATCCATGGTGACCCGGAGGACACTTCCCATCGTGGCCATCCTCTCTGCAAATTCTGTGATGAACGATATCTCGACAACGACGAGTTGCTCAAACATTTACGCAGAGACCATTACTTCTGCCACTTCTGTGACTCTGAGGGGGCCCAGGAATACTATAGGTTGGTGTCCTTAAATTAAGCATATAAAATACAGCCAGAAATTAGACCAAACGTTCATAGTTTGTAAGATGGTGGACAGTATCATACCATCACAGAGCGTTTACTATCTAGGCTGTTGTTTATATGAGCATTTATATAAACTGTCTCAAATTCCCTGATATTCCTCATATTGTCCTTTTACTTGCCAACCAATCTATAGTCAAATGACGGCTACAGCACGGTTGGCCAGTACTAGTAGGGCGTCTGTTGTTGTCCTCCCAGAACCGCACTGGGCGCTTTGTGATCGATGTGCCCTTCAGACATGGCTTATCACAGATCGAGGTAACAAGCCAATCGCAGCAGCTCTTTACCATGTGATCAGCTGTGTCCGGTTATCAGCATTCCTTTCCTCACACTGTTATGCCTCGTACACACGGTCGGATTTTCCGACGGAAAATGTGTGATAGGACCTTGTTTTCGGAAATTCCGACCGTGTGTGGGCTCCATCACACATTTTCCATCGGATTTTCCGACACACAAAGTTTGAGAGCAGGCTATAAAATTTTCCAACAACAAAATCCGTTGTCGGAATTTCCGATCGTGTGTACACAAATCCGACGCACAAAGTGCCACGCATGCTCAGAATAAATAAGATGAAAGCTATTGGCTACTGCCCCGTTTATAGGCCCGACGTACGTGTTTTACGTCACCGCGTTAAGAATGATCGGATTTTCCAACAACTTTGTGTCACCGTGTGTATGCAAGACAAGTTTGAGCCAACATCCGTCGGAAAAAAAATCCTAGGATTTTGATGTCGGATCAATGTCCGACCGTGTGTACGGGGCATTACAGCGTAAGGAGGGAGCCGCTAACCAACAAGTGTGGTCTCTGACTTTCTTTAGGTATTATTCTCCATAACCTTAGCTGGAGGCCAGCAGAGAGCGTGCACACAGCATTGGGTATTGCCTTGGTGGGTGACCAGCAGCTTAGTGGCAAATCTCCATTTGTAGGGTATGTGATGGTTTTGGAGTTATAGTGGATAAATTGCCTGCGGTTCTCCATGGTCGCCTTGGATAGGTCTGCGTAGAGGGCAATCCCATTGAAAGGGCTTCTGGTAGATTTCTGGCACGTTTTGCGGCAAGCATCACTTTTGCGTTATAAAAATGGATGTGTGCTAGCACATCACAAGGTTTCTCTGCCGGGAGATGAGGACATTTTTGGTAGCCTGTGTGCTCTATAATCTACGCATCATGGATTGTATGAAAACGTGAAGACGTTTGAGCTTCTGGGGAAGTTTCAGCTGCTTGCTCCGCTTTGACCTTGCGCCCCACGGGTGTCCGGTCCTTGATGGAGATTCTCGGGTGTGTTGGACCCTGTTCGCTGCTCTGTAGAGTCACCTATAGCCGGATGAAGAGCGGAGCTATGGGATTATGCGGCCATCCGCGTAGTCGGCAAGCCACGCCCCCTAACCAACAAGTGTAAAAGGGGACATCTGCACTGTTAATCCTCTACACTGATCAGTGCCTCCTCATCAGTGCAGCCTATGAGCGCCCAGCAGTGAAGAAGAAAAATTACCTGTTTGCAAAATTTGACGGAAACTAAGAAAAACTTCTTTTTGGGAAAAAAAAATGTTTGGTCTCTCTTTTTTTTTTTTTTTGTTTTTTTTTGTTTAGCAAAAAATAAAAAAACCTAGTGTTGATTAAATGCCACCAAAAGAAAGCTTTATTTCTGTGGAAAAAAATTATAAAAATTACATATGGGTACAGTGTTGCATGACCACTCAGTTGTCATTCAAAGTCTGACAATGCTTTAAACTGAAAAGTGGTCTGGGCAGGAAGGGGGTGAAAGCACTCGATATTGAAGTGGTTAAATTATCTGAGGTTTCTCCTTAAAGTGGAGTTCCACCCAAAAATGGAACTTCCACTTTTTGGAATCCCCCCCCTCCGGTGTCACATTTGGCACCTTTCAGGGGGAGGAGGGAGCAGATACCTGTCTAATACAGGTGTTTGCTCCCACTTCCTGGCATAGATCACCGCGGCATTTGCGGTGACCTACGTCACTTCCGGCACCTACTCTGTCCTCCCCCGCTGTCTTCTGGGAGACAGAATACAGCAGGGACCAGTGAGGATGCTCAGTGCGACTCGTGCATGCGCAGTAGGGAACCAGGAAGTGAAGCCGCAAGGCTTCACTTCCTGATTCCCTTACCGAGGATGCCGACGGACGGATCGGCTTCGGCTGCCAACATCGCGGGCTTCCTGGACAGGTGAGTGTCCATATATTAAAAGTCAGCAGCTGCAGTATTTGTAGCTGCTGGCTTTTAATTTTTTTTTGTTTTTGGCGGACCTCTGCTTTAAAACAGAACTAAATCCTTTATAACCAAGCAAGTTGCCATCTTGGCCTCTGTTTAATTTGTAGTTGCCATTGTCTGCACACGTGCTCAGTTGTGACACCAGTCATTTGATGGCTTGACATTTCAGTTCAGGGCAAAAGCAAATGCATAGCATAGCATGCCTTGAATTTAAGGGCTCGTTCACACCATAACTACATGAAAACTGATGGGAAAACCATGCAGAAACATGAGTTTACATCAGTTTCACATCGGTTTCCCTCAGTTTTCATGCACATGGACATCAGTTTTCATGCTTGTCAGTTATGTGCCCTGTTCACACTATTGTTGTCATTCAACGTGCATACACGTTGCAGATTCCTGCGCAGAAATAAATCTGCACAGTGTGGTGTGAACAGGGCACATAAAGAACAATTTTTTTTTGTTGGTGCCCTTGCAGAATGCATGCAGAAGAACTAACGTCTCTGCAGCATGGTGTGAGCGAGGCTTGTTTTGGGAAACAGTTAGGCCTTGTTCATACCATGCTGCAGACACGTCAGTTTTTCTGCATGCGTTCTGCAAGGGCACCAAAAAAAACAATTGTTCTCTACAGTATGTGCCCTGTTCACACCACAATGTGCAGATTTTTTCTGCGCAGGAATCTGCAAATGTATATGCAGTTTTTTGCACGTGAAAAAAACGGACAACAACATTGGTGTGAACAGGACACATAACTGAAAACTGATGTAAAATTATGCCTCTACAAGTGAAATCTGTGTGGTTTTCCCTTCAGCTCCCATCAGTTTTCATGCACGTATGGTGTGAACGAGGCCTTAAATCAGTGGGTTTACTTTCGCTTTAATTAGCTATACATGGCTCGTTTTTCTCTTTCAGACCGCCAGCTGAACAGGAGAAAATCTGTAGTTTCCCCCACCCAGACTAACAGCTGTGGATGGAGGGACTCTTCACTGCCAGCTATTGTGTTCATCCAGCCTTGACACCTGCAGCTGCCTGAATACCTGAAAAGTGACTGCATCAGAAGCGATTACTTTTCATCTGAAAACCTTTTGCATGGCTCAATAGACTTTTAAATTGACTTGTCCAGCCAAGTGGTGTTTGCAGGGCCACAGCTCCAATACTTGCCAATTCAGCAGAAATCGGACGAAATTTGAGCCGTTTATGGCCAGCGCAAAGTAATCGTAACACCTTAGTTGTGTTTTTTTTTTCTTTATAATAACTAACATGTTGCATGCTCTTTGAACTGCATGTCCTGGGCGATACAAATTATGCATCCCTGCAACCGTGAACGGGCTGACAAAAGCAGTTCCAATTTTCTATGTCACACGATATTACTGCAAAGGTGTAGGAAACGCAAAATGTCAGTAAAAAAACACACTTAGGCCTCTTTCACACGAGGGATCCGTATGTCCGTTTTTCATCCTTCCATTTTCAGTGACATGTCCGCTGACATCCGACCCGCTCCGATCCGAAAAGTGTAACGGAGGAAAAACCTACCTACACTACGGTCCGTCATCATCCGGTCCCCCATAGGGGAGAGCGGCGCTCTGACAGGTCCGTCGCTGCACAGTGAGCAGCGATGGACCTGTCATCTTTCTGCTCAGCCGATCCCCGCTGAGCAAGCGGGTGTTCACGGGGCGGATCATCACTGATCCGCTCCGTGTGAAAGATCCCTTAATTGAATTCTAGGGCCCACAAAACACAATAAACTACCCAAGTTTTTGGTAAAATAAAAGGAGACGAGGCTGCACCGAGTAAATACTCAACATAACCCTAAATATGTGTGCGCCCGTGAAATGATAACCAACTTCAGTACGCTATATTTTTTATAGTTGGCGCTTCAAAAGCCCCCTATAGGTCATCAGTTTAGTGTTATGAAGGTGGTCTTATGCTAGAATTATTGCACAGCGATCTGTAACGAGTGTTTCTCAAATTACGTTTTCACACGTAGGCGCCCCCGACGCATGTGTTTACGTTCGTGCGTATTTGTGGGGTTGGGGGGACATCAAATTTGTTTTTGGGGGGATTTTATGTGCTTGAGTGTAACTTTTTTTTTTTATTTTTTTTTTTTTTGCTTTAAATTTTTTTATCACATAGGAGACAAAGTCCCCTATGTAATGATTTTAAGGTGACAGGTTCTCTTTAATGAGACATGCAGGGTCTAAAAGATCCTACATGGCTCCTTTTTGGGCTTCACTGAATGTTTTGCAAATTGCTGATTGCTGGTGCAATGCTTTCCGGGCTCCTAAAATAAAAAAAAAATAAAAAATTTTACCTGCAATAAAATGTGAATTTATTTCTTTTGTCCTTTTTTAAAAAAAATAAATAAAAAAGGTGAACTTATCTTTTAAGGTAAAAAAAACTTTATCCTTTGGAAACACCTTTTAATGATGATGTTATTTTCATAATACAAAACCAACTAGTTGTATGAAATGTTTAAAGAAAGAACGGTGTTGTTTTTAGTAGAACAGAAGCTCATTATTTAAAGTATAACTAAAGAACCTTCTGTTAAAAAAAAAAAAAGTATAACTAAAGGCAAAACTACTTCTTCCTTCCTCTTCCTCTTTCAGTGGGTACACTAGTTCTGGTGACCTAATGGTCCCCAAGAAATTCCCTTGTTTTACTGGGATTTCCCTTCACTTCCTGCTTGGCTATGACACGGGAAGTGAAGAGAAATCTCTGCAATGGGACACAGATGGCGGAAAAAAATTTGACAGGAGTTATAACCGTCCCTTTGTTCTATCCAAAATGGGAAAAAAAAGTTTTGCCTATAGTTCTAACTTTAAGCTGATTTCTTGTCTTGGTGTCACATGGAGGGAAATGGTGTGGTCATGGCAATACACACCTAAAAAAGGTCTACCTGTTTCTCTGTCTGCGGCAAAAAAAAAAAATTTACTTTTGGCTAGACGTAAAATTGAAACTATCTTTTTTCCTGCAGCGAGTACAATTTTCTGCGGGAACACTTCCGTGAAAGTCATTTCCTCTGCGAAGAGGGTCGGTGCAACACAGAGCAGTTCACACACGCATTCCGTTCTGAGATAGACTACAAGGCCCACAAGACCACCTGTCACAGCAAGAACCGCGCAGAGGCCAGGCAGAACCGTCAGATCGACATCCAGTTCAGCTACGTTCCTCGGCATAACCGCAGGCCTGAAGGTATTACGAGATAAAGAGATCTGTTGGATTATCTCTTTGACCTGTCACAAGACTGAGTCAGAGCACATATACTAATCTTCTGTCTTGTGATTCTGTATCTGTTTAAGTCTCTTTAACCACACATTCAAGTTCACTCTTTAACTATCTGCATCCTAAATTTCTTCACAACATACCTACAATAAAGTGTGAGAAAAATGATAACATTATTGTAAAAAATTGGATCATTACTGCCTTAAGCCGACCATACACGGTTTGTATCTCGACCGACCGGTTCAGCAATAACAGGCCGAGATTTGAACTGTTAATGGGCAGGCTCAATGTACCAAGTTGATTGATCGATCAACTTGGGTACAACCAGCCTGCGGGATTCTCTTGCGGTTATCGCTAGCGGCTGCTATAGCCACTAGCAATAATCGCTGTCTTCTCCCGCCCCCCTGTCGGGAAAAGACAATTGCTGATTTGTCAGCACTGTCTGTGTTGTTGTAATATATTGCACCTTACTAGTCCTTTGATGTGGTGGCTGCATCTGTTTTCTTTTTCAGGGTAAGTACATTTTCTGCAAATTCAGAAAATAGCTGTTGGTTCTGCCAGAAATCCAGTGTCCTTGTAACTTCCTGTTTATTGGTTTGAAATCACCCACAATATTGTTTTTTTCCAAATAATCTTATGTAAAATTCACAACTCATTTGTCTTATGTTATGGAGGGGGGGGGTCCAAAGAGAAGAGTAGAGTGACAAGGCTGCTCTTCGAGTGCAGAAAGTGAGTATAGTCACCCTTAACCACTTGACCTCCTAAAGATTTACCCCCCTTCATGACCAGGTAATATTTTGCAATACAGCACTGCATTACTTTAACTGACAATTGCACGGTCATGCAACGCTGTAGTCAAATAAAATTTAAAATTTTTCCCCACAAATAGAGTTTTCTCTTGGTGGTATTTGATCACCTCTGCGTTTTTTGCGCTATAAACAAAAAAGACTGACCATTTGGAAAGAAATAACAATAGTTTCTACTTTCTGCTATAAAACATATAAAATAAAAAAGGTAAACATTTAGGCCAATAAGTATTCTGCTACATATTTTTGGTAAAAAAATCCAAAAAAGGGTATATTGGTTGGTTTACGCAAACGTTATAGCATTGTCAAACGATGGAATATTTAGCATCTACAAATGGTGGAATATTTTTATGGAATTTTTATATATATATATATATATATATATTTTAGTAATGGCGGCGAACAGCAACTTATAACACTAACTGACATTTGTGGGAACCAGTGACACTAATACAGCGATCAGTGCTAAAAATATGCACGGTTACTGTAACAATGAAAATAAACAAACTAATGCAGTCACCTATCACATATCGCACCATCTATAAACTGGTAAGCTTCAAAATATAAAATTTAGTTTTTTGGTTTAGATCTGCTTTACAGTTAAACTTCATCTTTATGTCCTTCCTAAGAGCCAGTACCACAAGACTGTTGGAAGATTTTCCCCAACTCCATTCTGTTTGGTACATATGCCTTCAGTAGATGTAGAAATAAAAGAATCTGTTTAGGGCTAATAGAACTGGAATTGGTTGGGCCCAGTGCTTCTGAACTGCAGGCAGAAATAAAGAGATATAAATCAGTGCAGCTCTGTGTTCAGTAATACATCAGTGTAAGTATATGAATTTGACCTGGTATTAGTCTCTTGCAGTTCTCTTGGAGAATGAGAAGAAGTACAAATTGCTCTTCAGTGTCTTGCATTGCACATGTGCTAACAATGAGCTAATACTGTTAGGAGGAGAGAGGAGAGATGGGGGGGGGGGGGAGAAGACATGTAAGTGTTTTTTAACTGTAGCAAAAAGAAATCGGGTTTCATGCCCTGCCAGACAGGACTGTGCTGCGTGGCAGAGCTGTGTAAATCTTAGGACTGCATAGACAGAAATACAAATGCTTTAGCAGCAACAGCACCCATATAATCCGTTTAGCTGTTTTGCCATCTTTAAAGACATGTAACTTCTTTTCTTTCTTTTTTTTGACCATTTTTACTTTGTGCTGTTTTCTAGCGGTGGTAGGAGGAGAGGACTATGTAGAGGTTGACAGATTTAACAGGCAGATGAGAGGACGTGGAGGCCAGCAAAACAGAAGGGGGAGCTGGAGATATAAACGGTGAGCGGTGTCTTCTACTTTTAGATCCGTTATTTAAAGTTCACTTTAAAAAAAATTAAAAATGCACATTTTTTTTGCAGGTAAAAAAAATATGCATTTTTTAAATTTTTTGGGGAGCCTGTAAATCATTGCACCAGGGATCAGCAGATTGCTGGTGCCATGCAGATCTTTCCTTGTATCTGTGTGCCTGTACATCCCATACGGGCAATCGGATACACTGACAAGAAGAAGCCATGAACTACCATTGAGAACTATAAGCCGACAGCCACAAAGAATGTCAGGGCTTGTAGCTCATTCATACACAGAGCTATGTGAATGAATGACGCGGCCATGTGGGAGGACCCCCACGTGGCCGCACTGATTTCAGAAAGTGACACCTAGTACGGGGAACTTTTCCCCATACTGCTGTCACAGGGAGGGAGGGGTCGGGCAGCGGCTGCATCATTGGGAACATGTTACATGTTCCACCCTAAAATCGAGTAGAACATGTAACATGTTCCCAAAGGTGAACTTATCCTTTTACGGCCCATTCACATTAGAAACTGCACATAACTGTGTGTTTTTGACTGCAAAAATGTCAACAATTCTGTTTTTCTGTCAATATGGGGTGCTGTGTGTACATTAATGAGGAAAAAAAATGAACTTAAATGATTTTAGCAAATGGCTGCAATATAACAGAGTGAAAAATTTAAGGGGGTCTGAATACTTTCCGTCCCCACTGTATGTGCACTGTGATGCATTGCAGTGAGTTTGCAAGCCTTTTTGCGGCGTGGAAAAATGCAGCATGTTGTACTTTTCTGCACTGCAATGGTGTGAACTATGCCCATAGGCTAGCCTGGATTTTGGACTGTCTATACAGTTGGAGCGCAGTCCAAAATGCAGCCAACTGCATCCCACTGCGTTTGGTGTGGAAGGGTCCTAAAGGTAAACTTTTTTTTTTTTTTTTAACATGTTTGTGGCTTTTGCAGGGAAGAAGAAGATCGGGAGGTGGCAGCTGCTGTAAGAGCCTCTGTAGCAGCCAGGCGACAGGAAGAGATGGGAAGGAAACCAGTGCTGGAAGTTTCTGATATTTCAAAATCTCGAAAAGAGGAGGCTCGGGACGCTGATGAGGGGCGCAGACCTAAGGCTGTTCCAAAACCCCCTGTTGAAGCTGCAGGTGAGGATAGCCATGTTATTTCTGATATGTTACAGAAACAGCCAAAGTGCATTGCAGAGTCTGCTTTGCCTTTTTTGCCCACAGTCCCCTTTAGGGGCCTTTCAAAAAAAAAAACGTGCGTTCGAGAGGAGAATTTTGGCAGGAAAAAAAACGCCTGATACATCTAAATGCATCTAAGCCCTAGGTGGGTTTAGTGCGTGAGCCTTTTTTTTTTTTTTTTTAATTTCATTGGCCAGAATAAATAAAAAATCTGGTCAGTTAAATAAACTTCCAAGCGTTTGCTGCGCCTAAACGCGTTTGCAAAAACATGGTTTAGGAGCATTTATGTAGCTGCTTTTTCTCCTGCCAGTGGATACGCATTTATAAAAACTCCAGTGTACATGAAGGCTAAAAGGTGGAAGTTGACTGCATTTCAGTTGCCCTCCCTTTTGTGTATATCCAGCGATGCCATTCGACCGACTTTTTAATACTTGTCAGTGACTGCCATGGTTATGTACTATCTTCTTCTAGGCCCTAGTGATTCCAGCAATGTGACTGGCATATCTAATGGCGTCTTGAGGGAGGAGGACTTCCCTGCCTTCGGCTCAGCAGTGACCACTCCTTTACTAAGGTAAGAAAGTTGGTTCTCCTTTTCAGTTCAGATAATCAAAACCGTATTCTTTTAATTCAACTTTGTTGTGTATGTAGTCTTAGCTTCTGAGTCCAACAGCCCAGATAACAAGCAACTAGTAAAAAAAAAATTCTGCTGCCCACGTTTCAGCAACTTATGATTGGATGAAGCATTGGTTCTTTCTTTGAGCCATATAATGGGTTGACTAGCTGTGAATTCTGCGGTAAAGTGATCCTGACAGTAGTATAGAACATATCCAGCAGTTGCCCACTGTAAAAATATAGGTTGAATACTATAACTAACTAGAATACGTACCTGTCTGGCAGGCAGTTGGGTTATTTTGTTTCCACTTATGGGACCCTTCATCACTATTGTGTTCTCTACTGACATTGGGTCACTAAAAGAATTCACAGTGCCCAGCAGAGCATGCGCTATGTGCCTGAATTGTTCATCTATGCAAGGGTAAAGAGTTTACTCACCTGCCAGAATAGTAACTATACAACTCATTCTTTTACAGAGGGCATCTGCTTAAAGTGAACTTTAGGCCAAAAATAAAGGGGCAAACCGGCAGGAATTTAATGCAGAAGAAACATGCTTTGTCTCTTGTACATTAAAGTTGCTTACCTGCCTGTCTGCCCCTGTACAGTGAGCCAAGCGCGCGCAGATAACTGTACAAATTCGGCAAACCTGAATCTGACTGGACTCCCGCGCATGCACTAAAGTGAATCATTCGTGCCCGGCCAATGAAAGCATCCAGCGATCGAGACCAAAAAGCTGGCCATGCGGTGAGATTCGGGAAGCAGCATTGCTGTTGCGGAAGTTAGAATAGTTCTGCTTTTAAGGGTGTGTTTGTTTTGTTTTTGTTTTTCACAGGGTCGCTTTCATTTGTCCATAATTTTGTACTATTTGTGTAAAAATTGTCAAAAAAATTAATCATGTTCTTGACTGATTTTCAGCATGGCCAAGCCTCCTCCTAAGCTGAAAGAAGAGGACTTTCCCAGTCTGAGAGCAGCAGTGTCCTCAGCACCCTCATCTGTCCCACCACGTATAGAGAGAATGTTATATACCACAACTACTAGGTCTTCCAATGCCTTCCAGGAGGAGGACTTCCCAGCTTTGGTGTCTAAAAGCAAGCCTGGAAAACCACTTTCCTCTGTCGGTTCTGCATGGGCTGCTTCCTCTTCAAAAAGCACAACAAAATCTACAGCTCCCACTCCGGCTTCTACTGCCAAAGTCTCAAATAAAGCTGCAGCATCGAGCATTGGGAAAGGGGCATTGGCCAAAGCAAAAAAAGCTTTGTCCCTCTCAGAAGACGAAGATGATGGCACTGGTATTACTGCGCAAGAGTTCCGTAATGCTCCGACCATGATGGATATCTCGAGACTATTGACAGCTAATCCACAAACCAGCTTTAAGCTCAACAAGAAGAAGCGGGTTGGCTCTGAGAAGCAAAGTACTCCCTCTAATTCTCAGCTGCCAGAAGACAGGTCCTCAGTCTCCTCCTTCAAAGAAAACGCCACAGAGACCGAGCGTACGCCAACACCACCTGCCACTTCCATCCTCAGTGACAAGTCAAACACTGTTGTAAATGGACTTAGTGAGCGCAAACCTCCAGAAAAAGGGGGCAGAGAAAGGGAACCTCCTGGTTTTAGTAAACCGGCAAACTCTGTACCAAAATACCCTCTACCAGAGGAGGACTTTCCAGCACTGGTGAACAACAACATCCTGACAAAGCCACCACCAGGTAAGAGAATCCAGGGAAAACTGGACTGCATAGATAACCTATAGCAATAAAATATGTGTTGTCCTCAGCAATCAGTGAATTGCATCTGATCATTTTGAAAAGTGTGACAGAGATAGAAAAGCACTCGAATGAATGTCCATTCATTTATATGCCCTCTTCTATCAACTTCCAGTTGCATATTTATGTTTCCAGCTCTGCATATATGCATGTGTGTGTGTGTGTGTGTATATGTGTGTGTGTGTGTATATATATATATATATATATATATATATATATATATATATATATATATATATATATATAGTACAGTGACGTCTTTTCTAGGTGTGTGTTGCACTTGACTGATTTGGGGATTTCATCTGGGAGAGCACAATAAAACAAAAGGAAAGTTGTTAATGGTGGGGCAAGAGAGCCTGGTCACATGGCCTCTCGCATATGTATGTATAATATATATATATATATATATATATATATAATTATGTGTGTGTAAAATTTCATGTTAATTTTGCTAAAGGGAAAAAAAAATTTATTGTACTGAACAAAATTAACTACTTGCTGTCCTTTGTCCATTTATAAATAGCCTGGACTGCAACTTTGAGCTTAGTATCACTTTTTCAGCAGGCTCAGCACTTTTCAGTAAAGAGCTATAGAAGCACCCAATCACTTTTACTTAAAGTGGATGTAAACCCTCTCTATACCCAGTGAACTGAATAGCCTCAGATGATACGCAGAGATGAAACAAATCTCCCTACATAAATTTTACTTGTATAGCTGCTCTTTCCGTTTCTACATTCTTTAGAAAGTGCAGATCATGTTACAAATCTTTCTTCCTCATTCAGCAGTGGGTGTGGAGTCTGAGCTTACACTGTGTTAGCTGGTTGGAGAAAAGGCGCGCGTACACCCCCCCCCCCCCCCTCTACATAGGCAGAGGAACGAAGCAACTTGCAGAGCTGTATTATGAATAGACAAGCTTTCTGCTTATCTACCTCGAGGCTCCTTCCCTGATACAAATTTCCAGCTGCTTTTATCTCCTGGGAGGGAGAACTTTTCACTCCCTGCTCAGGTGGCCGGCTGGCTTCCAGGTGTTGATCGCCAATTGGGGATGACGTCACTCCCAGGCATGCGCAGGAGTTAACTCAGATTTGGCATTACCAAATTTGTACAGTGAGCTGTGCATGCATGGCGCGGACAGGCAGGTAAGTAGCTTGAATGCAGAAGAAACAAATCATGTCTCTTCTGCATTAGAAAAAATCTTGCTGTCCACCAATTTTATTTATATAGGCTACAGTTTCACTTTAAGTAGTTTTTTGCAAAAAAAAAATTACCCTGGGCTTCAAGTGGTTAATGATGTACAAATAGACTGTGCTATAATCCTTTTTTTTTTCTGCAGGATTTTCTCCTGTAGTATCTGTGGCCCCTTTGGCACCACCTCCAGGACTGTCCTCTGCGGGTAAACCCCCTCCAGGTTTTGCCAGTGTCTCTTCTACACCCATTCCCGCCGAAACTCCTATCAAACCAGTAAAAGAGTGAGTTGAACAGTGTGATAGCCTTAATGCTATATATCAGTTTTCCAGAGAAATGCTAGAGCCATTTTATATGGCATGTATCCATGGGGTTGTGGAAAGTGAGAGCCTCTTTAGAGGGAAACTTTTGGCAAGATAAATGCAGTGCTGTAATACATGTACTCTGAGTGCCGGTTCACACAGGGGCGACTTGTCAGGCGACCTAGTCGCCTGACAAGTCGCCTCCCGTTCTGTACAATGGAACCGTTCTAATAGGAGCGACGCAGGTCGCTCCGACTTAGAAAAAGGTTCCTGTACTTCTTTTGGGGCGACTTAAGGCGACTTGCATAGACTTCTATACAGAGGTCGTTTTGCAAGTCGCCGTGGATGTCGTGTGCAGGTCGCTTCTGTGAGGCGACCTGCAAGTCATGCCGCCCCTAGTGTGAACCGAGCCAAAGGTCCTTATTGGGCAGGAAATCAGGACTATCACTTCTCTCTGGGGAGCTGACCCAGGAATCAGTGATGGTAAAGCAGGAAGTAGCAGTATCTTGGATAGCAGAGGTGTACATATCCCAGGAAAGGCTTGCCAAAATAACTAATCTTTCATAGGTTAAACAGTAAGCATACGTGTAGTTTTTATGTAGCTTGATTTTTTACTATGATGTTGGTTTAAAACTTTGCCTTCATCCTATACTATAGGACCTTTGCAGTTAGCACTGACAAACTGTAGGAAATTAGGACATTTTTAGGACATTAGGACATTTTTGCTGCATTGTGGAACTATTTGGTGCGTTGCAGTAAGGCAACCTATTCAAAACATAACGCAGGTTTTAATGCAACTAATTTGAAAGTGGCTTTAGAGAGGCTGCAGTAGATCAACAGCACTGACAAAGAAAGGATGAAAACAGAGGAAAGTAGTATTTTATATATATATAAAAAAAAAGGCAGTTGTGTATAATGCAAAGTGCTTTAGCAAGCTAAATGTCATTCCATTAGTTTAGATCTACTTTAGGGCTCAGGACATGCAGACAGATATGCTCAAGAAAGCTGAAGAATTGACATGTGTATGCAACAAGCCAACAAAATGCCCATTCGGTTTGGAAGTAGCATAACAAGAGCCAGTTACTTCCAAAATACAAAAGTTCCCCAGCACTCAACCATGTCACTTTGCAAATTTAAATTGAATGCTTGGTAGCTCTTGTATTCTAAATCTAGATGATGATGGTTGTGAACTTATCGTTTTGTCTGTACATGGATACACCTCTCTCAGTATTGTAGAATGGTCAGAAGGGGCAGTGTACGTGCTTAGACGTGTCTAGTGTTTTTCTGTATAAGGGCCCTCATGTGGCTTTCCATCACAGCACTGCAAATATACTATACAAATAATAATTCTTATACTCTACCAATTCTGCATGTTGATTACTATTTACAGAATTAACATGTCTGTAACAATTAGGAAAATTATGGCTTGTATTGCATATAATGATCAAATATTTTATTTATTTTTTAAGGGTATCGTTCTGCCCTGAAACTTACTTGGTACCTGAACATTTCCAGCAGAGGAACATTGACCTGATTAATTCCATCAAGGATTATCTTCACAGCGACGAGTCCAAATTTAATGAATTTAAATCCCAATCTGGCCAATTTCGACAGGTAGGAGATCTGGTTCTGCTAGTTTATGCATGTACTGCTACATGTTACACAAGGCTGTAGGAATTTTCTCCCCATTTCTACCTTGGCTTATACTTTTTACGTTTCAGTGCTATAGATGTAAGTCATCAATTTGCTTTGGTTTTAAGACCCCTTTCACACTGAGGCAGTTTTCAGGCGTGTTAGCGCCAGAAATAGTGCCTTTAAAGCGCCTGCAAAACTGCCTCCCTTTCACTACAACGGGTGCTTTCACTTGCGGGACATTTTGGAAAAGTCCTTCAAGCAACATCTTTGGGTAGAGGTCGACCGATATATCGGCCGGCCGATATTTTGGCCGATATTTGGCGTTTTTTACTTAATCGGCATCGGCCGATTGTGCTGATAAAAAAGGCCGATTATAACTTCAGCCGTGACTTGCAAATGACTTCTGTAATAGAAGTTAATGCAAGTTTCCTTAAGTTATCTGTGAAGAGGATTCTCCCCTCCTCTGGGCAGCCTGCCAAGTCTGATAAGAAGATACATTTGTATCTCTTTCAGGTTCTTTTTATCAATAGACTGAACTCCGTGGAGAAGTTCTCAGTTTAACCATTTAAAGACTAAATCTTTTCTGACACTTGTTGCTTACAAGTAAAAATCCTGTATTTTCTGCTAGAAAATCACTTAGAACCCCCAGACATTATATATATTTTTTTAGTAGAGACCCTAGGGAATAAAATGGTGATTGTTGCAATATTTTATGTCACACGGTATTTGCGCAGTGGTCTTTCAAACGCAATTTAAAAAAAAAAAAATACAGTAATGAATTTAAAAAAAAAATAAGCAGTAAAGTTAGCCCATTTTTTTTCGTCCAAAAGTTTTGATTACCTGTTTTTGTGTATTTATCATTTAAGATTTTTTTTTTTTTAGTTTTTTTTTTTTTAGTTTTTTTTTCTAAATTATACATACAAGTGAACTGATTGGAGGTTTGTTTTGTTTAATGTTTAAATGAAAAAAAATTTCTGTATTACTTAAGGCTGCTTTCACACTGGAGCCGGCATGCGTTGATGGTAAAACGCTGCTAGTTTTAGCGGCGCTTTACCGTCATTTTAGAGGCGCTATTCGGCTGCTAGCGGGGTGCTTATAACCCAGCTAGCGGCCGAGGAAGGGGTTAAATGCGCCCCTGAAGCGCCGCTGCCAAAACGCTTTGCAGGCGCTTCGGCAGCGGTGCGCATTCATTTCAATGGGCAGGAGTGGTGGAGCAGCGGTATGCCGTTTGCAGGACTTTTTTTTACATCCTGCCAGCGCATCGCCTCAGTGTGAAAGCACTCGGGATATCACTGAGACTGCAGGGGAGCCGTTTTACAGGCACTTTACAGGCGCTATTTTTAGCCCAAAAGCGCCTGAAAAACGCCCCAGTGTGAAAGGGGTCTAACTGTTAGATTTTATGAGATGAAGGGAAAAAAGAAAGGAAAAAAAAAAATCGGCCAAATATATCGGCCCAAAAAAAACGGCATCACATATCAGCCATCGGCCACCGCGATTTCTAAATATCGGCATCGGCCAGAGAAAAACCCATATCGGTCGACCTCTATCTTTGTGGTGGTTTGGGAGCGCTGTATACATCGCTTCCAAAATGCCCCTGCCCATAAGTGCTTCGGAAGTGCCGCAACACGGGGAGTTTTTAACCCCTTTTTTGGGGCCAAAAGCGATAGAAAAGTGTCGCTTAAACAGCAGAAAAGCGCCGCTAAAATGAGCAGCGCTTTCAGTGTGAAAGCAGCCTTAAAGTGTAGGCCCAGCCAAAACATTTTTTATAGTTTCAGATAGCGTGAGGAAGGTTTAGAACCCCTTGTTGATCTTATTTTATTTTTATTTTTTTGTGATCAAATTTTTTGTTCAGTTTGCAATACAAATACAAAGCATACAGTAAACCAAAAATAAGCTGGTATACCCGGGTTACATTACAACATATGTTACATTTCAGGAAAGGTCATAAGCTACCAAAAATATACATGGATAATTACAAGTATCAGGTGACCTTCCATTAACCACTTCCTGCCCAAGGACGTCATAATGTCCTGGACTTTAAGTGGTTAAATCTGAATGATGCCTGCAGCTGTGCAGATAAAGATATCATCTTTTTCTGCCGGCAATACCCTGTTATGTAATAACAATCGATTGATTTTACAGGCAGTAAGAGGAGGGGACACCCCCCCCAGCTGCCCTCTAGAGCTTCTACTGGCTCACCGGTGCGAATCGTAAGCCGGGGGAATAAATCAGCGGGTGGCGGCCGTTTACCATAGAGAATACCGTGAACCAGATGGTCCCCGGCAATCCCGATGACCTTCGGAGGCCAGGCGCGACATTGATGTCACGTCTGGCCTTGGCAGATGTAAACACTGCCGTTTTCTCGGCTGGAAAAACCCCAGATCTCGCTGTAAAGAGGACCAGTCATTCCCTATTCCTATTACAAGGGATGTTTACATTACTTCTAATAGGAATAAAAGTGATCAAAAAAAAAAATTCAAGGGAAAGTGTTAAAAGTATAATAAACCATATATATAAAAAAAAATGTATAGCGTGCTCGCACGCAGAAGCAAACGCATACATACATTGCACCCGAATATGTAAATGGCGTTCAAACCACACATGTGAGGTATCTCCGCGAAAGTTAGAGCGAGAGCAATCATTCTAGTCTAAGACCTTCTCTGTAACTCTAAACTGGTAACCAGTAAAACATTTTTAAACTGTCGCCTATGGAGATTTTGAGGTTCCCGAAGTTTGGCGCCATTCCATGAGTGTGCGCAATTTTAAAGCATGACATGTTTGGTATCTATTTACCTGGAGTAACATCTTTTACATTATACAAAACAATCAGGCTAACTTTAGGGCTTTGTTTTTTTGTTTTTTTAATTCATGAAACTTTTTTTTCCAAAAAAAAAAGCGTTTATAAAATACCATGTGACATAAAAAGTTGCAACCACCACCATTTTATTCCCTATGGTCTCTGCTAAAAAATACATAAATAATGTTTTTGGGGTTCTGAGTAATTTTCTAGCAAAAAAAATGATGACTTTTACATGTAGGAGAGGAGCGCCAGAATTGGCTTGGGCTGGAGGTGGTTAAGCATCCAAACCCAGATGGACAGGCTTACCAAAAGAAAAAAAAGGTTTAGGGCAGATAGAGTTAAATAGAAAATAAAATAAAAACAAATACAAGTCCCGATTAAAAAAAACAGCGATTTTTTTTTTTTTTTTTTGTTTGGTTTGTTTTGACACATTTTTGGGACCATTGGCATTTATACAGCGATCAGTTCTATAAAAATGCACTAATTACTGTAAAAATGTCACTGGCAGGGAAGGGGTTAACTGTTCCCTGTGTGTGTTTCTAACTGGAGGGGGAGGGGACTGACCTAGAGGAAATGACAGATCGTAGTTCCTAGCTATTAGGAACTTGTGCAGTTCAAAGTGCGCGTGCCTGCTATCCCAAACCCGCAAGCCGCCGTATAGCTACGACGGCTCGTGGGATCGTGCCGACCTGCCACAGTATAATGACAGTGGCTGGTCGGCAAGCGGTTAATGCTGCTATCTGGGGCTGTTGGAGAGATTTCTCATCACCAGAGAGGAAGTGAATGAAAATCTGCAGCAAAAATACAGATGGCAATAAAAAGATGGCCTAGGTTCTATATGGCATTTTTATTTCACTGTTGGAGAGTTTCTCACTCTTCTGGTTTGGTGAAACTGTTGTCACAGTGACAGTGAGTGGAAATATCTTTAATGGAGCCTCTGACTAGAGTATCAGTCTCCTTCATTCAAACAAAAATTAAAGAACACCTTTTAAGCTCACCTTTTTTTTATAAAAAAAAATAAAATAGGAAATGCACATCTTTTGCAGGTAACAAAAATGTGCATTTATTATTTGTTTACATTGCATCCTGTAAAGCAGGGGTCTTCAAACTACGGCCCTCCAGCTGTTGCAGAACTACACATCCCATGAGGCATTGTTAAACTCTGACATTCACAGACCTGACTAGGCATGATGGGAATTGTAGTTCCTGAACAACTGGAGGGCCATAGTTTGAAGACCCATGCTGTAAAGCATTGCACTTGCGATCTGAAGATCGCTGGGGCAAAGCCTGGATCTTGCAGACTCTCGGTACACTACCTGCTCGTACCTCCTATACAGGCAGACAGTTACTGAATGGAAGGAATATTCAGTGACCTACGAGAGCGTTTATCAGCACCCTCACAGTTCATTGAGAACTACAAGCCATCAGCCGCAATGGCGAACTGTATTTGTAGCCTATTCAATCACAGGAAACTGTGAATGACTTGCTAGAATACAGGAAAACTAGTTTGCGAGTTTCACAGGAAACTGTGAATGAATGGCGTGGGCGGAGAGAAGATCCCCCATTTGCTGTCACACAGTGGAGAGTGCTGGTGGTAGAAGGTGGCTGGATAGGAGCATGTTACATGTTACACCCTAAATATGGGTGTAACATGCTCTTAAAAGTGAACTTCTCATTTATCTTTTGCGATTACATTTCATTGAACATTTTCAACTGTGTCCTCCCAGACTGAATGGCTGAATAGCTAAGCTGAATAGCTAAGGTTAACTAACAATAGCCATCTTTAGCCTCTGTCTAGACTCATCATTGACAGCCTGCAGTGGGGAAGACAGAGCTTGACCTCTGCAAAAAACACTTCGCATGGTGCACCTCTATCCACACAATACCAGGCCCTTATTCCTTTCCAACCAATCAAAGCAGACAAAAATATTTGTCTCATTAGTTAACATGTAAATTTTGCCTTTTACATTTTTTTATTTTTTTAGAGTAAAGTATCTGACCATTCTGATTCTTGTTTCTCTAGGGGTTGATTTCAGCCTCTGAATATTATAAAAACTGCAGGAAACTTCTCGGTGACAACTTCAGTCTAATTTTTAACGAGCTGCTGGTGCTGCTTCCTGATAACGCCAAGCAACAGGAACTGCTCACCGCTCACCAAGAGCTCCGAGTGCAAGAAAAGCAAACTTCCAACAAGATAAAGAAGAACAAGAAGTCTGCCTGGTTAACAGACTCCAGGGTGCCTGACCTGGACTATTCTGTGTGCCCCTCCTGCAGACAGGTGCTGGCCCCCCGGGACGTTGCCCATCACAAAACATTGCACCTAGAGGATAAAGACTTCCCATCACTCCAAGCCACCAGCAGGATCATCAGTTAAGCATGGCAGGTTGTTCCCCAATATTGGCATTTGCACTTAAAAGGAAAGAGAATAAAATGCAACAAAAATGCCAGAAATAGTAAAGAGAATGAGCATGTGAAGGCTGCGATTAGCTGCCTGGTTATCCTGAAGTTAATTACAATGCTCTGAATGGCCAATGAAAAGGTTTCTGAGGAAGGAACAGAGTTCAGAAGAAGAGGCTGGATTGGTGCTGCTTCTCATGTCCCAGGACCCTCCGGGGCATCCTCGGGCCATGTTGGTCCCAACAGTGCGCCATTTTTCTCTTGCTGTATCACTCTCCCAAAAATTATATGGAGACCGCACAAGTATTGCTGTAATAATGTTTGATCATAAATTATTTTGTGCAATTAAAAACAAAAAGCCAAATGAATTCTTGTTGCAAGTATCATGAGCCACCTTTTCTGCCGATTCCTCACAAAGCTTTGCAGATTAATATGGTAATCGCATAAAACATTTTTTTTTCTACTGTGTGCAAACCCAAACAATTACCCTTTCCTATATGCCCCTGTTTGGTCTGAAAAATATACAGTTAAAAAGTATTCTGTTGATCCTGCCAGAAATTCAGTGAGCTGTTAACTGTAGAAATAGAATAAAGAAACATCAGTTGGCATTATTACTAGCTATCTCAGAACAGAATAGTAAATTTCTCCAATGGGGTAAAAGATGAAAAAAAAACAAGGTGAAAACAGTCTCTCTTCTAGTTGCGTTTTCTGTGTTGTCACCCTATCACACACATGTTGTTCATACTCGGTCACTATAGCCTCGTACACACAATCGGATTTTCCGACAGGAATTGTGTGTTGACAGACTGTTGGTCTAAAATCTGACCGTTTGTACGCTGCATCGAACAATTGTCGGATTTTCCACGGACAAATGTTGGGTGGCAGGCTTATAAATTTTCAGTGGACAACGGTCTGTTGTCAGATTCTCCGATCGTGTGTACACAAGTCCATCAGACAAAAGTCCAAAGTACAAACACGCATGCTCGGAATCAATGCTCACCAAACACAACATTAGCAGAAGGTGCCCAAAGGGTGGCGTTAAAGAGCTGAAAAACCATGTAGTACGTCACTACGTTCGTGTTTGTGGCCGACAATTGTGTGCCGTTTGTATGCAAGACAAGTTCCTGGCCAATGCCCTTCGGACAAAAGTCCGACGCTTTGCGGAAAATCTGATCGTGTGTACGAGGCTTTAGAGATTTGTTTTCTGTATTCTGCAAAAACTTGGTTGATCCTGATGCTCTCTATCTACCCCTTCTGTTAATGTCCAGCTAGGGATTTTGCAGCTGTGGTGGCAGCTCTGCACATGCTCAGATTTCAGTGAGGTTTTTATGCTGAGCATTTCCTCCCTATCACATCTGAGCAGCCCATGTGGCTATAGAGTCACACATGTGGGTGTATACACTGTGGTAAATGACAACTCACTCCTTCCCTCCTCCATGCCCACTAACCAGCTAAACACAATGGGGGCAGAATATTACATGTAGATTAATGGAGGCTTCACCTCCCTCTTATTCTAAGACACAGGCTGGAGGGGTGTGACGCAGCCTGTGATTGGTAGAAATCTGCCCACACCATGTTATTGCCAAAAAATTATAGATTTGATTTCAAATATATAATATTTTCAAATATTTATTGATATTAATTATTTTTACTCTGTATTCCAAAAGCTGATTTTTTTTTTTTTTTGAACATGTGACCAGCAGCAGAGGACTAGAAACTCCTTCTGCTTATGTTTCCCTGCAGTCAGGCTGGGAAAGCTCTGGGTTATGTGACAGCTGTATATTGATTAGTAAAAAGGTACTTGGATGTTTTTTAATAAAAATAATTACAGTGCCATCATCCCCATACACAAAGAGAATGGATAATGTAAATTAAACGGTGTGTGTTTAGTATCACTTTAAGCATTTTGGGCTTTTAAGACACATGATATCAAACAAATGACAACCACATATCAACATGCATATTTTTATTTTTACACAACAACATGTTTTTTTAATACATAAAACACATTCAAAAGGTGGAAAAAGAAGATTAGGTCACTGATATAGGTGTACCCAAAACAAATATCCAACCCTTTACACGCTTATTGCAGTTAAGTCAAAATATCCAACTGCCCAGTCTAAAAATGGATCGTGTATAATTCTATAAACCGGTGGTCTTCAAACTGTGGCCCTTTGCTTGCCATTATCTGGCCCTTGAGGGAACTATTCCTCCCGCTGACCACAACAATGGGGAATAATTCCTGCCACTAATACCAACAATAGGGCATTATTCCTCCCACTGACAGCAACGGCAGGACACTATTCTTCCCACTGACACCAATGATGGGGCAATATTCCTCCCTTAAATAACAATGATGGGGTATTATTTATCCCCATTGACACCAGGGCATTTTTCTACTCTCACTGGCCACAGTCCGGCCCCCTCAAAGTCTGAAGGACAGTAAACTTTGTTTAGAAAGTTTGTCGGCCCCTGCTATAAACAAATTTTAACATACCGGAAGGTGAAGAGGGTCACCAAATAAGCTCTACGCATTTTGTGGCCAAAGCCACCTCTGGGGGGGTCCTGGACTGATGGTTACATAAGGATAACCAAGTACATCTTTGGTAAATGTGATGTGTATTTGTATTTACATTGTTATACTTTGTTATTGTATAAATGTACTGTTTTTGTTTTATAGATTGAAATATAGATTCTGATATGTATTTCCCCTGATGAAGCGGCCTTGGCTGCGAAACACGTAGAGCTCATTGACGACCCTCTTCTCTCTTTCCTTTACGTGAAAAATTAATTTGTTTGTAGCATTATACACGGTCCATTTTGGGACTGGGCAGTTGATTGTCTTGATTTGACTTAACTGCAATAAGCGTGTAGAGAGCTGGATATTTGTTTAGGGTTCACTTATAATGACTCAGAATCCTTTTTTTTCCCCCCTTTTTAATATGTGTTTTATGTATACTTTTTTTTTTATATCATGTAAAAATAAAAATATATATGTTGATATGTGGTTGTCATTTGTTTGATACCTGGTGCCTTAAAAGCCCAAATGCTTGAAGAGTAACGCCACCTATGTTGAGGGAAAAAAAGCATTCCCCTCTGGGTGATCTATGGAAAGTGGTGTTTGGTGCACTTCAATTTGAGTATTCACTACACAGACACACTCCATGGATACACTATAATATACTGCAATGAAATATACGGTGTTAAACTTGCAGTAACGCACAGAACTATATGGCGTTAAGCTTGCAGTAATGCACAGAACTATATGGCGTTAAACTTGCAGTAACGCAATGAAATATACGGCAGTAAACTTGCAGTAACGCAATTAAATATACAGAGTTAAACTTGCAGTAACGCATAGAAAAAAATGGTGTTAAACTTGCAGTAATGCACAGAACTATATGCCATTAAACTTGCAGTAACACACTGAACTGTACAGTGTTAAACTTGCAGTAACGCAACTGAAATTTACTGCACTAAGCGTGCAGTAATGCCCAGGAATGTACTGTGTTAAACGGCTTGTAACACACTTAAATATACGGCGTTAAACTTGCAGTAATGCACTGAACTGTATGGCGTTAAACTTGCTGTAACGCAACTGAAATATACAGCGTTAAACTTGCAGTAACGCACTGAAATGTTCTGCGTTAAATGGCACGTAACACACTGAATTATACGGCGTTAAACTTGCAGTAACACAATAAAATATACTGTGTTAAACAGTCATTACATTCACACTAATGTAAAGATGAATGGTTGCACTACACACACACACACTGAACTATCCCTAAATGCACACTAAACTGATATTCTGCACTGACAATAGAATCAGAATAGCACACTAGCTGTCTAATAGCACTGAACAGTGCCCTGTTCTATCACACTACAAATGTCCGCTGTGGAAAGAATACTTTTATAGTGTGGGGCGGGATTAAGAGCAATGAGCCATGATTGAATACAGTCATCATGACAGCGTCCAATCAAGGCTCTGACAGTGCTCTGTGCCCTGATTGGGCCAAGCTTTCATTGCTTTAGTCAATCGGGGCTTTCAAAGCACTGTGCGACGGTGCAGTGCATTGTGGTTGTTCGTCGGGCCGAACAAATGGTCGAACGTCCTGATAACTTGGTTGTTCGGCGAACATGCGAACAGCCAATGTTTGGCATGAACCGTTCGCCCATCCCTTTGGTGCGCTACACTGAACTAAGTGTTCACTAAAGGTGGAGTCGTGCACGTGAGTGATGATGTCATCAAGCGCGTCGTTTTGCCAGTTCCTTTTTGCAGTCAGCACTTGTTTGCAACTCCTGCAGGTTGGTGCAGCCAGTGTTCCTGCCTTTAAGATCTAACAAGTGCACAGCATGTATACTGAGGCCACTTGGTCATAGGAATGACTGCCACGACATTGTTTGGCTGTGACTACACTCCTCTCAGCTGTGTGGCCGCTCCCTACAAGGTATAAAAGGCCTACAGACCCTCAGCAAGCCATGGCTGTAGCCAGGCAGAGAGGTGGGGGAATGGATAAATGGGGTTTGGTGTTTTTTTTTTTTAACAGCCCATAAACTCCCCTCAATGTTATCCTATGTGTCCATGCACACATGGACGTTTTTGGATGTTTATCAGCAGTGGAGTTTATGGGCTATCTTCTGAACGCCATAAAATCGCGTTCAGGAGTCATTTTTCGGACCACAAAAAACGCTCAAAAACGTGGCTCACCAGCGGTTTTTAATGTTTTTGATCCATTAAATTTTTTTATTTTTTTTTAAACGCGAACGTGGTAAAATGCTGATAAACGTTATTGCAAAAACGTTGAAAGCTACTTTTATAACGTTATTTTAACGTCTAGTGTGCATGGAGCCTAATAACTTCAACAAAAGCTAATTGGAGTCAGTAGTTTGCACATCTGGAGTCCAATTAATGAAATTAATTTGGAGGTGTAGTTTCTAACTACTTTTGATTGAAAAAACACACTCAAACATTTTAAGACTGCCATTCATAAGCATTAGCTGATGTGAACCTTGCGTGCAAAAAAAAAAAAGAGCTCTTTGAAGGCATATGATCAAGAGTAGTTGATCTGCATAAGGCTGGAAAGGGATACAAAGCAATCTCAAAGTCTCCATCCATCAGTTGACAAATTTTCTATAAATGGAGACAGTTTAGTACTGTGGCTACTTCAAGAAGTGGGTGCCTGGCCAAGAAGACTCCCAAGGCACAACCCAAAATCCTCACTGAGGTAAAGAAGAACCCACAGTTAATAGCTAAAGGCTTGAAGACATCACTGAAATTGGCAAACATCCCTTGCTCATGAGTCTACCATACTTAAAGTGGCTGTAAACCCACTTTAATAAAAAAAAAAAAAACTAACACCTGCAAGATAAAGGCATAATGAGCTAGTATGCATAGTATACTAGCTCATTATGTTATACCCACCTGAGATCGAAGCTCTCGCTGCGGTGCCCGTACACCGCTCCGACGGCCGACATCACTCCCGGGGGTTACTTCTGGCTATCACAGTTCCGGCGCTGTGATTTGGCCGGAGCCGTGATGATGACACTCCCTCGCATGCCCTCAGTAAAGGCACACTCACTAAAGCAACGGCCCATACGTGCCATTGCTTCAGTTTGTGTCAGTGCGCATGAGCCGATGACCGTGCAGGTTTAGGAGATATCCTGGGTGGCTACAGGTAAGCCTTATTATAGGCTTGACTTTGAACAGGAAAGATTTTCATAGCAGAACACCACAAAAGGGATGCTGCTGCAGAATACTCAGCACTATGTAAAGTGCAAAAAGTACACAGCTTTCCCACAGTGATTTATGATTTAAGTTTAGCAATATATACTACAGGATAATGTCATGTCTGGCTTTAGAAAAAGAAAATGCGCCTTTTGGAGTGGTCCAGTCAGAGCCCAGACCTTGACCCCCATAGAGATGCTGTGGAATGACCTCAAGAGAGCTGGTCACACTGTTCACAAAGATGTCTGAGCTGAATAGGGGCGGAGCGTTCAAGCAAGAAGTGAGGTTGGGTTTTGCTTGAGCAGATACCTTAAGGGGCCAGTAAATCCAAATGTATTTGTATGCGATTATTACTTCTAGTGCACCAGTTGTAGTCAGAGGCGTAGCTTGAAGCTTGTGGGCCCCCATGCAAAAGTTGACTTGCCCCCCCCCCCACTACTTCCAGCGTGCGTGCAGATACATTCACTGACCGCCAAGATACTCAGTGGCTTAAGAGTTTTGAGGTCCTCTTTACATCAGAGGGCAGGGATCACCGCTGGAGAATCAGAGGACAGGGACCCCTGGCAGGTCACTTGGCAGAGCTCCTTTCCCATCCTATCACTGTATACAGCCCATACACACACACACACACACACACACACACACACACACACACACACACACACACACACAGCTCTGTTACCATTCCATATTGCCAGCACACAGCACAGATACTTCCCCATCCTGAGCTGTTCTCTCCTCGTGCTCCTCTCCATTCAGGAAATGGCTCACGGGCTTCTCCCCAGCCAATGGGAACAGAGAGGTGTTGACTGTGGAAGGCACAGTAGAAGCCCAGTACTGGAGAGTGGCTGTGGGGCCCTAGGGCAGTTCGGAGCTGGATTTTGTGAAGGATATGATAATGTGACAGGGAGGCTGCAGGTGCCCCCCGGAGCTAGGGGCGGAGTTGCGATTGTGACCCCCTGCAACCCTTTATGCTACGCCCATGGTTTTGGCGCAATATCATATAAGTGCAAAATTTGCGCCTATTAATAAAGGTGGCAATATTTTATGGAGATGCACTGTGAAGGAATGTTTTTGTCCTCTTTGAGCAAATTGACGAAGGGCCAGTTCACACCATAAAAACTTAGTCCGGGTGCGTTCCAGATGCATTTCAGTCTGCACGTTTTCGATGCATTTCTGTGTGTTTTTGATGCTTGCCAGTGTATTATTTCCCCTCTTTGTTTCTTCACCTTAAATAGGGATGTGTGCGTTCCAGTGCGTTTTTGGTGCATTCCAGTGTGTTTTTTTACCGCGTTCCAGTACAGTTGCAGAAAACATGCAACATGTTCTACTTTTTTTTCTGGTACTGGAACACAGTGAAACTGACCTCGCTGATGTGAACTATGCCATTGGAAACCATATTACCTACTATCCATGCGTTTCTGAAGCAGAAAAAATGCACTGGACTGCATGTGGTCTGAACTGGCCTGAAGTAAGAAGGAGTGTATCTAATCTATCTTAAAAAAAATAGTAACTGAAGACTAACAATACTAGGGGAGGAAGAAGGAGGAGAGAGAGAGACATCACCAGGAAAGGAAGGAGGAAAGTGAAAGCATGAGAGATCCTGCTCTTAAAGTAACCCTGCTTTTAAAGGGGAAGGAAGGCACGAGTCGAGGAGAGACTGCACACAAATAAGCACATGAAAGACTGTGTTGAAGTTTTCACAATATAATTTTTTAAATTTTCACTTATATTATCAAAAAAAAAAATGTTAAGTTAGTATTGCACATATAGTTTCTCACAAAAGTGAATACACCCCTGACATTTTTGTAAATATTTTATTATATCTTTTCATGTGACAGGACTGAAGAAATTACACTTTACCACTTTACTACAATGTAAAGTAGTGAGTGTACAGCTTGTATAACAGTGTAAATTTGCTGTTCCCTCAAAATAACTCAACACACAGCCATTAATGTCTAAACCGCAGACAACAAATGTGACTACAACCCTAAGTGAAAATGTCCAAATTGGGCCCAAAGTGTTAATATTTTGTGTGGCCACCGTTATTTCCCAGCACCGCCTTAACCCTTTTCGGTATGGAGGTCACCAGAGCTTCACAGGTTGCTAATGGAGTCCTTTTCCACTCCTCCATGAAGACATCACAGAGCTGGTGGATGTTAGAGACCTTGCGCTCCTCCACCTTCCGCTTGAGGATGCCCCACAGATGCTCAATAGGGTTTAGGTCTGGAGACAGGCTTGTCCAGTCCATGACCTTTACTCTCAGCTTCTTTAGCAAGGCAGTGGTCGTCTTGTAGGTGTGTTTGGGGTCCTTATCATGCTGGAATACTGCCCTGTGGCCCAGTCTCTGAAGGGAGGGGATCATGCTCTGCTTCAGTATGTCAGAGTATAGTTGACATTCAGGGTTCCCTCAATGAACTGTAGCACCCCAGTGCCGGCAGCACTCATGCAGTCCCAGACCATGACATTCCCACCATCATGCTTGACTGTAGGCAAGACACATTTGTCTTTGTACTCACCTGGTTGCCGCCACACACGCTTAACGCCTTCTGAACCAAATAAGTTTATCTTGGTCTCATCAGACCGCAGGACATGGTTCCAGTAATCCATGTCCTTAGTCTGCTTGTCTTCAGCAAACTGTTTGTGGACTTTCTTGTGCATCATCTTTAGAAGAGGCTTCCTCCTGGGACAACAGCCATGCAGCCCAATTTGATGCAGTGTGCAGCGTATGGTCTGAGCACTGACAGGCTGCACTCATATGTCTGTCCCTGATTTCGAGGGACTGTCCCTGATTTAGAACAATGTCCCTCTGTCCCTCTTTCCTATTCATTTGTCCCTCATTTTGGTCTGATCTATATAGTTGTATATAAAATGCACTTTTTTATCTTTGAAAAGTGTTTCCCAGTGCATCCAATTTCTAAATTGCTGCATTTTGTAAATTTAAAAAAACAGAATAATTGAATAATAGTGGTAATAAAAGAATTTGTGGGCTTAACTAATCATTTTTTTTTTGTATAATTCTCCTTTAAGGGAGCATGGCAGGGGGTGTGTCCTATGCCTACATATTTTCCTAGTAGGTGTCCCTCGTTCCCATCTCAAAAAGTTGGGAGGTATGTGAATGTCTGTGGAAAATCACACAATAGGTGGGCTGTTTGTCTCTGTTTATTTTTGTGAGGGAGGGTGGGCGAGCAGCAGGTTTTCAAATACTCACTCTCACACTACACTGTAGTGTACTTAACTCACCCCATACACAGAACATTGTACACAGTACACAGTTATGGCCATGTAAGAAGCCTCTGCTGTCAGCTGTGTCATTTACTATCTCTACCATGTCCACAGTCTCTGACTGTCTCCTGTAGTATTTTCTGCAGTCTCTGATCATCTCCTGTATCATGTCTGCGGTCTCTGACCATCTCCTGTATCATATCTGCAGTCTCTGACCATCTCCTGTATCATATCTGCGGTCTCTGACCGTCTCCTGTAGTATGTCCGCAGTCTCTGACCGTCTTCTGTAGTATGTCTGCAGTCTCTGACCGTCTCCTGTAGTATGTCCGTCGTCTTTGACCGTCTCCTGTAGTATGTCCGCAGTCTCTGACCGTCTCCTGTAGTATAAAGCAAAACACATACAGCGCTGGTAAAGAATATAAACCACACCATGAATATACTATATATAAAGTGCTCTGTGCAATATTGCTAAACATAAATCCATACATACCATAGGTAGTGAATATTAGTATACACTGAATGCAATACACAGATCAGCTGCTACTTGCCAATAAACCACATACATTAAGTGCAAATTTCAATAAATACGCAATCAGTGCTACCCAATTACTAGTGAAATATATATTGTGTACTAACAAAGTTAGAGTAATATCGTGCTGATAAATAGTCCTAAATAAGTACCATCAGCTGGGGTACTACACAAGGCTCTTAATAGCAGTCTCACTGGAAAGCAAACAGCATCTCTTCAGCCTGCGCTGTCAATCAATCACCATGGATGTTGTAAAGTGATGCCTCTAATGTAGATACTGATATAAATGGCTGATGTTCATAACAGATAAGTCCTATACTTGCGGATGTTGACCCCAAAAAAAGAGAGAAAGGCAATATGGTGAAGTATTGTGGAGCTAAAAAATCACTTGCGCATCATGGCGCTACTCACAGAATCCACGGTTGCAATCAGGCATGTCAGAAAACTTCCGCGCTCGCCACTTGCAGCGTGTGTTCCACAGAAACAGGAAGAAGCGTCACTGGTTAGACGTGAGACGGATGTTTCGTCAACGCGTTTCGCCCCTCCCCCAGGGCGTCATTTATTGAATTTTGCACTTTATGTATGTGGTTTATTGACAAGTATTAGTACTTTTTTACAGCAGCGATAACATATTTATTATTTAATTAACTGTCGCTAGCGCTGCTTTATTCACATATTTTCTGTCTCCTGTAGTATGTCTGCAGTCTCTGACCGTCTTCTGTAGTATGTCTGCAGTCTCTGACCGTCTCCTGTAGTATGTCCGCGGTCTCTAACCGTCTCTTGTAGTATGTCTGCAGTCTTTGACCGTCTCCTGTATCATGTCTGCAGTCTCTGACCATCTCCTGTATCATGTCTGCGGTCTCTGACCATCTCTTGTATCATGTCTGCGGTCTCTGACCATCTCTTGTATCATGTCTGCAGTCTCTGACCATCTCTTGTATCATGTCTGCGGTCTCTGACCATCCCATGTATCATGTCTGCAGTCTTTGACCATCTCCTGTATCATGTCTGCAGTCTCTGACCATCTCCTCTCCCACCCTTTCGTTCTCTTTCCCTTTTTCCCTCTCTTCCTTCTCTCTCCAGCCCTCTTTCATTTCAGACTCTATTTAACATGCTTCTCTGGAAGACATAAAGACCAAGCAGAACTGATCTTGTCTTGTGGAGAACTTTGTGTTCCGATTCTCTCCACTGTTGACATTCCTGGAGTGGAAACTTGTCAGGCTGATACAGGGGTGTTTGTTTATCCTGCTTTATGGTTGCTGGTTTTGACTCCATGGCTATTAAAGCCAAAGTCCTGAGATACAGGGGTGTCAATAACTCACTTACCCTTACCCTCCTTAAAAGATGCTGCATCTGTCCCCCGGTGCCTCTAACACTGAGAACCGAGCGAACGAACACCGCCAATCGCTCAGTTCTCACAGCTCCATGAGCCGGGTGCCAGTCCAGGGATCTGGGCGAATCCCGACTCTATGGTTTTGATAATGTCCGAGCAGGCCCGGACTGGCCATAGGGCACACTCGGCACTTGCCCGGTGGGCCGGGGCTGCCAGGCCACATGTCCTGGTAAGGCCAAAGTAGCTGGGCTGCTCTTTGAGCCCGCGCCGCTCACCTGGCCTCTCCGCGGCCGAGTTCTGTTCCGCCGCCAGACCGGGGGGGCGGATACTACAGGTCAGGTGATCTGTGACCATGGCGCGGGAGGGGATCTGGAGACGACACCGGACCAGAAAGAAGGTAAGCTCCCTGTGTGCCTAAATAGGAGGAATGGCGGGGCCGCTGCATTGCAGAATCAATCTCTCTATCTTCCTCTTGCAGCCTTTTCTCCTCCTCTCTCCCACATGCATTCAGAGGTTGCAGGAGGAAAATGGAGAGATTGATTCTTCTATATCCTTCTATCCAGCTACTTTCTGCTGCCCCTCCTGTGCTCTCCACTCCCCCCCCCCAGTGCTCTCTGACCCCCCTGCGCTTCTAGGTCCCCCCCATGTGCTCTCCACCCCCCCAGTGCTCTCCAGCCCCCCCGTGCTCTCCCCCCCCGCTCTCCAATGATCCAGCCCCCCAGTGCTCTCCAGCCCCCCAGTGTTCACAGCTCCCCCCATGCTCTCAGGCTCCCCCCCAGTGCTCTCAGACCCCCGTGCTCTCAGCTCCCCCCCAGTGCTCTTAGCCCCCCCATGCTCTCAGACTCCCCCCCGTGCTCTCAACTCCCCCCATACTCTCAGGCTCCCCCCAGTGCTCTAAGACCCCCCCCCCCCGTGATCTCAGCTCCCCCATGCTCATAGGCTCCACCCAGTGCTCTCAGCTCCCCCCATGCACTCAGTCCCCCCCCCGTGCTCTCAACTCCCCCCCATGCTCTCAGGGTCCCCACAGTGCTCTCAGCTCCCACCCCCATGCTCTCATGCTCCCTCCCGTGCTCTCAGCTCCCCTATGCTCTCAGGCTCCCCCCAGTGCTCTCAGCTCCCCCCATACTCCCAGCCCCCCCGTGCTCTCAGCTCCCCCATGTGCTCTTCACCCCCCCATAGTGCTCTCCCCCCCTGTGCTCCCCAGCCCCCCATGCTCTCAGTTCCCCCCCACCCATGTGCTGTCCACCCCCCCCAGCGCTCTCTGACTTCCCCCAGTGCTCCCCACCCCCCTGTGATCTTTGCCCCCCCCATGCTCTCAGCTCGCCCCTGTGTGCCCTCAGCTTATCCCCATGCTCTTCAGCCTCCTAGTGATCTCAGGCCCCGTGCTCCCAGGCGCCCCCCCCTGTGCTCTCTGCCACCCATGCTCTCCGGCCCCCTTATGCTCTCCAGCCCCCCCCACATGCCCCCCGACAATCCCCTTCACTCCCCCACGCTCGCCAGACCCCCCATGCTCTCTGCCATCCCCTCATGCTCTCCGACCCCCCCTGTGCTCATTCCTGGTCCCCCTCGCCTCCGTTAGGATAGAAATTGGGGAAGGGGCCAGTAAATATGCTGTGGGCTACTCAGTCAAAAATGCCCAGGTCTATTTTTTCTCCCAGTCTGGGCCTGTGTCCGAGCCTGGACCGACTCTGTGACGTCAGCAGAGAGCAGACTTCAGCCCGCTCTCTCCTGAAAATGGGTCACAGGAGTGCAAAACAAACGGCACTCCTGTGATCCACAGGAGAAGTACAGCCAAACGAGCTTTAAAGCAAGGAAGCCAACCTTCAGAAAGGTGTACCATCATTTGTGGAGAGCCTTTTTCACCTGGTGTGGTACCATCAAGGGACAGATTTCAGCCTTGGCCATTTTGTTTCAGAGAACCATCACGTCTCATTCCTTGGTAAAAGCCTTTCTGCAGGGTGTTACATGGATTGTTCTGCTTGAACAGCATCCCTTGTCTCTGCGGGTCTCTGTGGGACTTCTCCTTTTGAACCTCTCTGATAGATTCCCTTGTCGCTTCTTACACATAAGGTTGTCTTTTTGCTTGCCCTTACTTTCCTGCAAGAAACCTTTCCTTTTTCATCACCAGGATAAGGTACTGTTGAGGCCTCAGTCCTCTTTCTTACCTAAGGTGGTTTCTTCCTTTCACTTGAACCAGGACATTGCGTTACCACCTTTTTGTCCTAATCCTAATGAGAAGGGGCTTTGCTGGAGGATGTTGATCAATATATTCGAGTTTATCTGAAGTCTACATTTTTTTTCCAACAGTCTAAGTTCCTGATTGTTATGTGAGGGTCCTTGCAAGGTTCCTTCTCTTGGAGTACATTCCAGGAGATGCCTTCCCTCTTGTCTGTTCCTCATTATCTGCTACAAAATTGAGGCTTAGCTGAGCTTGGAAGGAGTATGCCTGGGTGGGGATTTCTGACTATTTTTGGCCAGTGTCCTTTCATTTGAAAGCGGCAGCATAAACCAATTGCTCATGAATATGAAGTCCTATATGTCCTGTGATGTACTCCAAGAAAAGAGTTTTACAGGTAAACCAAATTAATTTTCAGATATTTTATACATGAGGGGGTAAATTTGAATGTTCACTAGTTTTTCCCATTAGGGGAGTTTTCTAAATGGTGCCAGCTGTATTCATACAGCATTGCAGGATTTGCAAGGCTTTTGCACTATTAAAATAATGTCAGGTCCTAGAAACTGAAATTGGTTTTGTATGCAGTAATCATAACTGGTCACAAGGTGGAGCTGCTGTTTGCTCAGTCTGGCACAGCAGGGCTCTATTACTGCTTGCAGTTGAATATCAGCATCAGTTTGCATGAAAGCTGTAAACACCTAAAGTGGTAGTAAAGGCTTTTTTTAAAGCGGAGTTCCACCCATTCAAAAGTCAGCAGCTACAAAAAGTGTAGCTGCTGACTTTTAATAAACAGACACTCACCTGTCCCACGGTCCAGTGATGTGGCCGCTGAAGCCTTGCTTCTCTCCCCCACCTCTCTGCGGCACCGGCATTGCAAGTGTGGGCGCCCCGCATGTGGCTTCACAGCTGGGTGCGCACTGCGCTTGCGCGAGCCGCGCCGTGCGTTGTGAATGGCCGGACAATCTTCTGGGACCTGTGATGTGTCCCAGAAGATTGCAGGGAGGGAGGGGGGAGAGGTGAACTTCTGCTCGGGGCCGCGGCGCTAGGAGAGGAAGTGGGAGCTGGGTATCTGTGAAAACTAGGTACCCGCACCCCCCAAAAAAAAATGACATGCCAAATGTGACATGTTGGGTCACAAGTACTTAAAGCAGAAGTTCCATGTTTGGGTGGATCTTTGCTTTACATAAACACCTACAGGTAAGCCTATAATAAGACTTACCTGTAGGTACAGTAAATATCTCCAAAACATGAGCCATGTAGGAGATATTTACTTTAGCAGTGCCAGTGACATCAATGGCGCGTGCACACTGTGCTCTTAATGGACAGCGTGCCGTCCATAGAGAGAGCTGTGCCATGGCTGTGACACCCTTGCGCATGCACGAGAGTGACGTCATCGTGGCTCGCCCAGTCAAACGGCGGCTGCCCACGAACCTGAAAGGAAGACTGGGTAAAGATGGAAGCCCTGTCAGTGGTGACAATGCACTGCTGGAAGTCTTTGTTTTCAGGTAAGTCTTTCATAATGTGCTAGTATGCGATACATACTAGCACAATATGACATAAATTTGCAGTGTTTTTTTTTTTTAAGTTTACTACCACTTTAAAATGGTTGGAAACCTAGTTACACCACTTGTACCTACAGGTAAGCCTATAATAAGGCTTACCTGTAGGTACTGTAAATATCTCCTAAACCTGTACGGTTTAGGGGATATTTACCATATACCCTTGTGCCGACGTTATCGGCGCATGCGCACTGAAGAAAAGGGCCACTCGTGCCGTTTCTTCAGCAGCCATGCCATGACCGGCGGAGTGACGTCATCGTGGCTCCGACCAATCACCGCCATGGAGCATGCGAACCCAGAAATAACTCCGGGAGACATGTCTCTGGTCACAGCGGTGTGTGGGGCGCTGCAACAGCTTTCAATCTTTGGGAACTATTTCATAATGAGCTGGTATTCCATGCTAGCTCATTATGCCTTTGTCTTACAGGGGGTTTTTTTTTCGGGTTTACAACCTCTTTAACCGGGTCAATACAGGGCATTTTCACCCCCTTCCTTCCCAGACCAATTTTTAGTTTTCAGTGCTGTTGCACTTTGAACGACAATTGCGTGGTCGTGCAACGTTGTACCCAAACAAAATTGACGTCCTTTTTTCCCCCACAAATAAAGCTTTCTTTTGGTGGTATTTGATCACCTCTGCGGTTTTTATTTTTTGCGCTATAAACAAAAGAAGAGCGACAATTTTGAAAAAAACACAGTATTTTTTACTTTTTGCTATAATAAATATCCCCATTTTTAAAAAAAAAAAACAATCTTTTTCCTCAGTTTCGGCTGATACGTATTCTTCTACATATTTTTGGTAAAAAAAAATCGCAATAAGCGTATATTGATTGGTTTGCGCAAAAGTTGGGATAGATTTATGGCATTTTTTTTTAAAAATTATTTTATTTTTTTTTTTTTACTAGTAATAGTGGCAATTGCAAATTTTTTCCATGACTGCGACATTATGGCGGACACATCGGACACTTTTGACACATTTTTGGGACCATTCACATTTATACAGCGATCAATGCTATAAAATTGCATTGATTACTGTGTAAATGTGACAGGCAGTGAAGGGGTTAACCACTAGGGGGCGGGGAGGGGTTAAATGTGTTTCCTAGGGAATGCTTCTAACTGTAGGGGGAGGGGACATACAAGGGGAGGAGACCAATCAGTGTTCCTCCGTTCTGGGAACACAGATCGCTCTCCTCTGAGCTGACAGGACGTGGATCTCTGTGTTTACACACAGAGATCCACGGTCCGGCCCGGTTAACGGGCAATCGCGCGTGCCCGGCGGACATTGCGGCCGCCGGGCACACGCACCGGGACCTGAGCAACGCGGCGGCGCGCGCCCCCTAGGCGGCCGGGATTCCCAGGACGTCATATGACGTCCACCCAGGATGGGAGATCCCATCCCAGGACGTCATATGTACTTACGCGGATAGGGGAGTGGTTAAGGAGGTATTAAACCAAAAGCAAACATTTATTACATTGCAGCTTACCAATTCTTGAATGTGATGGCTGCATTATGTTTCCTTTTGGAGGCTTTCTTTTATTTTCACCTGGTGATCCTGCCAGTAAATCTGTTTTTCAATAGAACAAGCTGTCCTGCAAATGGTAGCAGTTATCCCAAAGGAAAAAAATGGAGTTTGGCTTCAATTTGTTAGTGTATCTACTGCTAAGTACATCTAATAATCCCCTTCCCCCAGATTAACAACACTGTTGTCCAAAGGTGCCCTGAGCTCCTTCATCAGTTGAGGCACCCCAATACAGATGGTGGGTTACTGGCTAGATCACCAGGTGAAAACAGAGGAAAAAATGCTTAAAAAAATAATGCAGTCACCACATTGGTGGATTGGTAAGCTTATTTACATTACATTTTTGATTTTGAGTTTATTACTGATGGTAAACTTTGTACCCAATATGATTAGCAATAACAGAACTATGTCTGTGCAGAAAAATCAGCTTTATCATTTAATTTTATCGTACTATGTACCACATACTCATTCACATAGGAGGGAGCTTCCAGATTCCAATTAGCCCCCTGCCCACAGACCCCCACAACCTCCGTCCAAGGTTGTGGGGAAGAGGCCCTTGTCCTCCTCAACATGGAGATAAGGTGCTTTGTGTTGGGGAGCCCCTCTACCCCAAAGCACCCTCCCCATGTTGAGGGCATGTAGCCTGATATGGTTCAGGAGGGGGGGAGGGCACTCACTCTTCCCTTTTCTGGCCTGCCAGGCTGCATGCTCGGATCTGGTATGGATTTTGGGGGACCCCACACCAATTATTTAAAACATTTTTGGCATGGAATTCCCCTTAAAATCTGTACCAGACCTGAAACGGCCTGGTATGGATTGGGGGGGGGGGGGTGGCACACTGTTTTTTTTTTCAATTTTTTTATTGCTGGCAGTTGTTTAGCTTTTATTCAGCAGTCAGTGGGGAACCTGCCCCTTAACAACCAGCTATTCACTGGTTGTTAAGGACGCCAGCGGGCCGCCCGCTCCTTAACAAAAATGCTACCGCTCCTAAACACTGCAAAAATGCTGCCAAAAATGCTAAATATTAGCGTTTTTAACCAGCTTTTTGTTATCAGCAGTTTTTGCGTGTCTAGTGTGCAGGGAGCCTAACTGTTTGAATTACTGCTCCAAATACACATTTGGGGTCAATAAGCAGTAAAACCTGGATGGGACTGGTAGCCCTGCGGCCTGCACCTTTAACAGCATTAAGGCTTTGATTGCTCACCTTTCCTCCTGCAAATGCTAGATGTCTGGCTGTCAGTCTAAACATCCTTAGCTAAATAATGTCAGTCATTGACCCAGATCAAGTACTCAAATAAGGAGATTTGACTTTGATCTGACACTTCTGACCTGTATATTTCTTGGGGGTCAAAAACATAAAACTTATTAAACCAGTGGGCTTAATAAGTTGCCATTTTCAAGACAAGATCATCAATAAAATCCTTACATTTCTCACCAGAGAGATTTCCTTTAAACTCCAAGCCCAGGTCCCCCATGGTGTATGTTTTGCTTTATTTACTTTTATACTTGCCTTGTTCAGTTGTCTTCAGGTCAGCCACATGGCACACTGGGTCCTCTTCCTATTAGCCTCTTCTCTAGTGTGGGGCATTTCTCTGTTGATGCAGGGAGCAGTGATGACCTTGACGCTGCTCTCTTCTTTAACCACTTCAATACCAGGCACTTAGACACCTTCCTGCCCAGGCCAACTTTCAGCAATTTGAATGACAATTGCGCGGTTATACAACACTGTACCCAAACAAATTTTGTTCCCACAAATAGAGCTTTATTTTGGTGGTATTTGATCACCTCTGTGTTTTTTATTTATTGCACAACAAAGAAAAAAAAACAGAAAATTTTGAAAAGTTTCTGTTAAAATTTTTTGTAAATAAGTAAGTTTTCTTCTTCAATGACGGGCACTGATATGGCTGCACAGACGGGCACTGAAAAGGCGGCACTGATGGGCACAGATGAGGTGGCACCAATGAGGTGGCACTGACGGGCACTGATGATGGGCACTGATAGGTGGCACTGATGGGCACTCGTAGGCGGCACTGATGGGCACTCATAGGTGGCATTGATGGGTACTTATAGGTGGCACTGATGATGGGCACTGATAGGTGGCACCAATGGACACTGATGGGTGGCACTGATGACACTGATTGGTGGCACTGATGACACTGGTGGGTGGCATTGCTGGGCATCACTGATATATAATGGTGCCAGTCAGTGCCCATTTGTGGGCACTGATTGGCACAGATTGGCACACATGTGGCTGGCCATGAGGTAGATACCTGGCCATTCACATGTTGCCCCCTTCCCTGGTGGTCCTGTCGACTTCCCTGGTGGTCTAGTGTGGGTTCCAAGGGGGGGCTGCACTGGTAAACAATCAGCACAGATCCCCCCTGTCAGGAGAGCCGCCGATCGTCTCTCCTCTACTCGTGTCTGTCAGACGCGAGTGAGAAAAAGCCGATCAACGGCTTTTTCTATTGACATCGTGATCAGCCGTGATTGGACACGGCTGATGACGTGGTTAAGAGCCTCCGCCGGAGGCTCTTTACCAAGATCGGTGGAGCGGTGTGTCAGACTGACACACCGCTCCACCGATCGCCGCGATGCGTGCCCCCGTGGGTGTGCTGCAGCTGTTTTTCTGCTGGACGGTATTTGACGCCCAGTAAGGATAACTGAACCACCGCCCGGCCGTCATTCTGCTATAGGCCGGGCGGGAAGTGGTTAATACATTAAGGATGAATATATATAAATCCATAACATTTCTCCTTTGGATAAAGCTCTTTTAAAGTTACCACTGCGCCAATGTCTAGCAGTTTTTTATGGCCCAAAATTTAAGACCCCTGGGTCCCCTGTTGTGGTGTACATGAAAATATTTTTAAACAAAGTGACTTCTGAAGCCCATTTTGATGTTATGTTATGCGTAAATATCTCTCTCTCTGCACATCTCAGCCTGGAGCCCGCGACGATGTCAGCATGATGAAATGCGTAGAGAGTGGCCTGGGAATGGCTACATGGAGCTCATCTAGTGCTGATGGGGTCATCCACCCCATCAGCACTAGAAAACGATTTTTAAAGTGATGCATGTGGTAAATCTTTTTTGATCACGTAAGTGTTACTTTATTTGGGTTTTATCAACAAATATCGCAGTGGGCACTATACCAGACTTTATTGTCTTTTGAATATTGACCTGCACAGATCCACCTGCCTACCACCTAAACTGTGATTACTGGAACCTTGGGGAGGATAGCAGGACCTTTGAGGAGAAACCAGCTAGTTGAAGTGAAGATCAGTGTTTCTCAACCTTTTTTCGGTCAAGGCACCCTGTTAAATTCTCCACAATCTTGAGACACTCATTTCTAAAATGTCAAAAACGAAACAAAGTTTTACACAATGAAGCAGCATCCACACATGTAGGACACCCAACGTTCTAGGTGATTTATTCTTACAAAGTAAATACACCTTTGCACTGGTACTGATTAGTATTCTAATGTCTCTCTTCTCCCTTCATTTTCTATATCTCATTCAGCTAATGTGACCCCGGAGCTGATGGAGAAGGAGAGGGTCAAGCAAGGATGCTGTGCAGGTGCCCAAAGTCCTCATTATCAACCAATGAAGTCATTGGTCTTTAGGATGCTGATAGCTAGAAGGTTGTAATGGTGCACAATGAAAATCTGTGGCTTTGTGTAACTAAAAAGTAGGCTTGTTCTACCCACAGGCTTGTATACAAATTTTGGGCAATTTCTAGGCATTTTGCCAAGGCACCCCTAAAGAAACCTGAAGGCATAGACTTGATCACGGACATGTGTGGACATTTTTTAGTAATCGTTGTTGTGGATTGTATGTGTTTGATACACTACTGTGATTCATTTATTAAGTAATAATAATTGAGTATAGCTCAGCACATTTATATTTAATTCATGGATTTTTTTTTTTGCTTGCAGCTTTTGCATATATATAACTGGTGCACAGAATAATTTCAGACAATAAATGAGGGGTGCCATTGCAATGTGCTCTTAGGGGGCAGGCCCATGAATCCCCATCATTTAAAACAGGGGTCTCCAAACTACGGCCCTCCAGCTGTTGCGGAACTACGCATCCCATGAGGCAATGTAAAACTCTGACATTCACAGACATGACTAGGCATGATGGGAATTGTAGCTCCTGAACAACTGGAGGGCCATAGTTTGAAGACCCCTGATTTAAAACATGTCCTTAGTCTTCTGCTAGGTGTCATTCTACTAGAAAGACAGAGGACATCTTGTGGCACAATAGAGGTACTGCAAGGGGTGGCTCCAAAATTGACATGAGTATTGCAGCCTATGTCTCATTGTGGTTTAAAATGTTACTAAACTCACAACAGTAAAATCAGTCTGTATATGCAGTAAAGCAAGCTTGTTATACTCACTGTGGAACCTAAGGGGTTAATCATCTGAATTGAGTTAAAAGGCTGTTTGATCCTGTCTTGTCTGCTCCTCCCCTTCTTTTACTGTTCCCAATCTATCTGCAGATAAGACAGTCTTTGGAGATACTCTACACATGCTCAGTTTGGTGTGTATTGCTAGAGAGGTTTTTTTCTTTCTTGGGAGGGCCAATCAGCACTATCCATTCAGAAGGTCAGGGGTCCTGCAGCCTCGTCGGACCATTAGGGGAGAATGAAAACTCCTCCTACAAGCTTTAACCAGACACTTATAGAAGTCACAAGACTGCTATATACTGCTGATGAGAAAAGGTATTTAGCAGTTTATATTTACTAAAATAATTGCATTTCCATGTTCTGTGTACTGTGGGAGACCAGATATAGCGAATGCAGGTTCCTGGGTTTAGTAACACTTTAACTTGTGAGGGGGCCTATTTTAATGAAAATGAAATGCCTGGAATTGGGCTTTAAAACAATAAAAGGTTTTCTGTTAAAAAAAAAAGCATTTCTATAAAAAAAAAGCACTGAACTTATTCTCTCTGGAGAAGAGACGCTTGAGAGGGGATAGGATTTCAATTTACAAATACCGTACTGGTGACCCCACAATAGGGATAAAACTTTTCCGCGTAAGGGAATTTAATAAGACTCGTAGCCATTCACTAAAATTAGAAGAAAAGAGGTTTAACTTTAAACTGCATAGAGGGTTCTTTACTGTAAGAGCGGTTAGGATGTTGAATTCCCTTCCATGGGCGGTGGTTTCAGCGGGGGAGCATCGATAGTGTAAAAAAACTATTAGATAAGCACCGGAACGACCGCAACATACAGGGATATACAATGTAATACTGACATATAATCACACACATAGGTTGGACTTGATGGTCTTTTTTCAACCTCGCCTACTATGTAACTATGTACTATGTAACTATGTACTATGTAACTATGCAAAAAAGGAAAAGATGAGATATATAGAAATTGTTTCTTTCCATTCATTTTTATTTTTTTTAATCCGTAATGTACAGAAAACAAATTACATCTTGGACACAACACTACTGAAAACGCACAATCACAGATTGTTCTTTCAGGAGATACAATATATACAGATAAATTGTAAACATGTCACTGTTGTCCAGACACGCAGGCACACACACACAGATCACACTGTATAATCAACAAGATTGCAAACCGCCTCATCCACGCGGTGCAGAGGCCCGAGGACAGTAGGGTTACAGTTTGGCAAGATGTCCCGGTGAGACAGTTTACGAGTCAGTGATTTGCTAAGAATGTACATAATAAAGGATTCACTAAGACATTGGAGCTCTTCAGAAAATCTTCATGTATGGTAGAAGATTTTCTTCAACATATGTTGTTCATGGTCTCTGTACTATGAGCTGCAGATGGTAGGAGCAGACAACGGGAACAATTCCTATGCTATCATTCCATTATGAACTGGGAACATAACAGTGTACAGCAGTATTGTCACTGGTTGCAGTTGAGTGTTAGCACAATGGTTGTCCCTTGTTCTGCAGGGATTTAACGTGCATATACAAACCTAAAAACAAAAATGTAATATATTGCGGCTTACTGGTTCCTACATGTGATGGTTGTACTAATTTTTTTTTCAGGATAAGAACATTTTCAGTAAGTACATAAAGTACCTGTTGATTTATTTCAGAAATGCAATGTTAATATCACTTCCTGAGGACTAACGTGGCAGCATAAAACACTCTTGAATTTTTGTGGTAATTACTAGTCCCATCCCTCCACCATGTAATGGAGATGACCACAAAGGCAGGCATGTTTGAAGTCTACCCTGTGTGTTATCTATGACTTCCATAGATAAACTGTAGAAAATAATGTAGACATGAGGGGTCAGGAAGTGTGTTATATGCAAGATCACCAATTGAAAATAAAGAGAAAAAAAGCCTGAAAAATGAAAAAAAAAAAATTAAGCCACCAAATCTAAGAATGGGTAAGTTGCAATATATTACTTTTTTAACTCTTTGTTTTTGGATTTAGAAACTCTTTATAAATATTACACTACTATTATGTTGAGAATTATACTAAAATATCAAACTCATCTACATGTTTCAGTAACTGCAGCAGTTTCCCTTTTAATGATGTATAGTCAATGCATGAGGTGTGCAGCATTATAGAAAATAATGGAAACTGGTTCTTTGTGGTTGCAAGCCTTATGGCCAAATGAAAGCTTAAACCCACAACAGTAAAATCAGTCTGTATATGCAGTAAAGCATGCTTGTTATACTCACTGTGGAACCTAAGGAGTTAATTCCCCATATTGTGTAAAAAGGCCGTTTGATCCTGTCTTCTCCAATCCTCCCCTTTTTCCACAGTCCCCAATCCATCTGCTGATAGTACAGAGCCTTGGAGTCACTCTGCACATGCTCAGTTTGGTGTGTATTGCTAGAGAGTTTTTTTTTTTCTTGGGAGGGTGCATGTGATCAGCACAGGGCCAATCAGCACTGTCTAGACAGAGGGGTCCTGCAGCCTCATAGGACAGTCAAAGTAGAATGAAAACTCCTCCTACAAGCTTTAACCAGTGCTAGGCTGGACACTGATAGGAGTCACAAGACTGCTCTATACTGCTGATGAGAAAAGGTATTTAGCAGTTTATATTTACTAAAATAATTGCATTTCCATGTTCTGTGGGAGACCAGATATAGTGAATGCAGGGTCCTGGGTTTAGTAACACTTTAACTCAAGCCCAATTGTTTTTAGTTTTGGGTTGAGTAGGAAAGGTTAAAATGTCTGTTATTTTTTTATTTTTGGGGGATTGAGGTTGGAGGTTGGAGGTGTAGATTGATATCACAGTCAAGGTATAAATTATACTTAAGTGTACAAGGGCACTAGTTGGTATAGTTGGTAGCACAGCAACAACAGGAGGCCTCTAGGGGTCCTTTAAGGGGAAATCCAAGCCAGTGCACCAGACCAAATACTGAGAGACCATAGGGAGCTGATCTCATCATAAAATGAGACAAGCATGTGTCGGGGATGTCTCTCTTTTTCAGGGCTGAAGATCAATACTGAGTCACTGTTCTTTATCATTTTAAACCTATTCAGGACCAAGACCATCAAGATTCATAACAGCAATTTTTCAACCCCTGATGAGGGAAACCTGTTAGAACCTCTAAAACTGTGTTGGCTTGTCCTTTTAAACCCATGTGATGAAATCACTTCCTCATGGTCTCTCAACATTTGGTGGGTTGCTCTTGTACCTCTAGGTTTTTATTTCTGCTGTGTGATGCCATTTGGTAGATTACCCCTCACTTCCTGTCCCTGTGACACCAGAACAAGTAATGCAGGGTGTAGTTGTCACTGGTAGAGGACGGCCCATATGGACAGCAATAAAAAGTTCACACGTTCTAATCATTCCTCTCTCTAATAAAAATGTGTTTTATGTTAAGGTTGGAAATTAGAATTCAAGTAAAATGAGGACCTAAATGTGTTCAAAGCTCATGAAGGCTAGATGTCCGTGTATACTGAGAGTTTTAGAAAATGCTTCTTCTCCATTAAAATTTTGCATTGCGTGTGCCATTATAATAATTTCATACAATAAATGTATATAGGGTATATATCAGTGGCGGCTGGTGTTTTCTTATTTTGGAGGAGTGGCAAACAATCCACCTGCCGCGCCACCCCCCCCCCCCCTCCCCCGGTCACGGACAGCAGCCCCCCATGGTCAGTCGGCTGGCCGGGTCACGGGGGGGTCATGGACGGCAACCCATCTCGCAGGCAGCATGGCGGGCGGGTGGCTTCTCTCCGGGCTGCTTGTTTCTCTCTCTCCTCCGTGTGCCGTGCGTCTCCTGCCGGTCAATCTGATAGGATCTCCTTTCGGCTAATAGGGTGACAGGTCTCATAACCCGCTTCCTGATTGACCGGTAGGAGATTCAGTGTTACAATAGCGAATATTCATTTGCTATTGTAACACAACTGGGTGGGCTTGGAATGCAGTGCTCTGCTCCCCGAGACCACCCTTTTTTAAGTCTATTAGAGCCTCTGGCTCTAATCACATGCTTCAAAAGAAAAAAAACATTGGAATCCATGCATCCGGCGCCCCCTGCATGTAGATCAGGGGGCCAGACGCATAGATAGGGGGTGGGCAGCACCCATGCGCCCCTAGGGGATGGGTCGCCATGGTATATACTAGTATTACAATGCTGCTTTTTTATGTGTAGGCCTGGACAGAACTTATACAGGCTTCTACAGTGTTATCACTCCAACAATCTACTACACTTGGGGCAGACAAATTGATTATTCTAAAAGGAGCAACCATAGAAGGTTCGAATCTCGGCCAGTTGAATAGGAACCAGCCGAGATTCAAACTATGTATGGGCAGGCTAAATTGTACCCAAGTTGAATACTTGGGTACAACCAGCTTGCTGGATTTTGCATGTGATTATTGCTAGCGGCTTTTATAGCAAGTCCCCGCCATGAGAACACAATGGTTCCAAGGGAGGGATTCCCCTGTCAACAATGGCCGTGGTTGCTGGAAAGAAATTTGCTTGGTCTATTGCCAGCCTTAATATTTACACTTTACTCAGCTGTCTGCAAGCCGGGGCAATCAACTAAAGCAGACTTGGTCAATTTTTTTTTTTTTTTACCACCAAGGAACCCCTAAAATAATTTTCAGATCTCGGGAAACCCTTGCTAAAACCAATTCATTGGGGGGGGGGGTCAATGCAAATAGATGTCCCTTATATTGATGTTCAGTGGAAAGAATGCAACCCTACAGCAGTGGTCGGAATGACACTTTTATGGAAAGCCTACATAATTGCTGTCATGCTGCTGGCTTTGCCAAGTGGCATTGGTCCTGGAACTTATGCATTCACCATCATATGGAACGCAAATCAGCCACAGCTCAAGGAACCCCTAGACACCTCTGGAGGAACCTTAAGGTTCCATGGATCCCTGGTTGCGAATGGATGATCTAAAGTAAATTTGCTTGGCCAGGTTGGATATTTTTATCCATCTAGAAGTATTACAGATAACAGTGAAATCTTAAGGCGTTGCAGAGCTGAATCCTCCTTAGAAAGACAGGAAATAATGTGTATACTGTATTTTATTGTAGTGAAGACCTGCGCACTCCTCAAACAAGTCCTTGGAAAGAATACATGAAACAATGATCAAATATACAATCGACAGCTACAATCTAAACATGTCTGTCTTTTTCATACCCGATCCCTTATCCACCACTCTGTGTATAGTTTATCCAAAGGCCAAAATTAAAAAATTTAAAACCTTTTCTACGTAGACATTTCAATTACAATATTCCTGGCGGTAATGGTCTGGAAGGAATTTCATATTTTGGGCTGCTTTGCTCCTCCTATGGGCACATAGGGCGTTCGGTGCACTATTCCACAATGCATAGAACTGCATGTCTTTTTTTCCCTCCTATTTGTGTAGCCGCAGATAAAGAAGAGACTGGGAATCATTTATGCATAATCATTCCCCCAAGATGGGTGTGCTGCCTTGAATTTAATAACAATTATTCCTACATCACTATAGAAACAGTGGTGTAAAAAATACTTTGCATATTTTACTGTGTATTTGCTGAAATCTTAATGGTGACCTGCTGTGTCCTAAACTGACTAAGCCTTATGCCGCGTACATACAATCGGACTTTACGGCATACTTGGTCCGGCGTACCGGATTTCGTCGGACAATTCGATCGTGTGTGGGCTCCAGCGGACTTTGTTTTCTCAAAAGTTTGACGGACTTAGATTTGAAACATGATTCAAATCTATCCGACGGACTCGAGTCCGGTCGAAAAGTCAGCTCGTCTGTATGCTAGTCCGACGGACAAAAACCCACTCTAGGGCAGCTATTGGCTACTGGCTATGAACTTCCTTGTTTTAATCCTGTCGTACGTCATCACGTACAAATCCGTCAGACTTTGGTTGATCGCGTGTAGGCAAGTCCGTTCATTCGGAAAGTCCGTCGTAAAGTCCTTCGAAAAGTCCGCCGGGCAAAGTATGCCGTAAAGTCCGGTCGTGTGTACGCGGCATTAGTAGACCCAATAAGTCAATTAGCAGCCGAACATTTCTACGGAATGCTACATAGTCATTATCTTACAATACTGGCCTTCCAAGCTACCCAAAATTGACTGTGGGGTGATTTTATGGCAATTATGTCTAAAAATAGTCTGACTGGCCTTCTTTGTAATAGTTTGGTGTATGTGAACCCTCACAGGATATTTAAAGTGGTTTTCCACTTTATTTTGAAAGTTGATACCTGCTCCAGTTGTTCTCTCCTTGACCTTCTCTCAAGAAATATGAAATCACCAGCTTTGTAAGTGAAGCCCAGTACTGATGCTAGATCAGTGGTCCCCAAACTGCAATCCAGGGTTCTTTGCTTACCTTTATCCAGACCATATGATGGCATTCCATCCACTGACTCACAACTATGAGGCTAATTCCTGCAACTGACACTAACTAAGGAGCACTATTCCTCCCACTGACACCAATGATTGGGCATATTTCCTCCCACTGACACTGATGGGGTACAATTCCTCCCAATGACACCAATGATGGGACACTATTCCTCCCACTGACACTAACAATGGGACACAATTCTTCTCAATGACAGCAGCAATGGGGCACTATTCCTCCCACTGACACCAACAATGGAGCACTATTCCTACCACTAAAGCTGTCCATACACAGAGAAAATGCCTTTTCTGCAATCCATGGTTGCTGGAAATAAATTTGCTTGTACCCCCCCTCAACACAAACAGTGTTGATGTGGGAATGGCCCCTCCTTCCAGGCCAATGTCTTTGCATGGCAAGGGGGTGGGGGCGGGGGAAGCTGTCCCCGCTGGGCGAAGACAGTGAATATTGCTATAGCAGTTACTAGCGATAATCCAAGGTAAAACCCGGCATGCTGTTTATACCCAAGTTGATCAATCGATCAACTTGTTACATTCAGCTTGTTGAACCAGTCGAGGTTTAAACCGTGTATGGCCTGCCTACACCAGGATGGGGCATTGTTACCTCCCACTGGGGCAAGGAATTTTTTATTCCCACTTGCCATGGTCCAGCCTTGCTAGGGTCTAAAGCACAGCAAACTGTCCCTTTTGCTTAGAACATTTGGAGACCCCTGGGCTAGATCATCTGAATCTAGTAGCCAAGGGCTGATGGGAAACCGGCCCAAGCAAAACCAGTAAAGCTGGCCTACCAACGTTTGCGATAACAGCAAATGATAATTGATTTTCTACAGGGGAAGGGAAACATAACGTACCCTACCAACAGAGGTCAGTAAAACATCTTGACCACTAGTGGCAGGCGACAGCCCTTATTCTTTTGTGTTGATACCCCGACTTTGGGCCTGAAAGCCAGCCCTTTGGTATCAATAGTTTTTTGTGCCCCAGCAACCAGTACAGCGTGAGGGACCATTAGTTGATAAAGCAGTGACCTGTAGCAGTCTTATATAGAATTTACCCAGTCTCCTGTATTATTTTTTTCAATACTTTATTTAAAGAGAACACACGGTAAATACAGAAACCACAACCCTGGTGTGTAGAATAAGGAACAATTCCAATAATAAGTCTGCATCACAAATCCATTGCGTATAAAGATGTGAACATTTAAATGAGGGTCAGACTTTGAGTGTCAGGATCTAGGAAGTCTCTGTATCCTGCATGACATTTTGCATGGTATACACCATTTAACAAAAACAAAGAAAGAACAGAAAAGACCCAAGGAGCCTTGCAGCAAGAGAGAAACAAGTAGAAGGGGGGTGGAGGAAAAAAAAAAGGAAAAGGGAGGGGGTATGGGCAAGGGGCCATCAGCCAAAAACTCCTTCCAGGCCTGTAGAGCCAGCATTATAGTCCCCAACACTAGGGGATTTAAGTCACCAGATCTGTGTACTCCTCTGAATAGACAAACTCATGCCAATAAAACAATTTTTTAAGAAATTTCCCACTAAGGCCCTTCTTTGTGGCCACCAAGTTCTCCATCGCTTTGATTTTGGCTACTTTTTTCAACCAGACGGCAACTGGCGGCGGCTGTGTCTGCTTCCAGAACAGCGGGATGCAGATTTTTGCTGCTGTGAGCAGGAGAGGCAGGATGGATCTCCTGTAAACCTTGCTCGGAATCTCATGGTGGTGCAGAAGGAAGAACACAGGATCCTTCGGTAACTCCCGGTCAGTGAATTTTTGGATGATGCGGTGGATCTCTGTCAAATAGGACTGCAGCAGGCAGCAGGACCAAAACATGTGAAGAAGAGAACCAGAGTCCTCCCCACATCTCCAACAAAGATCTGAACATTGGGGGACATTCTGTGGATCTTCACTGGTGTATGATACCACCGGGTCAACACCTTAAACCCAGCCTCCTGGTGTTTAGCACAGATCGAAGTTTTATAGGAGAACAGAAGAATTCTGTCCACTTGTTTCTCTGTAAATTGGAGCCCTAACTCTTGTTCCCATCTGGTGATATAAGGAAGTTTAAAGTCCTGTGGTGGGGCTATCAGCAATTGGTAGGCCTGCGAGACCGCATGCTGTATTGGAGATTGTTTCAGACATAACAGTTCAAAGGTAGTAAGGTGTCTCTGAAAGGGCTTAGGAGGGGGTAAAGAGCCAATGAAGTGGGCAAGTTGAACCTTTTGCCAAAAAGATAGGCCCGCAAGAGCCAGATTATCAATGATTTGCCGTCTGGTCATCCATCATCCATTGTCAATGAAATGACAGGCCTGGGAGCGCTCAACCAATTTTAATTCCCGGAATCATGAGTCCTGGAGTCCCGGACTGAAGGCCAAAGACTTTGGGGGTGAGTGGCGATGGCGTTGGCGTGATAGAGAAGTCACGGAACGCCTTCAGACATATCCTCCCATCGTGGGGTGGTCTAAGATCCGGCAAGGTAAATCTGTTTGGCACCACGGTACCGACTCCAGCGGGATCCCCGCTAGAATCTGCTCCACTTGTACCCATTGTTTAAGTGGGCCATGGCGACACTAATCCAGGACCCGTGTCAAATGGCAGGCCATGTGGTAGAGGTTGGCATCCGGCAGAACCATGCCAAGTCTCCTGTATTATATCAATCCCATCCACACCTGTAGTATGTCCCCAGTTTCTGGCAAACTTCTGTAGAACTACATATTTTGAATATTGTGTGCAGCCCTCTGGGAAAGTCAGGGGATATAATTATATTCAGTAGATTTACCACTGGCCTTCAGTAACAGTGGTCATTTATGGCCAGTTATTAAAGTAGGTAGAGGGCAGTACAGTGCGGGTAATGCAATGTAGCATAGGCAGGAAGGTCAGTACAAGTGTATTGGTCTTCAGCATTTCACTTGTTGAGGGAGTTCTATGGTTAGAGAAGTTTAAATCAGTGGTCTCCATTGAAAGTGGTAAATCCCTTTAAGAGCAAGATATATCAAAACAATATATAAATGGTAATCTAACATCTACTTTGTAGCTAAAAGATAGAGATATCAATTTATTTTGATCACACTTTTTCATATTTGATCAATATCACCTGCTAATTGTGATTGTACAAGGTGGCCCCTTTGTGTTTTGGTTCTTATGCTACTTTAGCAAGGGGCGAAGCAGCCTAACTGTTCTGCTGATTTACCGTAAAACATGTATCTAGAAAAAGAGGTACTCTGCACCAAACACACATGATCTGACAGGTACATAAACTCAATGTGAACAGAACTTTATAATATACAGGCTGATTTGAATTAACAATTCCTGCACTGTGAAAACATTCAGTGTTCCCTCTAAGAAGCACAAAAAGTCATAATCATATATTGCTATCTAAAAAGGTTTGCTACATTAATCTATAAAGCTGCCTAGGAATAGGAAGCAGGACTATTTATAGCTTTTTTTAAGGGTTAGTCCACTCAAAAAATCACATTTCAGTTTCAAGATTGGCATGTTGAGTCACATAATTTATTTAATTTCTTCGGAATTCCTACAGTGAAATCTGCAAAAAATACCCCACCTTTGCTCTTCAGCCTTGGTGCCTCACCCTGCTTGATGTATCTTCATCATAAGAAGCGAATGAAAAAGCCAACAGAGAAAATGAGACTCTTACACACTTGTCCTGATATGTGGGTGAAGCAGGTGGCCAGGGCAGAGATCTCATCACCAGTGTTCTGAGGAGTTGTAAGACACAACTTGCTGGCAGTGAACCAAAAAATTAAATGATCAGTCTTCAAAAAAGCTTTTAAAATTTTGAAGGAAAGCATAAATGTCCATGTACATTAATTTTCATGCCCTCCTAGATTACTCAGTGCAGGAGGTAACCAGGACCCACCTGCACTGACATAAACATGAGGTTATCTGAGCATGCATATTTTAGTAAATGCACGCGTGAATGGAAATGGTAGCCAGAGACCTTCAGGGAAGGCTTGGAACCAACAGTGATTTGACAAAAATATCCAACATGGCTGACCACTATTTCCTCCATTCCCCCACAAATCAGATAGCTGACATTGTCTGTGGTCTCTTGCTGGCACCCATAGACAATGGACCTTCATATGATCCAATTTTGGCCAGATTAATCACCAGGGTAGATGCATGCAGGTAGGGAAAGGGTAGCCAGTGACCTTCAGGGCAGGCTTGGAACCAACAATGGTTGGATAAAAATATCCAACATGGCTGGCCACTATTTCCTCCACCTAGCAAAATCAGACAGATGGGATTCTCTGTGGTATCCTGCTGACACCCATAGACAATGGACCTTTATATGATCTAATTTTGGCCAGAGTAAGCACCAATTCATGGGTAGAAAGGGTTGGTTAGAGTTATAAACTCTGTCAGTTCTTAATCCCTGTGTGCCCAGTAGGGAGATTTCCTCTTCTCTTTCCGTTTTAAAAGGAAATTAGTTGAAATCTTCCCAGTGGGGACTCAGACAAAAATAGCAGCCTGATATAGGGCCACCTCTTCCTGCTCTAACTAGAAGTAAGAGCAATTGTCCACGATACTTTATTTTTACAGAATTTTTTATTTATTTTTATTGCTCTATTGTAGGTGACACCATTGACACTTTAGTGTACCTTTTCAATATTCAGTGGGTTGGCTGAAGCACTGTGGATCTAATCAATTCACTTAGATTCAACATCATTGAGGCACAAAATGGCTGAGAAAGCAAGAGGTACAATGATCTCCTATCTGCATGTAGTTATTTCCTTACTACAAAACGCCTGTCATTAAGACAGGATTCCAGGAATGTCTTTCGTAGGGTTTTCAACAAGTTCAAGTATTGTGTGTGCACAGAACCATATTAGAAGGATCTGTTCTAGTTTGGCACATTATAATGTTATAGTTCATCATTCCAAGGGTGGACAGGACCATTACAGAACTCAAGAAGCAACATATCCCATCTCAAAGTCACCAGATACTCTTAAGGAGCCACAAAAGATGGGTACTGATAGAAGGTATTAAAACTGACTTAGCAAAACTAATTGGAATTTTTCTGACATACTGCCAACCTGCAATATATTTGGTGAACTTTAATTAAACTAGTTTTCCATTTTAAGAAAGTCAGGGACCCAAATTACAGGAATCCCCTCATTTAGGCCAATCATTGCTCTTCACACTAAGGCCTGGTTCACACCTATGCATTTTTTAGTGCATTTTCAGTTTTGCAGAAACACAATACAGTCCATTTAACATGGTTTCCTATGGATATAGTTCACATCTGTGCCCTTTTTTGGAAAAGGCCAGGGTTTTTATTCTGGTTTTTGGTTCCATAGATTTCAATGGTTTAAAGATGTGTACTGAAAAATGCAAAAATGCACCTGCAATATGCAAACTGCAACCTGCACAAGTGTGAATCAGGCCTTAAGGAGACCACAGTTTCTGCACGTTGCTGCAGATTTGTTATATAATCTGTTTCTAGAAAGAGTTTCAAGTACCCCCTTCCCCCTTTGACCACTGTGCTGTGAGGCCTTTGTATTTGGTTGCCCGACCTAGCTTTTGGACTTTATCTTAATTACATGTCAGCCAAGGGTAAGGAGGAAAGGTCTATCAGTTTCATCATGGTGGCCCTATTAAGGGGAGGAGTGCCAACAGACAACAAGAGATATATATATGCAACTGGGTGGAGCAATTCTTTAATTCAAACTCAGCATTCACAATACCATACCTGTCCACTATCCAATGCTCAGATTGCTATCATCTGGTTTTTATGATATAATACATAGCATTGTGCATTATTTATAGAGTATTTAAACCCAAGCATTAAAATGTAATATATTGTAGCTTCTGTGGTGGCTGTATTCGTTTTATTTTTTTCAGAGTTTTTTCCCTTTATCGTCACCTGATAATCCTGCCAAGTAACATACTTCCTGTCCTAGGGTGACAATACTCACCCTCTGTTCTTAATCTATAGGAACAGTGCTTTTACTCTAGGCAGCTCTTCTGATTTGGACTACAAACATCTCCCCCTCTACTCTGCTCATCTCCATAATATACAGGAGGTGTTCTGTAGTTCACAGGAGAGAACTGGGAAAGCTGATAATATTGTACGAGATTTCAGTTCAGTGCACAGGATGTTACAAGGACATTGCATTATTAGCTTTATTAACGGGTATTTTTTGTATTTGCAGAAAATGTACTTAATCTGAAAAAAAGCTAATGCAGTCACCACATCTATGGACTTGCTGATGAGAAAAGGTATCTAGCAGTTTATATTTACTAAAACTATTTAATTTTCATGTTTTGTGTACTGTGGGAGACCAGGTATAGTGAATGCAGAGTCCTGGGTTTAGTAACACTTTAATGAGAATGCATCATGTCAAGGGACAACAGAAAACCCCTATCAATATATTGTTTTGGGCTGATAAAGTTGGCATAACAATACAACAATTACAGTGTACAGTATTTTTGTGGCCCCTTACTCCACTTTACTCCATCAATATCCAAACTCCACTTATCTTATAGACCCCCGTTCCACGTTAAAAAGCACAGTTAAAAAAGAAAAAAACATTAACAGAAAAAAAGTTAAACAATACTTTACTTAGACCTGACATCTAACAAGCATGGCTAAGCAAATGGACTTACAATTGGACCCTCTCCCTGGATCCTGGGAAAGCTATGGATCCCACATCTCATGAGAAAATGCACCTGTGCAGTGCTGGGGTACGTTCTTGCAAGTTGTGGGCTCCTGGGGAAAGGCCCAATGATGTGTATAATTTATGTTATTTAAAGTGCATTGCTACATGGGGTGTCTACAAGATTAGCAGACCATGCATTTTGATGAAGTTCCAGCCTTTTATGTCATCCAAGGCAGTGTAAACTTTGGTACAAATTTGCACGATTGAAAACTTTTTGATGATTGGCACTACTTTCCATTTTCACTACCTCCAATCATTGGACACTCCCCTTCAATGCAACCTGGACCTTAAAACAAAGCTGGATAAAGGAACTCATGTGACACAGAAACCTACAAGCAGAAGTATAAAAGCTTCATCTCTAGCATGCCTTAAATGTTTGATATGTTACTTCTAGTCGTGCCCCACCATCCTAACATTCTTTAATGCAGTGCACTGAGCCTTTTACCTAATACAGAGCCATTAATTCAGGTGTGGTATGGCTCCAGCACTCATGTACTGTATGGGAGTTGGGTCCCGGGAAACTTTGAAGACTAAACAGAGATAGATCTGTCTAGGTACCTTCCTCTAGGTTCTTGTGACAGCTGAAAGCAAATCTCCTATGCATAGACAAATAGGCCCAGTTACAGTTTCAACTACTCAGCTGCAAGTGTCCTGACCTGCAACCAATTTGGCCAACCACATTGAAGGCCAAATCTGACAGATATGGAGGCGCATAAGGTGTTGATACAGGCTGCATATGATGGAATCTTCAGGCAGGGCCATTTAACATCCTAGTGGATATTTTTCAGCTTTTCAAGTCAACTGGAGTCCACAAATGGCTTATTTAACAAAGGTGGTCTATCAGCAATTGTATGGCACCTATACAGTAATCTGATATCCTGTCCAACCTTTTTCTTTTTTATGTCTGCCATTCTCACTGCTCCTAGCCACACCAAAGAAACCTTCACAACTTTGAATGAGGGTTGGTCTACCTTAGAGGGAACACTTTGTCTAAAATAAGAATACCATTAAAAAAAAAGTATAAAATAAACCCTTTTCCGAAGATATCACAAACAAGCAATCAATATCACAGTACAGAGTGCACTGTACATGGAACTACAGGAAGAAAATCCAGCACTGGTTAACACATATAAAGTGTAGAGCAGAATGCACTAGTCATTCCATACTCTGTACTGTGTCAGCACACCTGCTTTATCTGCATACAAACATCCGCGCTGCTCCTCTCCATCAGTAAGAGGGCGCCTGATACCCCTTGGGGTTGATGTCCGCATTTTCAGTGAAAGGAGGGCTCTGATAGGTTTCCGTGCTCTCAATTCCACTGCCCGTTGGGTATCCTGGGTATTCGCCATTGGGTCCACTTCCGAATTGATCCGTCGCAAAGAGAGACATGTCGGTCCCTAGTCGGAATCGCTGGAAGGCCATCACTGCCATGACAACCTAGAGGAAGAGTAAGGTTATAGGGTTAGCGGGGGGGTTAGGACATGACATGCAAGATGGGGTGAACAGCATTCTGCCATTTAACAAATTTAAAAATTCTGAGAAATGACACATGGAAATCTAAAGCACTGTTGCTAATAAGACATAAAGTCAAACTTAATTCCACGTAAACATTTTATTAAAAAAAATCTGAGTGGGGGTGAGGTGATAGCTTTTCTATTCTGTAGTCTCTGACTCCAACAGAGAGGTTTCTTCCATAATAGCCTGCAGTGAATCAAACGTTGTAGGCCTCTTCCCTCTAGAGCCCATTGTCCTGACATCTACCCAATAATGTATTGAGCTTGTACTCTACAGAAGAACCAGGAAACTTGTTCTCACATCACAGTGCTTGCTGTCAAGACAGGCAACAATAAAAGCCTTCCAAAGGCTCTTCCTAAAGTTTAAAAAAATGGGGTTAAACAGGCTATGGCTAGAGTTCTGCTTTAAAGTGACCCTTGCTACTCTTTTTGGTATGTTATTTTCAGAAGTCAACAGTAGCATGCCTGCATAGCACTGTAAGTATGCCCAGATACAATGACGCTATTCCTCATTTCTTAATTATTATTTTTTTTCTATTGTCCGATAGTTTAATGTAAAAGAATAGCAGAGTAAGCTGTGAACAAATAAAAAAAAAAAAGAATAATTTGTTCCAATCAGTAGAGAAGGGATAATGTCATTGTATGTATTCTGAAGGTAAAGCCCATTTTCGCAGTGCTTCACAGCTGCTTTCTAAGGATTACTGAAGAGCTGTGAGAGAGGGAGCAATAAAAATCTGCAACAGCCTCTATACCCAGGTGCTGTTAGATGCCATAGCACTATGTTCCTCTAAGGCGAAGGCCCTGTGAAGGACATGTTTACTGGCATGGGGATGCACAGGATGCAACACTGCTGAACAACCCAATGATGCCTTTGCAACGTCATAAACAGGCCCACAGTCAAAGAGCAAGTGATCCAACAAGAATTCTAGTTGTATTTGTCAATGTCAATGATCTACTTCTGGTAAGTATTCACAGCGCTTCACTTTTTCCACATTGTGTTATGTTACAGCCTTATTCCAAAAAGGATTCATTTCATTATTTTCCTCAAAATTCTACAAACAATACCCCATAATAACATTGTGAAAGAAGTTTGTTTGAAATATTTGCAAATTTATTAAAAATAAAAAACAAAAAAAAAATCCAGTGTACATAAGTATTCACAGCCTTTGCTCATTACTTTGTTGGAGCACCTTTGGCACCAATTAAAGCCTCAATCTGGGCTCAAGGACAGAGTTGTCCCATAGCCACTCCTTGCTGTGTGCTTGGGGTCATTGTCCTGGTGGAAGATAAAACCTTTGCTCCAGTCTGAGGTCCAAAACGTTCTGGAGCAGGTTTTCATCAAGAATGTCTCTGTACATTGCTGCATTGCTCTTTCCTTCAATCCTGACTAGTCTCTCAGTTCCTGCCGCTAAAAAACATCCCCACAGCATGATGCTGCCACCACCATGCTCCACTGTAGGAATGGTATTGGCCAGGTCACGAACAGTGCCTGGTTTCCATCAGACATGATTCTTGCCATTCAGGCCAAAGAGTTCAATCTTTGTTTCATCAGACCAGAGAATTTTGTTTTTTTATGCTCTGAGAGTTCTTCAGGTGCCTTTTGCCAAACTCCAGGTGGGCTGTCATGTGCCTTCTACTGAGGAGTGGTTTCTGTCTGGCCATACAGGCCTGATTGGTGTAGTGCTGCAGAGATGATTGTTCTCCAGGAAGGTTTTCCTCTCTCCACAGAGAAACACTGGAGCTCTGTCAGAGTGACCATCAGGTTCTTGGTCACCTCCCTGATTAAGGCCCTTCTCCCCCGATTTCTCAGTTTGGCCGGGAGGCCTGCTCTAGGAAGAGTCCTGGTGGTTCAAAACTTCTTTCATTTACGGATGATTGAGGCCACTGTGCTCATTGGGACCTTCAATGCTGCACAAATGTTTCTGTGCCCTTCCTTAGATATGTGCCTCGATACAATCCTGTCTTGAAGGTCTACAGACAATTCCTTGGACTTCATGGTTTGGTTTGTGCTCTGACATGCGCTGTTAACTGTGGGACCTTATATAGACAGGTGTGTGCTTCTCCAAATCATGTCCAATCAACTGAATTTACCACGGATGGACTCCAATCAAGTTGTAGAAACATCTCAAGGATCAACAGTGGAAACAGGATGCACCTGAGCTCAATTTTGAGTGTCATGGCAAAGACTGTGAATACTTATGTACATGTGATTTTTTTAGTTTTTTTAGTTTTAATAAATTTGCAAAGATTTCAAACAAACTTCTTTCACATTGTAAGTCATTATGGGGTATTGTTTGTAGAATTTTAAGGAAAAGAATGAATTTTATTCATTTTGGAATAAGGCTGTAACATAACAAAATGTGGTAAAAGTGAAGCAATGTGTACATTTTCCGGATGCACTGTAAATATAGTACATCTTTATTAAATTGTGGTTATATCCAAAACTTTTCCGTTGTAGACAGAATACAGAAGGGTAAAACCTATGTCACTTTTTACTGTCTGTGTCCCCTGGTTATATCTCTCCTCGACTACTGCAACTCCCTCCTCATTGGATTACCTTTACCTTTGGATTATCTTTTTATAGGCTATCCCTCCTTCAATCCTTAATGAATGCTGCTGCAAGACTCATCCACCTTACCAACCGTTCAGTGTTCTCCGCCCCTCTCTGTCAATCCCTCCACTGGCTTCCACTCACCCAACAAATAAAATTCAAAGTACTAACAACAACTTACAAAGCCATCCACAACTCTGCCCCACAGCTACATCACTAACCTGGTCTCAAAATTTCAACCAAGCTGCACTCTTCGGTCCTCCCAAGTCCTCCAGCTCTCTAGCTCCCTTGTCACCTCCTCCCATGCTTGCCTCCATGATTTCTCCTGAGCTTCTCCCATCCTTTGGAGCTCCCTACCCCAATCTACCTGACTGTCTCCTAATCTATGCATTTGTCAGGGCTGGGCTCAGCCCTTCCTTCTATGAGCTGGTCGCTCAGCTGTCAGCTAATTGCCAGCTCCTATCTCTGAACAGTTACTCAGCTGTTGATGATATCTTGCATGTCAGTCCTGCCTACTTAAGCCGTCCAGTTCTGAGGACCTCTGCCTTCGCCTTGGTCACATCACAGAAACTAACTCCTGCAAACCTGTTAAAGATTTGCCTTGCTGACATCCCTTCTGGCTCTAGATCCTGCTTGCTGTTCCACTACATTGATCCCTGACTTCTGGCTTGGCTGACTATCCATTACGGTTACTGAACGTTGGCTATGTTTTGACTACGTTTGTTCTTTTTACTTTTATTATTAAACAAGTGTGATTTAACTGTACTTCTGTCTTGGCCTGATTTCATGGTTTCTGACAGCATCTTTAGACGATCCCTGAAAACTCTTCTTTTTAAAGAAGCCTATCCTGCTTCTAACTAATACTGTTTTACTCTCTCCATCAGCTCATCTCCCACAGCTATTACCTTTTGTATCATTTGACCCTCCCTCTTAGATTGTAAGCTCTAACGAGCAGGGCCCTCTGAATCTTACTGACTCCTCTTGTACCAAATTGTATTATAACTGTATTTTGTAAAGCGCTATATAAATCCTGTATAATAATAATAATAAGTTGTAGGCTATTCAGTTATCAGTGATCGTGCCAGATCTGGGTCTGATTTCCATGTGCACTAATTCACTATGGTCTAGGTATTGCCTTGCAACTATAAAGTTTGTTTTTGAAATAAGAAAAACCACAGATGTTTGCGGGGGTACGGTATTTTAATGGACGTTCATTATAAGTTTTGTATTAATTTGTATGAAATTGATATGAACTAAATGTCATCATTAAACTGTCATTCTTATGAAATAGGTCATCAATAAATCTATCATCTTTGGCAACATGAAATTAAAAAGGGACTCTCTTCATGATCATTGGAGGACTAGGGTACAAGTTTAATTGGCTGAATGCAAATAGTGTGTATCCTTTAATGAACAAACAACAAAGATAATTAACTTACTTATTGCTTTCATCCTACAAATTTACTGGTTCTGCAGATGCAAAGCAAGGTTCTCCTGGCCAAAGTCATAGTGATCTTCTCCACTGACAACTAGTGTAAGAGGTCCTATTCCACTGACCACCAATGTTAGTGGTTTCCTCTCCCATTAACCAGGAAGATCAGGGGGGCTCTACTCGACTGACTACCATTGTTACAAGGCCATACTCCACTGACCTCCAATGCAAGGAGGCCCTTCTTTGCTGACCACCAAAGTAAGGGACATTTTCCATTGACCACAAATGTAAAGAGAACTTACACTAACCCCCAATGAAAGTGGACATTATGTTACCTTTGTGGCCTGCAGTCTTGTTGGCAGTGGATATAACAATTTTGGGCAGGGGTTCCCTAAAACCTGACAATTTTTTTTAAGGATTCCTACTTAGAAAAAAGTTTGAGAAAGGCTTCTATAGAGTGTTGAAAATCAAGCCCTTTATCTATTACTATTATGTGTAATTATCAACTATGTGTGGATGTAGATTGTAGTATAAGCCATGTCTCTTTAATCCTCCACTATTTTGGTGATGGCAACCTATCATAGGATTTATTAAGTATAATAAGGACACCTCTCTCCCTTGTACCTAACTTATAATGTGTAGTAACACACACATATATATATATATATATATATATACACTGGAGATCAAAATTAGAGAACAATTTATGAACACTTGATTTTTTCAGAAATAATGTAATCTTCATTGCTCAACATTTGATGGAATTTTTGTTGGGCTATACCATGCTAATAAAACAGTGTTTTTCAAAATAACCAAGGCACTTCAACAAAAAAAAAATATATATTATATATATATATATATATATATATATATATATATATATATATATATTTTGTAGAAAACACAGAGAACAGCAATGACTGTAGAACAGAGAAAGATTACAGCAACAATGTCTGAAGGTTACAACAATGAACAATTAGTAGGAAGTGTACAGACCCTTGCTTTGAATGACTTCAGCAAATTTGACTTCAGCTGATTGGGTGATGAACGCAGGGAAGGAACCACATGTTGTCAAAGAAGGTTCTGATAAACATTTGCATTCACTCTGCCATGTAGCTGTATAAGAGACCCAACTCCTGCTGCAGAAAACATCCCCCAAACCAAAACGCTTCCCCCTCCACCTTTCACTGACTTCTTCACACACTTTGGGTTTAGTCTTACCTCAGTTGGACGATGAACATAACGTTTCCAATTGGACCCAAATAAATAAACTTGCTTTCACCACTAAAGTGAACTTTGGACCAGTTCTCTTTCCACACAACATGCTCCTCAGCAAAGGTTAGTCTAGCCTTTTGATTCTTTCTGCTAATGAGAGGTTTGCTCACTGCAGAGTGGGCTTTTAGAATAAATTCTCTTAAACGGCGAGACACTGTATGACGAGACAGATCCTTACTCTGTTTAGTGCTGAACTGGTGAGCAATCGCAGCTGCAGTTTCAAACCGATTGGCCATTAAGATTCTCCGCATTATCCTGTCCTCTCTTGCATTTGTCTTTCATGGACAGCCAGCCTTCTTGGGGGACTTGAATGAGTTTGTGACATTGTAAAGATGCAATATTCTAGAAATCACAGATTTGGAACGACAAACTTCTCTTGCTATGGCTGAAAGGATCATTCCTTTGGCCTTCATCTGGACAACCTGCTGCCGGGGGGGGGTTCAGTCACTTTAGAACGACTCACTATCTTGCAAAGTCAGTGAAACCTGGCAAGTTAGGCTGCCAGTTAAATAGGGTTTGTCAGATAATTAAAGAAATTAGCACAAGGTGCATATTAACACCAATAACTGGGAGGTATCTAAAAGTGTTCTCTAATTTGGATCAATGTTCAAGTTTTTTATTCTGTGCTTCAAAATATATGTAACTCATGAAATATACTTAAAAAAACTGCTTGTTTACTCCTGTTTAGATCATTTCAAATAGGACTAAGCAGTGACCTTGAAATTTAGGAAATTGTAGGTTGTTCTCTAAGTTTGGATCTCTACTATATATACAGTATATACATAGATAGATAATATTATAATTTTTATGTAGTAAAATGTAATTGGCTCCAAGTTCCACACCCATAATAACACCAGACAAGTGAGTGGTTACACCTGTTGGCCAGTGCCACAAATACCCAACAAACAGTCCTTATCTTACCCAAGTGATGATGGAGAAGAAGGAGAAGGCGATGGCAGCTCTTGCAGCATCAGATGCTTGGTCCACTGCTGGTGAGTAAGGCGTTCTTTGCCATTGGTTGGCCAGGAAACAGAAGCACACGAACCAGAGGAAGGCCCAAAATGCTGTAGAAGGCAGAGAGAGACAGTAATGTTCTGTATGAGCTGAGAACACACTTGTGCAATGTGGTTAGTATATCTGTGATGGTCATTATATTGACCAATAATGGATTGACTATAATTGGTAAAGACTATGGCCTAGGACAGCAGAGCTAACAAGGATGGTACAGAGACAGTCACTCATCATAATGTTCACCAAAGACCCCTGAGCTAAAACAATATTTAGCCCCTTCAATTGACTACTGCCAAAATGCAAACACGTATTTAAATACAGAGAAAAAATGGTCTTTGTGATATTCTGTAACAAACTAGGAGCATGGTAAGACCTCCAATTTCTCAGTAGCTGAAACAATAAATAATGAAGCTAATTTAAAGCCCTTTGGACCCTTAAAAATAAAAATTACACCTGTAAAGTGGAACTCCAGGGTAAACAAATAATGTCTTAATGTAAGAGTTTTGGTGTGCTTTGTGTATTTCTTCCAGACATGTGTAGTAATCCAGTGTGAGACAGAATATCAAACAAAAATCCAGAAAAACACATGATGCATGTGTTATAAATTGAGTTGCAGTTCAGTGACTAAAATAAGTATTTGATCCCCTTCAACCAACAATAATTCTGGCTCCCACAGACTGGCTACAGTTTGTGCTCATGTGGTACACAGATTAGTCCTGTCAATTTAAGAAGGTGATCCTAACGACAACTCGTTATGTATATAAAATACATCTGCCCACAGAATCTCTTTCTTTTATTCAAACCTCATCATCATGGAAAAGACCAAAGAGCTGTCAAAGGATGTCAGGACAAGACTGTAGACCTGCACAAAGCTGGAATGGGCTAGAAGACCATCAGAAAGAAGCTTAGTGAGAAGGAGACAACTGTTGGATCGATTATTCGCAAATGGAAGACATACAAAATAATCATCAATCGCCCTCGGTCTGGAGCTCCATGCAAGATTTCGCCTCATGGGGTAAGGATGATCATGAGAAAAGTGAGGGATCAGCCCAGAACTACACGGGAGGAGCTTGTGAATGATCTCAAGGCTGTAGGGACCATAGTCACCCACCAAACCAAAACCGCAAGGTCCCCCTCCTCAAAAAGGCACATGTACAGGCCCGTCTGCAGTTTGCCAATGAACTAAATGATTCAGAAAAGGATTGGGAGAAAGTGCTGTGGTCAGATAAGACTAAAATTGAGCTTTTTGGCATTAACTCGACTCACCGTGTTTGGAGGGAGAAAAATGCTGACTATGGCCCTAAGAACACCATCCCTACAGTCAAGCACAGAGGTGGAAACATTATGCTATGGGGCTGTTTCTCTGCTAAAGGTACAGGCTGACTTTACCACATTGAGGGGCAAATGGACATATATATTGTAAAATCTTCTTCCCTCAGCCAGAACACTGAAGATGGGTTGTGGATGGGTCTTCCGGCATTACAATGACGCAAAACATACTATCAAGGCAACAAAGGAGTGGCTCAAGAAGAAGCACATTAACCACATGCCGACCGGGCCATAGCCCAAAGACGTTTACAGCGCGGTCGTCTTATTCTGGGAGGGCATCCATGGACGTCCTCCCAGAATCTTGCTCCCGTGCGCCCCCTGGGGCGCGCACCCGGGAACATCCGTGACCGCCAGGTCCGGAGGACCCAGCGCATTGCGGATTACGGTAAATGGCTGCTGATAGCAGCCGTTTATCACGTGATCGCTCCATCAAAGGATGTGTAAAAGTCTCACACATGTGGTATCGTTATACTCAGGAGGAGTAGGAGAATCTATTTTGGGGTGCAATTTTTGGTATGTACATGCTACGTGTTAGAAATATTGTAAAAATGGACAACTTTGTGTAAAAAAAAAGATTTTCATTTTCTTTCCACATTTTCCAAAAAAATGACATGTTCAAAACTTTTTTATTTTCCTGGTGCTCCAGGGCCATCAAAAGTGCAAGAGGTAGTCAATAAATTAGGTGTGTAATGCTCCTAGAATGCCTGATGGCGCTCCCTACATGTTGGGCCTCTGTATGTGGCCACGCTGTGTAAAAGTCTCACACATGTGGTATCGCCATACTCAGGAGGAGTAGTAGAATGTATTTTGGGGTGTAATTTGTGGTATGCATATGCTGTGTGTGAGAAATAACCTGATAATATGACACTTTTGTGAAAAAAGAAAAAAAATCTTGATTTTGCAAAGAATTGTGGGAAAAAATTACAACTTCAAAAAACTCACCATGCCTCTTTCTAAATACCTTTGAATGTCTACTTTCCAAAAAGGGGTCATTTGGGGGGTATTTGTACTTTCCTGACTTATTAGGGTCTCCAGAAATGAGCTAGGCCGTCAGTACTTCAGGTGTGATCAATTTTCAGTAATTGGCACCACAGCTTGTGGACTCTATAACTTTCAGAAAGACCAAATAATATACACCGATTTGGATTATTTTTACCAAAGATATGTAGCAGTATAAAATTTGGCCAAAATGTATTATGAAAAATTACTAATTTGCAAAATTTTATAACAGAAACTAAGAAAAATTTATTTTTTTTTACAGAATTTTCGGTCTTTTTTAATTTATAGCGCAAAAAATAAAAAACCCAGCGGTGATTAAATACCACCAAAAGAAAGCTCTATTTGTGTGAAAAAAAGGACAAAAATTTCATACGGGTACAGTGTTGCATGACTGACTAATTGTCATTCAAAGTGTGAGAAAGTGTGGGAGCACCGAAAGCTGAAAATTGGTCTGTTAGGAAGGGGGTTTAAGTGCCCAGTGGTCAAGTGGTTAAGGTCATGGAGTGGCCTAGTCAGTCTCCAGACTTCAATCCCATAGAACATTTATGGAGGGAGTTGAAACTTTGAGTTGCCATGTGACAGCCAAGAAACCTTAAGGATTTAGAGAAGATCTGGAGTGGACCAAAATCCCTCCTAAAATGTGTGCAAACCTGGTAACCAACTACAAGAAACGTCTTACCTCTCTGCTTGCCAACAAGGGTTTCTCCACCAAGTACTAAATCATGTTTTGCTTGGGGATCAAATACTTATTTTACTCAATGAACTGCAGCTCACTTTATAAGATTTGTGTTTTTTCTGGATTCTCATTCGATATTCTGTCTCTATCATTTAAAATACATCTATGATAAAAATTATAGACCCCTTATTTCTTTGTAAGTGGGTAAACTTACAAAGTCTGCAGGGGATAAAATAATTAGTTTAGGTAGGGAAGCATTAAAACCCCGTCACTTTTTTTTTCCTGACTGTGGGGTCAGTTCACTAAGAGATAAATACCACATGAATTTTTGAGTTAAAACAACTTGTACAGTATTTATCTCAAAAGTAGTTAATTCACTAAAAACATGCGTTATTTACCAAATGTGTTAGATATTTAAATTTTGCGATATTTATCACTTAAATTTAGCATTAATTTTGCCATTGTTTTTTCACTTTTTTTTACATGCTAACACTGCACCAGAGGAAGATAGTTCTGTAAAAATGCACAGAGAAATAATATAAAACTGTGAAAACATTCTAGTGTGCTTTCATTCACAAATCGATCGCTCTCTAGTGAAATGTTACAATTTATTTTCATTCCTGAGCTCAGGAGGAGAACATTTACACACTGATATATTGTATACTTTTAACTTACTAGCTAGTGCATAGTTCCTCACTGTTATTTTGTACGTTGCTAAAATACTGACTGCCTACTGGCAGGTGATAAACAACAATTGTGTGTTTTCTATAGTAATTTCACTTTAATGATTTATCTTTCTTTTTTTTTTTTGCAATATTTACCTCACATTCCATATTTTACTTTAATGAACTGACTCTTTTATTACCTCATGCGATATTTCCGAAAAAATGGGTCCCTGACCTTCATATCGCATGCAAACTCCCTGATAACCTGTAAAGGCTTTTAAAGCATCGCCTTTGGAGAATTTTGGGTACCATCATTTTTACACAGGCAAATTCACAGGCATGCGCAATTTTAAGACTTGACATGTTTGGTATCTATTTACTTGACGCAGCACCATCCTTTATATTTTACCAAAAAAATGGGTATAGTATTGTGTTTGTTTGCACTAAAATTCATTTTTAAAGGCACTGTATTTATCTCAAAAGTAGTTAATCCACTAAAAAACATGCATTATTTACCAAATAATCTTGGGAGTGTATTTTAATGAAGATATGAGGTTGATAAATAACTGCACAAATATCATGCAACATAAAAAATTGCAACTACCACCATTTTATTGTTCCAGGATTTCTTTTGTCATAAAATATATACTTTGGGGGGTTTACAGTAATTCCTAGCAAAAAAATGCAGATTTTTAAAATGTGTAAAAAAAACCCCCAAAAACTGCCCTGGTAGGCAAAGCCCTGGTAATGGCACATTTTCTATTGATTGCAATGCATTTTGCCAAAATGATGACATTTTGCTGAAGACTGACACCCTGCCCACCAGTGCATAACAAATTAGCCCTTATTGTTTCTGCCTCTACACCATGCGTGCATTTATGTTGTAGAACAGTGGACTGTGTAGATCACTCACTCCTGCTCCAAACTCTTAGCAGAATAGGGTGACAGTTTGCCTTTTCAGTTGTCAGCTCTAGGCCCTACTGATAATAGGAAAACATGACCTTCTCAGCCACCCTGCCCACAGTTTTGACTTGTGTGGTGTCTTAAGGAACCCATAAATTCATTTTTTTTCCCATTCAACCAGCGGGTTGAAAAAAAAAGACTAATGCCGCGTACACACGATCGGACTTTTCAACGGACTAGGTCCGGCGGACTGGACTCCGTCGGACAATTCGACTGTGTGTGGGCTCCAGCGGACTTTTTTTCCCCAAAAGTCCAACGGACCTAGAAATAAAACACGTTTCAAATCTTTCCGACGGACTTGAGTCCGGTCGAAAAGTCCGCTCGTCTGTATGCTAGTATGACGGACAAAAACCGACGCTAGGGCAGCTATTGGCTACTGGCTATGAACTTCCTTACTTTAGTCCGGTCGTACGTCATCACGTACGAATCTGTCGGACTTTGGTTGATCATGTGTAGGCAAGTCCGTACATTCGAAAGTCCGTTGGAAAGTCAGTCGAAAAGTCTGCTGGACCTAGTCCGTCGAAAAGTCTGCCCGTGTGTACGCGGCATTACTTCCCCCCTCCACACATTCAAGGAGGATTCGGGAATCTTCCGGCCGAGCTATTGTATTCTGACAGCCTACTGATTGAGTGGCAAAATCCAACAGGGTGGTTGTACAGAAGTCGATCTACTGATCCTAATTCAACCACCCTGCCCATACATGAATCGAAATTTGTCTGGTCCCTGCTCAACTGGACGAATTTGCAGCCAGGTATGCACGGCTTTAATATCAAACTTACAAGATCAGACTAGGTATTGGATATCTGTGGATCTTGTTGAGTGAGCATGTTTCCATATTGTCCAAACAGACTGGGTCTCGGGAGGTTTGTCTTTTGCATAAAGTGACATTTGAGACAGAACATTGTTTAAAATAGAACAAGAAAGCTGGTTACTTGGGGCAAGACCTCTACTTTACTAGAGCACATGTTTTTCTCCAGTTTTCATAACTATGCCCCAAAAATCAGAACTGCATTGTGTGCCTCTATGGAGGACCAAAAGGAGCAGAAAAGGCCCTAAATCTAGCAAACTGCTCAACACTTTTACACACCTATCAAATGTGGGCTGATATCTATCCATCCTGGTGCAATTATACTCTAAAGCACGTGTCAAACACAAGGCCCTTGGCTCGAATCCGGCCCTCCAGGCTATTTCATCTTGCCCTTGCACCCAGGGCTTTTTTTCAGATGGAATGTGGCTCTCGTCCTTCACTTATTGCTCACCAACGTCAATTGTAAACACAGAAGTCTTTTGTGGTTACAAGGCCAGCTTTCCTCTCAGCAACTCTCACAGATCTCTGCCTGCCCTGCACTCACGGCAGGGACAAGGGAGATGCAGGTGCAGTGTGGGATGGGCCATCACGTGGTAAGCTGCAATGCTGACCAATGATCTCCCTGCAAATGAGAGAGCCTACACTGCCAGGAGGTACTAGAGCTGGGCCAGGAAGGTGAGATGTGAGGAAGCTTTTGGTGAGGAAAGATAACAGCTGTGGAGAAAGGTGGGGGTCGGGGGAGAGTGATGCAGAGGTCAGAGCCAAGAAGGGGCGGAGGCGAGATGTGGACAGCCTGTGAAAGAGAGGTGAACCCTGTACACAGTAGACAGCACACCCCTAAACCCTGCACTCTGTATGTAGCGCACCCCTGAACATTGTGTATAGGGCACCCTTGAAACTGCACTCTGTACAAAGCACTTCCCCGATCCCTGCACTCTGTATGTAGTGCACTCCTCAACCCTGCACTCTATACATAGCACACTCCTGAACTCTGCACCCCTAAAACTGCATTCTGTACATAGCCCACTCCTGAACTCTGCACATAACACACTACTGGTATTTATTGACCCTTTAACATCCCACCACTGATTAATTTGGCCACACCCACCGTTCAATGCGTTTCGGAGGGGGGCGGGGGTTGGGGCCTGGTTGGTTTACTGTACCCATTCTCTGAAAAAGAAAATGCCCTGGGTACATTTGTATAGTCTTACAGATACAACCGGCCCTTTAAGGGCAACCATAACACTGATGCGGCCTGCGATGAAGTTGATTTTGACACCCCTGCTCTAAAGAAAAGCCTTTGTTTAACAAAAGTAAAGAAAAAAAATACTAATTGAAAAAGACTTTTTAGATCGTGCAGGTACATCTTGTGCCACTGGTCGAAGGACCATTACATGTCATGAGTAATTTGTAGAAAACATGTACAGTAGACACAGAGATCGTCAGTTTTCTCTAAAAACAATTCCATGGAACTGAGAGTTTCACTTCATTGTGAAGAAACAATAAAATAAGGAAATGCAAGCATGCAATAAAACCACAAAATTTCTTTGTAACCGCTTAGACGGAAGTGTGTGACAAAACTGGGGAGAGCTTTGAAGCAGATGGGTGAGGATATGACTTCTGATGCTGGCACACTCCATTCTAAAAAGAGAATTTTGCATTTGAAGTGTATCATTTTTTTTCACTGTCAACAGTACTTCCCTCTATGTTCCCTTTCACATAATCCCAAGTGCTCTTATCCCTTTGCACCTCCAACGTTTTACTTGTTCATGTTAAAAGCATGGCAACACTTTAGAAGACAATCGTATAATGATCCTGCGCTACAGCAGAAATGTGCAAAAACTAATCAATAAGTAAAATATGTAAACACTGTGTAAATATAGTTCAATAATTAAGAATAATAAAAGTGCAAAAGTGATAAGTCCATAAATTGGTAAATCAATCCCGGGGCATAAGATTCAGTATGATAATAATCTCTTAATTATTATTTAAGATAGGAGTAATGCTGTTAATTGGATTTTGAATGGACTCGTTGGAACTCATACGATTGATGGATTAATGAAATTGTTTATTTCTCTATATGTATGACAACTAAATAAAAAAAAAAAAAATAATAATAATCTCTTAATTACATATTCTTATAATAAATGTCCAAAAAAAGGGAATCGTGTAAAAATAAGTTCGAGTAAATAGCTCAGTAGACAGGGGAGAAGTTTAGATCATAAAAATGAGCTCACAGAACCCTCACCTTCATATCTTGATATACCAGCATATAATAATGAATGAGGGTCGATTCCGTTATTCCAACTTCTACCACCAGGGGGTCCTCCGTTTCATTAAATGTAAGACCTAGATAACTTGAAGTGTCAGCATAAAACCATATACAGAAATCTATTCCGCTGTATTAATATCCACCACCAGGGGGTCCTACGTTCCACCGAGTATGTAACCTGAATAGGTACTCCACATCCACGTCCTCATGTAATCTCGTATCCTCCGCAGGGGGGGGAGAGAGATGGGTATGGATGGGAGAGAAAAAGCTCCAATGGTGTAGTATATTAAAGGTATATAGATTTTATTCAGAAGATAAAGCTGGACTCTTACAATAAAAATTCAAAAAACAAGCATAAAACAGCTGATAAGGCGTCTGGACGCCGTTCTCACATCAGTTCCGGTATACTTCAACCTCCGGCAACTCCCTACGCATTACATCATCACGTGACTTCATCAGGGGATCCCCTGATGAAGTCACGTGACGGAATAATGCGTAGGGAGTGGCCGGAGGTTGAAGTATACCGTAAGTGATGTGAGAACGGCGTCCAGGCGCCTTATCAGCTGTTTTATGCTTGTTTTTTGAATTTTTATTGTAAGAGTCCAGCTTTATCTTCTGAATAAAATCTATATACCTTTAATATACTACACCATTGGAGCTTTTTATCTCCCATCCTTACCCATCTCTCCCCCCCCCCCCTGCGGAGGAATAAAGGAATCGACCCCCATTCATTATTATATGCTGGTATATCAAGATATGAAGGCGAGGGTTCTGTGAGCTCATTTTTGTGATCTAAACTTCTCCCCTGTCTACTGAGCTATTTACTCAAACTTATTTTTACACGATTCCCTTTTTTTGGACATTTATTATAAGAATATGTAATTAAGAGATTATTATCATACTGAATCTTATGCCCCGGGATTGATTTACCAATTTATGGACTTATCACTTTTGCACTTTTATTATTCTTAATTATTGAACTATATTTACACAGTGTTTACATATTTTACTTATTGATTAGTTTTTGCACATTTCTGCTGTAGCGCGGGATCATTATACGATTGTTATTTATTGTGAGTGGATTGTGATACACTGGAAGATTCTGCTGCAGACAGCTTTCTTCATTTTATCTGATTGCACTTTATTGCACGGCACGCACTTTGGTTATTTAATTGTTCATTTATTAACTTTTATATTAAGCTTTATAGTTTTATAAGCGATCACTTGTAACACATCTTAGTAGCGCAAAGGCTTCCTATATTTACAACACTTTAGAAGGCTGATAATGCAGCAAAACACTGCTCAATTTTCAGAAGCGTTGTCACCCTATCTGAACATTTTTCCCATAGGATAGCAGGATGATTTAGTCCTGCCGGCCCTTCACTGTAGAAGAGGGCCAACAGTGTCTCCTGTGGTTCTTCCAATGGCAAGAGGTGTGCTTCCATTAAAGAGGAGCATGCAGAGACTGAGCAATCCATAGCTGCACTAAAACCATCAAGAGGGATTTATCTTCGAAATTATTAAAGCACATATGTATAGTAGTGTTGGGCTATCCATGCACTTCCCTTGCATGTGTATATAAGAGTTACCTATACATGTACTTTAAAGTAGAATTCCAGGCAACCCCAACTATTCTTAAAAATACTTCATCTCCCCTCCCTATGCTTGCTAGACTATAAGTGTAAGAAAGACCTGTATACTTACCTATTTGCATGCTACTCCGGTCCAGTCACGTGACCGCCCCTTTGTCAGCCAGAGGCCAGCTTCAGGGGAGAGGAGAGAGCACTCCGACAGCAACTGCTAATGCCTGACCAGTTACATTACACAGAGGCCTACTATGGCCCATCTGTTGACATCGCTCCCTCTTCTCCCCTGCAGCGGCACTTGCTGACACAGGTGATCTGGATCACGTAACCAGGCCGGAGGGATATTAAAATAGGCAAGTATATGCATTTTATACAGATTAGTAAGCATAGATGCCAGAAGGGGGGGAAGTATTTTTAAGATTAGTTATGGGGCATACACACGGTCGGACTTTTCGACCGGACTGGTCTGACGGACGCCGACGGACCAAATCCGGCGGACAATCCGATCATGTGTGGGCTTCACCGGACCTTCAGCGGACTTTTCCAGTCGCAAATCTGACGGACTTTAGATTTGGAACATGCTTCAAATCTTTACGTCGTAACTCAGCCGGACCCAGAAATCTGCTCGTCTCTATGCTAGTCCGACGGACAAAAACCCACGCTAGGGCAGCTATTGGCTACTGCCTATCAACTTCCTTATTTTAGTCCGGTGTACGTCATCACATACAAATCCATCGGACTTTGGTGTGATCGTGTGTAGGCAAGTCCGTTCGCTAGAAAGTCCGTCGGAAGTCCGTCAAAAGTCAGTCGAAAGTCCGCTGGAAAGTTTGTCGGACCAGTCCGGTCGAAAAGTCTGCCTGTGTGTATGCGGCATTAGGTTATCCTAGAATTCTGCTTTAACTGATACAAGAAGCATCCTGTTTGGCTGTAATCCTGATCCTGGCATTCATCTTCTCTGCCTGCAACTTCTGTATAGAAAGCACAGATCTACAGAATGAAGCAGAATCAAAGAGAGCTTTGCCTTGCAGGTCCTCATGCACGGCTTCCTCTCCAGCAAGGAGAACAGTGAGAAGCACAGTAGTGACTCACCAAATCTCACTCCAAGTCCCCGGAGAATACCAGTGCCCTAGATGATTCCAAACTGCAGATACACAGCTACAGAATGGGTGTGCCTAGGCACAGAAAGTACACTGATATTTTTAACCATTTAAAGACCGCCCACCGCATATATACTGCGGCAGGGCGGATCTATTGCATGAAACAACATACGTGTGCGTTGTTTCCTGCAATAGATACTTTGGGCGAGCACGTGCGTCCGCTTCACGGAGGAGGAGCCGATGCGCATGCCCGGTGGACCCGATGTCCACCGGCCAACCGTGATCGTGGTACATAGAGGCAGAACAGGGATCTGCCTATATAAACAAGGCAGATCCCCGTTATGACAGGGGACAACATGGAGATCTGCTGTTCCTAGTGATCAGGAACAGCGATCCCCCACACAGTAAGAAAATATACTGAGGGAACACATTTAACCCTTTGATCACCCTGATGTTAACCCCTTCCCTGCCAGTGTCATTTATACAGTAATCAGTGCATTTTTTTAGCACTGATCACTGTATGGGTGTCACTGGTCCCCAAAAAGTGTCACTTAGGGTCAGATTTGTCCGCCGCAATGTTGCAGTCCCGCTTGTGGAGTGGCACCAAACTACGGTACTTAAAAATCTCCATAGGCGATGCTTTAAAAATGTTTTTAGGTTACCAGTTACAGAGGAGGTCTAGTGCTAGAAATATAGCTCTTGCTTTACCATTCACGGTAATGCCTCATATATCTGATGAGAACACCGTTTGCAAACTTTTTTTTTTATTAATTTTTTTTTATTTTTACACTGTTCCTTTAAATTTTTTTGATCACTTTTAATGCTGTCACAAGAAATGTAAACATCTCTTGTGACAACAATAAAGCATGACAGGTCCTCTTTATGGAGTGATCTCACCGCTGCAGCCATTAGACAAAAGCGAAGGAACTCATTAGATGTTCCACAATGAGCTGAAAGTACAGGGTCCAGATTCTACTCGGGGTATAATTAGTAATAACTCTGTGTTCCAAACACGGCAATGCAGAGAACATGCGCTCCTAAATGCCAGCTATGGAGTAGACTCTGGGCTTAGGCTCAGCTAATGGGCAAACAATGCATAATTACAGCATACACTGCCTACAACAATATGAACAGCAAGCGCCTGAGTCATAGCCACTACAGGCCATAATCTGCTGTCCCTGCGTACACCCATGAACATTATATGTTTAATACAAAGTTGTCCTTTACTGAAAAGGCCAATAAAAAAAAAACACCTAAATGCTGCATAATTAGAGAATTAAAGTGGTTGTAAACCCTAAACAAATTTTACCTTAATGCATTCTTTGCAATACCTCGCCGAGAATAACCTTCTTGACCCCATTCAGTCTGGACTCGGCCCTCAACACTCCACGGAAACTGCTCTCCTAAAACTCACAAACAATCTGCTAACAGTTAAAACCAATGGACACTATTCTGTGCCTCTACTCCTGGACCTCTTTGCTGTCTTTGACACAGTGGACCACCCCCTCCTCCTCAAAAAATTCCACTCCTTTGGTCTCTTTGACTGTACTCTTCGCTGGTTCTCATCCCATCTATCCAACTGCACCTTTAGCGTTACTTACAATTCTACTTCCTCTTCTTCTCTCCATTTCTCTGTCGGGTCCCCCAAGGTTCTGTTCTTGTTAATAGCCTCCAATGGTTTCCAATACCATCTCTATGCTGACGACACCCAAATCTATTTCTCTACCCCTCAGCTCTCTCCTTGAGTCTCCTCTCGCATTACTAACTTACTAACAAACATATCAGCCTGGATATCACACCATTTCCTCAAACTCAGTCTATCCAAAACTGAGCTCATGATTCCCCCCCCTGTGCCTCTTCCCCTGATTTCTCTGTCAAGATCAATAGCACTATTATTAGCCCATGCCCACATGCCAAGGTTCTAGGTGTAACCCTGGACTCTGAACTATTCTTTCAGCCATACATCCAAACACTGTCAAAAACTTGCCACCTCAGGCTCCGCAACACCTCCAAAATACGCCCCTTCCTAACCAATGACACCACAAAGCTCCTAGTTCACTCCCTGGTCATCTCTCTCCTCGACTACTGAAACTCCATCACAGGATTACATACCTCCCAACTTTTTGAGATGGAAATGAGGGACACCTATCAGCAAAAGTATGCAGGCATAGGACACACCCCTTGCCGCGCCCCCTTAAATGAGAATTGTACAAAAAACAAGATTGGTTAAACCCGCAAGTGCTTTTTTTTACCACTACTCATCCTTTATATTGGCTTTTGTAGCCACAGTCAGACACAGACATTGCCTAGGCTTTGATGATGTCATCAGTCTGCTGCAGGCAGGATGAAGCATTTTCTCTGAGCCAGTGATGAGACTATATACTGTCTTTCAGATGTGCTCTGATCACTTTTCAGTGGTGTCTGACAGGTGGTGAGTGGGGATGGGCCGAACGGTTCGCACCAGAACTTTCAAACACTGCGAAAGTTCGAACCCGAATAACGAACCCTATTAAAGTCAATGGGACCCGAGCGTCAAAAATCAAAGGTGCCCATTTTGAAGGCTTCTATGCAAGTAATTGGGCATACAATGGTTATAGGGGTCCAGGTCCTGCCCTGGGGTACATGTATCAATAAAAAAAAAAAAGTTTGTGAAAAACGTCATTTTTAAATGAGCAGTGATTTTTTTATTTTTAAAGTAAAAGCCTAAAAATAAAAATGCCTTCCAATATAGTGCCTGGGGGGGCCCTTAGTCTACCTGTAAAGTGGCAGATCTGTACCATGTCTAGAATCTGCTGCAGCAATAATTGCATTTAAAAAGCCCACAAAAAATGAAATTTTCCCTGCAAGCTGCTTTTATGTTGCTCAGCTACAGCTGGGGTGCCAGTGTGTATGATGAGGCCACAATTTAGTGTGGATTAGATTAGACGTTTTTTGGATACATTCTGGTGTCACTTTGACTTTGTATAGAAGTGACGGGTGTGTAAAAATTGATCTTTGGGTGTCGGTTGTGCCTTCCCAGCGTAACCCTATAGAGGTACTCTTGATGAAAGCAAGAATTAGCCTTGCTGTAAAAAATTGCAATGATATGCACCTGTCAAACAGGTGCAGAAAAATTGCTCTTTGGGTGTTGGGGGTCCCACCGTAACCCTTTAGAGGTGATCTTGATGAAGACAAAAAAAATTGCAATGATATGCATATGGTTGGTGTTTTTGCCATGTTTGATGTGCCTGAGACACAGTTTGCAGATAGCAACAGTGCGATCTGTTGCAGAAGTGCTGAAAAAGGCTCAGACAGCTGAGCTTTGGGGGGTGGGCCGGGAGATAACAGCTGCAGAATGTGATAGAATAGGGTGGCTGCTCTCTACTCTTTCTTGATGTTGGCCTCCTTGGGGTTGTGCCGCCTCACCTTCAGTTTCCTCCTCTGCTCTATCTGGCACCCAAGTCGCATCAGTGACCTCATCATCATCATCATCTGCATTACCTCCATCTTCATCATTACCACTGGAGACAACTTGGCAATATGCTGTGGCTTAGGGCAGTGTTTCTCAACTCCAGTCCTCAAGGCGCACCAACAGGTCATGTTTTCAGGATTTCCACTATTTTGCACAGGTGATTTGATCAGTTTTCACTGCCTTAGTATTTACCACAGCAGTTTCATCTGAGGGAAATCCTGAAAACATGACCTGTTGGTGCGCCTTGAGGACTGGAATTGAGAAACACTGGCTTAGGGAACATGAATGCCAATTTGTCTACCAGTGTTCCTCTCTCTAGGCTCATGTTCCTGTCATCCTCAACCTCAGAACCAGCATCTGAATCCAGTAATGGCTGGGCATCATCAAGAAGCAAGTGGCTGACGCTGTGGTCAAATAACTCAGCTGAATCCTCAATGGCTGATGTTGGGGCTATGGCATGAATAGATGTGGACAAGGAGGCAAGTTTATCCACTCTGGCAACTGCAGGGGACTGCACACTTGCCTCTGCTTGCGTGACAGAGGATGAGGAAGATGAGGAAGGTTTAGTAAGCCAGTCCACCACCTCCTCTGCATGCTGTGGCTGGATAGCACGGGCAAACTTATTAAACAGAGGAAATGATGCCCTGCTTGAGGACTGACCACCACATCCACCTTTGCCTGTGGACACATTTGTTAATGGCCCCCTTACAGTGCCAAGGGAATGTCTGCCTCTCCTTGTTGTCCTCCAAGACATTATTGGGAGGGAAGGGGCTGTGCTTATAAGCAAATGTAAAGAAGAATTTGAAATCTGTACCTAGATGCACTTAATGTAAAGAGGTGTTTGGTGCACTTTAATTTGAGTACTCACACTACACAGATAAACTATAATATATTGCAATATAATGCACCAAATGTACAGTGACGCACAGAACTATATGGCGTTAAACTGGCAGTAACGCACACAAAAGTAAATGGCATTAAGCAGGCAGTAACACACAAAACTATATGGTGTTAAACTGGCAGGAACGCACACAGAACTATATGGCATTAAACTGGCAGTAACGCGTACAGAACTATATGGCGTTAAACTGGCAGTAACGCACACAAAACTATATGGCGCTAAACTGGCAGTAACGCACACAGAACTATATGGCGTTAAACTGGCAGTAACGCACACAGAAGTAAATGGCGTGAAACTGGCAGTAACATACACAAAACTATATGGCGTTAAACTGGCAGTAATGCACACAGAATTATATGGCGTTAAACTGGCAGTAGCGCACACAAAAAAATAAATGTCGTTAAACTGGCAGTAACGCACACAGAACTATATGGCATTAAACTGGCAGTTACGCACACAGAATTAAATGCCGTTAAACTGGCAGTAACGCACAAAACTATATGGCATTAAACTAGCAGTAACGCACACAGAACTAAATGGCGTTAAACTGGCACTAACGCACACAGAACTATATGGTGTTAAACTGGCAGTAATGCACACAGAAGTAAATTGCGTTAAACTGGCAGTAAGACAATCAAATAGACAGTGTTTAACCATCACTACACTGACGCTATCTGTCCCTACTCTAGCTATACATTAATGTAAAGATTACTGACACGGTCTCACTACACTACAGTGAAACTATCTGAAGTGTCCCTACTCTAGCTGCACACTATGCAAAGCTGAATGACATGGCGTATTATGAAGACCAAATGGCTGACAACTGAAGATAAGGCATTGCTTGGATGGATCTGAGATGCATCCCTCACTTACCTCATCTACAGAAGCTTTCAATTTTCATCTTTCTATTTGAATTTTTAAAAATGGCTTTTGATTCCATCACTTCCTGTATGTCATATCCCAGCATGCACTGCCTTGCTGCATCACAGAAAAGGGAGTGTTCACCATTCTGGACCACACCTCCCAAAAAAGACCCTGACCCTTTTCAAATAACGCATCGGTTGAAACATACAGATGTGAACGTGATCCATAGGAAATCATCTTAAATGGACTGTAGTGCTTTTCTGCAAAACTGAAAATGCACTACAAAAGGCATTGGTGTGAACTTAGCCTCAGACAGTTCTCACTAAATCTTGTGTCCCCATGGGATGATTTACCTTCATCTCTTGATCTTGTGACAAGTCTAAGATTTTAGATTTTCCTGTCACCTTCAGTGACAATGACCACTACCACAAATAAAGGAGTAAATCTCCCAGACTGGCGACACAGACAACAATAAAAAATAGACAGAACATGCAACCCTTCATCACTCTGTCCAAAACCAAAAAGAGTTTACATACAAGTTAACATTTTAAGAACATTGTTTCTCTGTAGTTTAAATATATTCATGCACATTGGAGCAGTCATACTTGCTTATTGTGTTCAGCTTTCTAGTGGTGCTCAGTGATCATACCATGCTGGTCCTTCAAACTTCAAGTCTACCAGACAGGGTCTGCCTGACTGAAGCCAATTCATTTTCTGCAGTCTCTAATGATGTTGAATACACAGAACTCCTGGGAATTGGAGATCATGTGATCCGCCAAGATTTCAAGAGTTGGAGTATTTTTTTACCAGCTATGAAAGTTTTTTTTTGGCATGAGAATGCAGTTGACAATAAAGGTGGTCACAACATTTGGCCAATACGGTGATGATAATACTGTTTGAGAATGAACTAGTGTACTGGGTCTAATAGTAGACATTAGCCAGTACACGTTGGGTGGATGGTGGTCGGTTCGTTATAGAGCAAGTAGAGGAAGGGGGGGCCTTGGTTAGTGGGACATGAAATATGGTTTAGGTGAGAGATGGTAAATTAATTGGATGGTCATTACTTAATAGTCTGGTTTGATACCATTGAGTATATTGGAACCATTGTACTATGGATTATTGGGTATCAATTGGAAAAGTTTGAATGAAATATTCCCAGACTTCAAAAAAAATGTGTACCTTTGTTTCCCTATGTAGGAAGGCCATCCACCCAATCCATACTAAAAACATAAGACAGTTTATCTACAAACAATGAGATAGTGGGGAGATCAGGGTAAATTTATTTGTGCAGGATAGCTTTTCTTGCCACAAGAGGAAAGTTGTTGTTTTTTCTTATACAAAATAGTGATGAAATATGCCCTAATGAATCGTGCATTATTTTTTAATGACAGGTCCACTTAAAGGTTGTGGTCTGTACAGTTCCACTCTTTGAGCTGAGGATGTCTGCAGTGAAAGATGGGGTTTGATTGCACATTCACAGCATGAGAACAGCAGTCTAGTAATATGGGGTGCATACATGATCCAACACACTCATATCCGACAGAAGTCCCGCACTGCAGACCACCGAAGAGGAAAGACTTGGTTGAAATGCCTTGGTCAAATTGTGGTTATGATTGAATGGACATGGAAGTTAGTGACACTGACCTGAGAAGCCCATGTCCACCAAGACAGCCCTTTTTCTGTCCTTTACACTGCTGATCTGTGGGAAGTTAATGTCCAGGATGAGGAAGAAGACACAAGCGAAGAAGGCAATGATTCCGATGGAGATGGCATAGTTGCACGCTCCTTCATTTTTGTTATACACACAGTGCAGTTCAGGGCTGTCAATGTTGACGTAACCTTCATTTATTATGGAGCCAAAGACCACGATGGAGAATACCTGAAAAGGTACAAAATGTCAGGTTAGTAAATAACGCCATCCATTTAATCTGACCTAGGTGACCAATTTTTTTTTGGAAAGTTTTCAATTCTACAAAACTTTTTTGTGTAAAAATATCACAAATGGTATAATAAAATATATATATATATATATATATATATATATATATATATATATATATATATATATAGTCAGGTCCATAAATATTGGGACATTGATACAATTCTAATCTTTTTGGCTCTATACACCACCACAATGAATTTAAACTAAAACAAACAAGATGTGCTTTAACTGAAGACTTTCAGCTTTAATTTGAGGGTATTTACATCCAAATCAGGTGAACGGTGTAGGAATTACAACAGTTTGTATATATGCCTACCACTTTTTAAGGGACCAAAAGTAATGGGACAATTGGCTGCTCAGCTGTTCCATGGCCAGGTGTGTGTTATTCCCTCATTATCCCATTTACAAGGAGCAGATAAAAGGTCCAGAGTTCATTTCAAGTGTGCTATTTGCATTTGGAATCTGTTGCTGTCAACTCTCAATATGAGATCCAAAGAGCTGTCACTACCATTTAAGCAAGCCATCATTAGGCTGAAAAAAAAAAAAATAAACCCATCAGAGAGATAGCAAAAACATTGTGCGTTACATACAGAGTGCAGAATTCTGGAGTGCGTTACATACAGAGTGCAGAGTTTAGGAGTGCGTTACGCAAAGAGTGCAGAGTTTAGGAGTGCTTTACGTACAGAGTGCAGAGTTCAGGAGTGTGTTACGTACACAGTGCAGCGTTCAGGAACACACAATGCGTTACGTACAGAGTGCACAGTTCAGGAGTGCGTTACGTACAGAGTGCACAGTTCAGGAGTGTGTTATGTACAGAGTGCACAGTTCAGGAATGCATTACGTACAGAATGCAAAGTTCAGGAACACATTACGTACAGAGTACAGAGTTCAGGAACGCATTATGTACAGAGTGCAGAGTTCAGGAACGCGTTACGTACAGAGTGCAGAGTTGAGGAGTGCGTTATGTACAGAGTGCAGAGTTGAGGAGTGCGTTACACACAAAGTGCAGAGTTGAGGAGTGCGTTACACACAAAGTGCAGAGTTGAGGAGTGAGTTATCTATAGAGTGCAGAGTTCAGGAGTGCCTTATGTACAGAGTGCAGAGTTCAGGAGTGCGTTACGTACAGAGTGCAGAGTTCAAGAGTATGCTACGTACAGTGCGCAGTTCCAGGGGTGCTTTATGCACGGAGTGCAGAGTTAAGGGGTGCGCTACATACAAAGTGCAGGGTCTAGGGGTTCTTCTGATCATCCTTGAGATGGTTCTACACCAGGGATATGCAATTAGCGGACCTCAAGCTGTAGCAGAACTACAAGTCCCATCATGCCTCTGCCTCTGGGTGTCATGCTTGTGGCTGTCAGAGTCTTGCTATGCCTCATGGGACTTGTAGTTCTGCAACAGCTGGAGGTCCGCTAATTGCATATCCCTGTACTACACCTTCATTTGAGTCCAGCTGTGTTTGATTATACTGATTGGACTTGATTAGGAAAGCCACACACCTGTCTATATAAGAGCTTACAGCTCACAGTGCATGTCAGAGCAAATGAGAATCATGAGGTCAAAGGAACTACCTGAAGAGCTCAAAGACAGAATTGTGGCAAGGCACAGATCTGGCCAAGGTTACAAAAAATGTTCTGCTGCACTTAAGGTTCCTAAGAGCACAGTGGCCTCCATAATCCTTAAATGGAAGACGTTTGGGATGACCAGAACCCTTCCTAGAGCTGGCCGTCCGGCCAAACTGAGCTATCGGGGGAGAAGAGCCTCGATGAGAGAGGTAAAGAAGAACCCAAAGATCACTGTGGCTGAGCTCCAGAGATGCAGTTGGGAGATGGGAGGAAGTTGTAGAAAGTTAACCATCACTGCAGCCCTCCACCAGTTGGGGCTTCATGGCAGAGTGGCCTGACAGAAGCCTCTCCTCACTGCAAGACACATGAAAGCCCGCATGGAGTTTGCTAAAAAACACCTGATGGACTCCAAGATGGTGAGAAATAAGATTTTTTGGTCTGATGAGACCAATATAGAACTTTTTGGCCTTAATTCTAAGCGGGATGTGTGGAGAAAACCAGGCACTGTTCATCACCTGTCCAATACAGTCCCAACAGTGAAGCATGGTGGTGGCAGCATCATGCTGTTGGGGTGTTTTTCAGCTGCAGGGACAGAACGATTGGTTGCAATCGAGGGAAAGATGAATGCGGTCAAGTACAGGGATATCCTGGACAAAAACCTTCTCCAGAGTGCTCAGGACCTCAGACTGGGCCGAAGGTTTACCTTCCAACAAGACAATGACCCTAAGCACACAGCTAAAATAACGAAGGAGTGACTTCACAACAACTCCGTGACTGTTCTTGAATGGCCCAGCCAGAGCCCTGACTTAAACCCAATTGAGCATCTCTGGAGAGACCTAAAAATGGCTGTCCACCAATGTTTACCATCCAACCTGACAGAACTGGAGAGGATCTGCAAGGAGGAGTGGCAGAGGATCCCCAAATCCAGGTGTGAAAAACTTGTTGCATCTTTCCCAAAAAGACTCATGGCTGTATTAGATCAAAAGGGTGCTTCTACTAAATACTGAGCAAAGGGTCTGAATACTTAGGACCATGTGATATTTCAGTTTTTCTTTTTTAATAAATCTGCAAAAATGTCAACAATTCTGTGTTTTTCTGTCAATATGGGGTGCTGTGTGTACATTAATGAGGAAAAAAAAATGAACTTAAATGATTTTAGCAAATGGCTGCACTATAGCAAAGAGTGAAAAATGTAAGGGGGTCTGAATACTTTTCGTCCCCACTGTATATCTGGAAGCCACTGAAAGCAAAGCTGTGTTTACAAGTGACAGTCACAGCGGGGAGCAGGAGTGGAAGGTGTGAGCCAGAGGTTTTGGAATAGAGTTCCGCCATGTGGCAGGTGCAAAACTGGGTAAGAGGGCCACATGACAAGGCCTGGCGAGCTGGATTCGGCCTGCAGGCCTTGTTTTTGACATATGTGCTCTAGAGGTTGCTAGAGGTTTCTCAAGCTGTGAGCAATTTCTGACTCTCAAATAAGTAACCACTAACACCAGTGATCTTTTTAGCAATCTGTAGCATTTTTCCCGCTGACCATCAAGGTAAGAAGCAATTTACCCAATGATCATCAAAGTATTGGAGTCCTCCTCCTAATTACCACCAATAAAAGTGGTCCTTCTGCCACTGAATATCAATATTAAGCAGCCCATACACAGAGCAAATTTTTGCTTGATTCCCCCATCAAGACAGGCAGTGTTGCTAGGAGAATCACTCCCGCTGAGCCATTGTATTCTCTAAGTGACTATTGCTAGCAGCTATGCCAGCCGCTAGTGATAATTGCATGTAAAATCCGGCAGGCTGGTTGTATCCAAGTTGATCGATCGATGGTACATTCAGCCTACCCATTTCTGGTTCGAATCTCGGCCCGTTCAGCAGGAAACGTCTATGGCTGGCCTTAGGCAGCCTGTATCCAGTAACCATCTATGTAAGGAAGGATTTAACTGACCACCAACATAAATGGGCACGTATTAACTGACCCACTGTTCACGCTAATTTACCATGAGCTGTAGATACAGTAACCATTAACAGAGGTTCCCCCAAGACCCGAAAGTTATTTCAAGGGTTCCTCCATGTTAAAAAGGTTGAGAAGGGCTAGCTTAGAGTATATCTAAATGCAAACTTTTTTTGTTTTAGTTTTGGATAGATTAGGGAGTGCTTTACTTCTTGCCGCTCGCCCACCTTCAAATAACGAAGGGACGGTGCGGCTCTCGTTCTGGGTGTACTTTATATGATGGCGCACCCGAATGGCCGCTCCGTGTTGCTAGGACACGACGTGGCTCTTTAACCATGTGATCGGCTGTGTCCAATCACAGCCGGTCACATGTAAATACAGGAAGTGCCGCTAATCGTTTCTCATCGCCTCACACTGACAGAGTGTGTGGCGAGGAGAGCCGATCAACGGTATTTCCTCGGAGGGGACAGCAAGAGATGTAATCAGGGCACCCATTACAATAAAGCACCAGAAGTGCCACCAATCAATGCTCACCAGTGCCAGCAATCAGTGCCCGTTAGTGATGACAGTCAGTGCTGGCTTTCAGTGCTGCTTATCAGTGCTGCCCATCAATGCTCATCAGTGCTGCACTGTGCTCCTTAGTGCCACCTATCAGTGCCCATCAGTGCCACCTATCAGTGCCCACCAGTGCCACCTATCAGTGCCGCCTATCAGTGCCATAAGTGCGGCATATTAGTGCCTCCTCATTAGTGTGACCTAGTCAGTGCCCATAAGTGCCGCCTTATCAGTGCCCATAAGTGCCGCCTCATCAGTGCCCATCAGTGCAGCCTTAGCAGTGCCCATCAGTGCAGCCTCATCAGCGCACATCAGTGAAGGAGAAAAATTACTTATTTACAAAAAAGAAGAAAGAAACTAAGAAAAACTTTTTTGTTTCTAAAAAATTTCGCTTTTTTTTTGTGATTAAATACCACCAATAGAAAGCTCTATTTGTGTGAAGACAATTATAAAAAAATTTGCATGGTTACAGTGTAGCATGACCGCACAATTGTCATTCAAAGTGTGACAGCACCGAAAGCTGAAAAATGACCTGGGCAGGAAGGGGGTGAAAGTGCCCTGTATTGAGGTGGTTAAAGTGAATGTAAACCCAATTCAGGAAATTTGAGCTGGGCACAAATATCTGCAGTGTTTTGTTGTCTCTCTTCAAAGCACTATGCCCCGTAGCTGTCTCCTGCTCCGTTCTTCTGTTATCAGCCTGATAACTCCTGACAAGTTCTCCGACACATGTGATAAAAGCAACCGGAGTTTTGTGTTGGGGAGGATGCTACAAATAGATTAGCAGAGTGCTGATCTATTCAACGAACAGATCTCTAATGCCGCGTACACACAGTCGGACTTTTCGGCTACAAAAGTCCGACAGATGCCGACGGACCAAGTCCGGCGGACAATCCGATCGTGTGTGGGCTTCAACGGACATTCAGCGGACTTTTCCAGTCGCAAATCTGACGGACTTTAGATTTAGAACATGCTTCAAATCTTTACGTTGTAACTCCGCCGGACCCAGAAATCCGCTCGTCTGTATGCTGGTCCGTCGGACAAAAACCCACGCTAGGGCAGCTATTGGCTATCAACTTCCTTATTTTAGTCCGGTGTACGCCATCACATACGAATCCGTCGGACTTTTGTGTGATCGTATGTAGTTAAGTCCGTTCATTAGAAAGTCCGCTGCAAGTCCGCCAAAAGTCCGTCGAAAGTCTGTCGGACAGGCTGTCGGACTTTTGTAGCCGAAAAGTCCGTCCGTGTGTACGCGTCATAAGTCTCCACCTATGAGGAGCGGGGGTGTGTGTCTTTCCTCAAATCAGCTCTCTTGGCTGTATACCCAGGCTTCACTGCAGTGCTAACCAGGAAGAGAAAATCTCCTAACACGATGTGCACTTTCTAAACAGTATATAAAGATGAAGACAGCAGATATACATATAAAACTTATATAGGGAGATTTGGTTCATCCCTGTGTATCATTGGAGGCTGTTCACTTCACTGGGTATATGTGAGGGTTTACATCCACTTTAAGACTCCTGACAATTTTCTTTTATGTTGCTGGCTGTGTGTCGCTGGGGAGAATTCCTTCCACTTTCTGTCCTGGGGACGCAACAGGAAATAAGAGGAAATATCTCCAATGTGAACAAGATTCCCATCCTAGAGAGTTGTCATAGGGGCAAGTGTTCCCACTGGATGATTTACCCTCCCTTTTTGTTCTGGTGACAACTCTATCATCTGGGATTTGTCTTCAGTTTCAGACTTATTGATGTTGGTCACCTGGACAAGTAGCGTGGTAAATCCATATACAGCAATAAAAATGTAACAAAAGATTTAGCTCTTCTTCACTCCATCAAAAATGGAAAAAAATGCATTACCTAGGCTTTAAAAATATGCATACGTTTAAACCGACCAATCAAAATCTTGTATTTGGATGCAGCAGATTAGACACAGCGATTGAGGGATAATCATTTTCTATATTCAGTCTCTGGGTTTGCATTCTATTATTTTCCATGTGACCTAGCAGAGAGCATTATATCACACAGAGATGATCAATTCCGATCAATCACCTACATACAAAACTCCAGTATAAGGAGGTCAGGCAAGCATTCAGACACAGTGAATTATTAGGCAGATGTGGTACCCTGCTGGTCTGAAGCAGTTTGGTATTGAATTAAATGGGCAGCATTCTCACCATCACACGGCATTGATGAATGCAATGAACATGGGGTCTCCAATATTTTTAAACAAAGGGCCAGTTTACAGTTCTTCAGACGTTAGGGGGGCTAGACTGTGGCCAGTGGGAGAAGAAAATTCCCCGGCGTCAATGGAAGTAAGCAATGTGCCATCATTGATAGCGGGACTCGGAGGAATAGTGCCCCATTGTTAGTGTCATTGGGAGTAATTAAGCTCCATCGTTGGTGTCAGGGTGGGGAGTAGTGCCCCAAGGGCAACAAAGGGCCCCAGGGGAAACCTGTAGGCCACAGTTTGGAGACCACTGGCTTAGAGCAACACATCCAATGTTTTGGGGAAGCCTCAATAGAAGCATTCCTGTTTAAGGGTCGGACCACCCAGAACAGTACTTCATGCACTACTTTGGTCCGACTTTCATGCAACTTGTGGGCCATAGACTTCAATGTTAACCCTCAGAAGTTGCATGAAAGACGTATCTGACTGGTCAAAGCCAAAGTCGTATCCAAGTTGCACCCATCCAAAATTGCTCTACAAAGTCTGGCACAACTTTAGAGTCGCACAAGTGTGAATGAGGCCTTAAAGGCATTGAAAAATAGAAAGATCTATCTACCTGCTCCTCCCCGCTGCTAGACCAGTCCACAAATCATCTTCTCCTCCACTTTCCAGCGGTCTAAGGTCCTGACGTCATGACATGTGACATGATGAAATCAAGGGACAGTCCACCGCTGGAGTGTGGGGGAGCACCGTCTGCTGGGGCAGAAGAGGATCAGGTAAGTAAAAGTGAAAACATTTTCGTATAGACTAGATGAGCAATTTACCCTTGCAGTGTGTGAGCAGCCCCACTGCAAGCGATAATCTTTAGCTTTCCCGGAGTTTTAAAGCTTTAAACCCCTGACAGTTTTGTACTATCTTGGGGGCTCTATTGGTGAGATATCTTTGCTGAGTTCCTGGGTCTGCGCACCCGATGTGCCCATTATGAGAAGTTTTTACTCTCCCTGATGGATGTTAGATTTTTTTGATATCATGGAGAATGTAATAAGAGGAGCAGGGACACATAAAGGCAGGGTTTTTTTTTCTGCCGGAACGCGGCGGAACGTCGTTCCGGCACCTATGGCAGCCCTCTCGGCTCCAACCTGTCATGTAACACAGCCGGTAGAGGAAGTTTTCTGCACAACTTACTTCCTCTACTGGCTGCTCTGTACTAGCCCTGCCCTCGATCGGGTCAGGTCGGGACCCAGCATTGCAGCTGCTTGTGGCCATCCAAGGGGCAGCTTACATCCCCGCCTGCCGCCGCTACTCTGACAGTTCCAATGGGTGGAGCTCTCCGATCCTCACTTTACTGTGATCAGTTTAAAAGAAAAGAGCCTGTGCATACCATACAGCAGTGACGGTAGGTAAGGGAGCTGTGTAAAGGGGGAGGGGAAGAGCTTTTGGGAGAGTGAACATGTGCAGAGAGAACGGTGAAAGTGGGGTTTTGGGGAATCTGTACAGAGGAGAACTGGGAGGGGGGGGGGGGGGTCTGTGCAATGAAGAGAGCTGGGAGAAAATTTTAGCAGAGCGGAGAGGTGGGGGTGGGGGGGATTCCAGCAGAGAGGTTGGGGGGGGTTTTTAGCAGAGAGGAAATGTGGGGCGGGGGATTTCAGCAGAGAGGCGGGGAGAATTTTAGCAGAGAGGAGATGTGGGGGAGGGGGTTTCAGCAGAGAGGTTGGGGGGGTTAGCAGAAAGGAGAGGTGGGGGTAATTTGTGCAGAGAGGAGAGCTGGGGAGTTAGCAGAGAGGAGAGCTGGAGGGGTTGGAGGGAAGAGGGGAGGGGGGTTTTAGCAGAGAGGGGAGGTGGGGGGGTAATTTGTGCAGAGAGGAGAGCTGGGGGGTTGGAGGGAAGAGAGCGGGGGGGGGGATTTTAACAGAGAGGAGAGTTGGGGGGATTTTAGCAGAGAGGAGAGCTGGGATGGGGGGGTTAGCAGAGAGGAGAGCTGGGGGGTTAGTAGACATGAGAGCTGGAAAAGTGTGTGTGTGTGGGGGGGGGGGTTTATGCAGATAGGGGATATCTACTTATTACCATTATTTGGTGCCGCTGTACTTTTCTACCCTAAGGAAGGTGTGGTTGGGTGTGGAGTTTGGCAAGGTTGGGGGCAGGGTTGGGTGTGGTTGGGGCCAGGTTTGGGCATGGTTGGGGGCGGGTTTGGGTGTGGTTGGGGGCGGGTTTGGGTGTGGTTGGGGGTGGGACGTTGGCCGGGGCGGGAGAGGTATTCGCTGAGAAAAAAACCCCTGGGGACACCCAAAACTTCCAGATGGAAAGGAACAGAGATGGGATTATGACAGGGAGATCTCAATGCTGGAGTATTCAAGACATATAAGAAGTCAGGAGCCAGCTCAGCCCTCCCAGCTCCTCCTATAACTTGCATATCACTTTTGGGTAGACCGTTCCTTTAATGGGCACACATCCAGAAAATATGGGAAATGAGTCAGTAAATAGCAGAAGCCAGTATACATTTTGAATGACTGCAAGATTTATGTAACGCACATTTTTACACTCTTGCTGTCTTGGTGAGAGCTTGTACGTCAGACTATGACAGTGGTCACCAAGATAGGAAGCGAGAAGAAATTTCCCAATGGAGACACAGACAGCAATAATAATTTAGACAGACACCCTAACCCTTCCTCACTCTATAAAAACAAAATGAAAAGTTATGAAAAAGTTAAAGTGGAAGGTCTCTTGTGCAGAGGATTTCTTGTTATTTTTTATTTTTTTTTCCAGTGGCGGCGCAGCCTCCCTCCCGCCGCCGTTCAGGCCTAGGCCAAAATGACCCGTCCAACAGTGCCATGGGAGACTCCGTCACACATCCCAGAAGGCAAATTTACAGAACGGCGGATCCTCACATATTATCGGGGCTGCCTGGACCTGGAAAAGGCAGCCTACTGAGAAAGACCAAGATGGCGGTGTGCAACACAGACAGCTGAACAGTGGAGCGCTGCAGGACGACACTAATCTGCAGGGCTGGTGAATGTGCTTTTTTTTTTTTTATAACAGAGGTGTTTTATTGAGAGGTACAGTATAACTGAAAAAAAAAAAGCGATTTAGTTCTGTTACTGTTATTTACAAGGGTGATGCACATCCATAACATAGTTAGTATGAAACATCAAGAACCATTGTAAGATCAGTACACAACATAAAATAGTGCAAATTATGAAGCAGTAATACATTACACATCAGTGCCAGAAAAGAAAAAAAAGAAAAAGAGGAACCGTCTACGTTAGAGGAGAGGTTAGCCAATGCCTAAGTACAACACAAAATGAGAGTGCATTTTTAACGGAACAAAGCATTACAGGTAAAGTGGGATGGATGGGAGAAAAAAAGATGAGGGAGAGTGAAGTTCCCTAAAGAGGAGGGTAAAGTCTTCCTTTATAATTGTACCTACAGGTGAGCCTATAATAAGGCTTACCTGTAGGTACCGTAAATATATCCTAAACCTGCACTGTTTAGGAGATAATTTACTATATACGCCAACGTCATCGGTGCATGCCCGTGCAGTTTCTTCAGGGCCCTGTGCCGTGACCGGCACCTCCCGCGCACATGCCAATCACAGCGCCGGAGCGCGTGAACCTGGAAGAAACTTGGGGGAAAATGTCAGCCGTCTCTGCAGTGTGCGGACAACCGCTGCGAGAGCTTCGTTCTTTGGTAAGTATTTCATAATAAGCTAGTATGCAATGTATACTAGCTCATTATGTCTTTGTCTTACAAGTTTTTTTGTTTTTTTTTATAGGGTTTACAACTTCTTAAGACCCTTTTTACACAGGGGCTGCGGCCGCGTTCATGGTAATGCACTGATTGTTTTAGCGGTGCTTTACTGCTGTTTAAGCGGAGCTTTTCGCCTGCTAGCGGGACGCTTTTAACTCCAAAGAAGGATGTTAAAAACTCCCGTGTTGCGGCGCTTCCGAAGTGCTGCCCATTAATTTCAATAGGCAGGGCATTTTGGGAGCGCTAAATACAGCGCTCCCAACCCGCCCCAAAGATGCTGCTTGCAAGACTTTTCGGAACGACCAGCAAGCGCACCGCCCGAGTGTGAAAAGTCACACTTGAATGTATTGGAGGCGGTTTTCAAGCTGAAAACCGCCCCAGTGTGAAAGGGGTCCTAATGGTGGCCATACACGCTTTGATAATGATTCAATTTATTTTCCAATAATTCTCTTCCAATAGGAAAAATCAATCTATATTCATCAATCCATTTAATCAATATGCCACACACAAGGAATTGAATTAAAATCAAGAGTTAAGATATGTTCATAACTTATGAACATAAATTATTGATCTCTGTTTCCACCATGTAATCTTATAATCTGAATAAACAAAATATGATTGTATTCATGAACAAAGTATCTCAGTGTGCAGACTGATGCAAAACATTTGATAATATTCCACCCCAGGTGATCAACTTGGTTTGATGGAATCCGATTGAAATTGAGTCTACCGATAAAAAAATTGAAGCATGCTTGGCTACCACTATATGAAGACCTTATATTACCAAAAGTATTGGGACACCTGCCTTTACACGCACAGGAACTTTAATGGCATCCCGGTCCATAAAGACATGGATGAGCGAGTTTGGGATGGAAGAAATTGACTGGCCTGCATAGAGTCCTGATCTCACCCCAATAGAACAGCTCTGGGATGAATTAGAGTGGAGACTGTGAGCCAGGCCTTCTCGTTCACATCAGTGCCTAAATTCACAAATGCGCTTCTGGAAGACTGGTCAAACATTCCCATAGACACACTTCTAAACCTTGTGGACAGTCTTCCCAGAAGAGTTGAAGCTGTTATAGCTGCAAAGGGTGGGCCAACTCAATATTGAATCGTACGGACTAAGACTGGGATGCCATTAAAGTTCATGTGCGTGTAAAGGCAGGCGTCCCAATACTTTTGGTAACATAGTGTATCTTCAATTAGGCAGACAGATATATTCATATAAGGCTCAGTTTACACTGATGGGACATAGGATCTGACTTGTGAGGCCCCATGTTGGATGACATGTGAAATTCAATGTTTACCTATGAAAGCTGTCTTAACTGATTCTACACAAGTCTGTCTGACTTTAGAAAAGGTTCCTGCACTACTTTGGTCCGACTTTGATATGACTGCAATGCCATAGAGTGTAAAAAGTCACATCAAAGTCGTATCCAGAGGCGGCTCTAGGCTTTGAGAGGCCTTAGGCAAAACTTGGACATGAGGTCCCACTCACGCCCATAATGGGAAAAATACTAAAAATGAACTGGGGCATGGGTAAGACAATCATTGGGAGTTCAGGAGTGGGGCTAACAATTTAGGTGTGCTGTAACCTGTAGTGTTCAGATCTACAGCTCACGGAAAATTGGCATGATCAGTGAGCTGTGATATAAAAACATTTTAAAAAATAGCATTAAAGGGGTTGTAAACTCCTGTTTTAAAAAAAAAAAAAAAATAACAAACATATACTTACCTCCACTGTGCAGTTCGTTTTTGAACAAACATCCTCTTCTGGGGTCCCCTAACGTTGTTCGCGGCTCCTCCCCGCATTGGAAAACCACCTAGGAGAAGTGCTCTCCCTGGGGGTTACCTTGCGGGCGTGCTCCCTTTTCCAGCATTTGTGTCCAAAGACACAGAATTCCGGACTCAGCCCCGCCCCCCGCGTCATCGGATTTGGTTGACAGCAGCGGGAGCCAATGGCTGGGCTGTAAAATGGGGGGGCTGGGGGGCTGCTGAGTGACAGACGTTTTTTCACACTAATGCATAGGATGCATTAAGGTGAAAAAACATGAGGGTTTACAACCCCTTTAAAAAATAGAAACAAATCTTAGAGCTTACCGTATATACTCGAGTATAAGTCGTTCCGAGTATAAGTCGAGGCCCTAATTTACCACAAAAAAAATGGGAAAAACTTATTGACCCGAGTATAAGACGAGGGTGAGAAATGCACAGCTACTGTAAGTGGAAAAGAGGGTCAACAATGCCCATTTGCAGCATCACTGTGCCCATTTGCATGGCTCACTGTGCCCATTTGCAGCCATAGGTCCCCTGAACTTCAAACTCAGTAGTTAAGGGTTCCTAGATGTCTACTAGCTGCAGCCAAAATTTGGGGTCTCTGAACCCAAAGGGTCCCGAAATGACATTGCTGCAGATAGACACAGTTGACCGAATTTGGGGCCCCGTATCTCGGGGCCACTTAGTGCTAAGAACCCCAAATGTGGTGTGCAAACCCAGTGGAACTAGCACCATACAATTTCCAAAGCTGGGGTTTCTAGCACCAAGTGGCCCTGAGATACAGGGCCCCAAACATCAGTTCAGAAAATGTCAAGCACTTTTCTGCAGCAGAGAATGACATTTTCCGAACCAGTTTTGGGGCCCCGTATCTCAGGGCCACTTGGTGATAGGAACCCAAGCTTTGGGTATGTTATGGTACCAGTTCCACTGGGTTTGCACACCAAATTTGGGGTTTCTAGCACCAAGTGGCCCTGAGATATGGGGCCCCAAAATCGGTTCAGAAAATGTCAAGCACTTTTCTGCAGCAGAGAATGACATTTTCCGAACCGATTTTGGGGCCCCGTATCTCGGGGCCACTTAGAGCTAGGAACTTCAGCTTTGGATATGTTATGGTACCAGGTCCGCTGGGTTTGCATACCAAATTTGGGGTTTCTAGCACCAAGTGGCCTTGAGATACGGGGACCCAAATTCAGTTCAGAAAATGAAATTTTTTGCTGCAGAAAAGTGCTTGACTCGAGTATAAGTCGAGGGGGCACTTTCAGCACAAAAAAATGTGCTGAAAAATTCGACTTATACTCGAGTATATACGGTACCTATTTTATGTGAAACTTGTGCTTTTTTTTTCCACAGACGCTCAGTTCTGGGTTTAACTTTTAACTTTTGGGGTTAAAAGCGCCCTCACCAGGGGCCGAAAAGTGGCGAAAAGCGGCGCTTTAGCACTGACGTGGCCGCAGCCCCAGTGTGAGAGGGGTCTAAAAGCTTAATCTATAATTCTATAAATGACTCCTAACAATCAATGCTGGCTGCTAGAATAGACTCAGGAGTGACTCTATGTACAGTACATTGTGTACTTCAATGTATTACCTAATATAGAGAGGAAGGTCCCTTTTTAACATTTTATCTCCTCAAGTCATCTGCTTGTCAGTTAATTTGTGAAATCGATAGGACAGCTGGCCTCAGATAACAGCGTTCTTATGTAAAACAAAATATTTACTGTATCAAGGCAAAAGATCATTTAGACAGCAAAGCATGGAAACAGCTATTATCTGATCTCAAAAAATACATTAACATAAGTGTAAGTCCTAAGTGGATGACAGTTAGTTCACACTTGTGCGATGCGGGAACCCTGCAAACCCACTGCGGGTTCCCGCATCATACCCGACTCGCACGGCAGTTCACACTGCCATATACAAACTGCATGGAGTGTCGATACATTGTTAATGACACCCCAATTTCAGCTCGCATATCGCAGTGCGAACTGTCAGTTCGGACATGAATCGGATCGCATAGGTGTGAACACACATGCAATCCGATTCTGGTGCCAACCGAAAAAAAAGTGTCCTGTGCGAGTTTAGTCCGAATGCGATGCGATTTCAGCCATACTATCTGTATAGCTGAAATCGCAGCGCACGGACATCGCATGTGATTTGCACTGCAGTGCGGTGCGAATCACATGCGATCTTGCACCACGCGAAAGTGTGAACCGGCACTGAGTTTGGTAAAGCACTGAGTATCAAAAACAACACATTTTTGTGGACAGTTTACTAGCTGGAATGGTATCAGCTGATTGTAGAAAAGCCAACGTGACACCAATATTTAAATAAGGGCCGAGATATATCCCTGGGAACTACAGGCCAGTTAGCCTAACATCAATAGTATGCAAATTATTGGAGGGGATGATAAGGGACTATATACAAGATTTTAGTAATAAGAACGGTATCATTAGCAGTAATCAGCATGGATTCATGAAGAATTGTTCTTGCCAAACCAATCTATTAACCTTCTATGAGGAGGTGAGCTGCCATCCAGATAAAGGAAGGCCCGTAGACGTGGTGTATCTGGATTTTGCAAAGGCATTTGATACAGTTCCCCATAAACGTTTACTGTACAAACTAAGGTCTGTCAACATGGAACATAGGGTGAGTACATGGATTGAAAACCGGCTACAGGGGCGAGTTCTGAGGGTGGTGATTAATGGGAAGTACTTGGAATGGTCTGGTGTGGAAAGTGGGGTCCCCCAAGGATCTGTCCTGGGACCAATACTGTTTAATTTTTTCATAAACGACCTGGAGGATGGGAGATAAACAGCTCAACCTCAGTATTTGCGGAGGATACTAAGCTAAGCAGGGCAATAACTTCTACCGTGTTTACCCGAAAATAAGACCTACCCCAAAAATAAGACCTAGCGTTATTTTCCAGGAGGGCTGCAATATAAGCCCTACCCCGAAAATAAGCCCTAGTTTAAAATGCTTGTAAAATACTATAACCCACTCTATTACAGTAGTATATAATGTACAATGTGTGTTCACATTGGAGTGATTTGTCATGCGATTTGAGAGATCAAATCACATGACAAGTCGCAGCCTACTGGAGGCAATGGCACTGTTTTAATCGGGTCGACACCGATTTTGTGGCGCACCGATTCGCAAAAGTAGTTCCTGCACTACTTTTGCCGATTTCAGGTGCGACTTCAGTAGACATCTGTGCATGAAGCCGCACAGATGTCTATCAAGTAGCAGCTGAAATCGCGCTGACCTTGCTACTTTGCAGTTACGTTACTTTAAGTAGCATCAATGTGAACCAAAATTTTTTCATTTTGGATAGAGTAAGAGAGGGTTATAACCCATTGGGGAGATTTTCCTTCACTTCCTGTCCCATAGCCAAGACAGGAAGTGGGAGGAAATCCCTCCAAAGTGGTTATCACTAGAACTAGCGTTCTCTTTGCAAGATTTCCCCTCTATTCTGGAATTTGACATCTGAGATTTTCTTTTACATTCACTTTTGGTTATAACGGTAAACGTGACAGAGGGGCTGATTCTCCCTAACAAGGATGCAGACAGCAATAAAAACCAGACAGTTTTGCTTTTAGTTATACTTTAAATACAGATCCTATGGGTGGTGCTGGCTGTAGCTTTAAACAAGCACCTAACAAGGTTCATTAAGCTTTAAGGCTCCATTCACACCTGAGCATAGCGATTTACTGGCGTTTTTCTGGCATTTTTTAAAAGCGTTTTTGAAACTTTTTACAAGCATTTTTAAAGCGTTTTTGAAGTGTATTACAAGCATTTTACAGCTTCAAGTGTTTTTGTTTAGCCAATAGAAAGCACTAGGGGGGGAGAGGGAGAGGAAATTATGGGTAGAGAGCTGTAATTTGAGCAGAAACTGCTCGTAAAAAGCTCAAGTCAGGCGATTCTTTTGAAGTCTATGGGGCCAAAAACGCTTGTAATCTGCCAAAAAGAAGCTCATGTACTCCTTAGAGTAAAAGGCATTTTGCTTCAGGTGACAGAATGCTCAGATGTGAACAGGGGCCATTGAAATAATTAGGATTTGGCTTGTTGAGCGTTTTAGAACTAAAAGCTTCAAGCAGAAAATCGCTCAGGTGTGAACGGGGCCTTGACAATATTTACTGGTACAGAGACTGAAACAGATCTTACTAACAGGAGAAATGCCTATTCCTGGATGCGTTTTTGGAAAAGCGCTACAAACTCAGTAGAACATGCAATGCACTTGTCATGCCATTATTTTTTAACGGCACCTCCAACCATGGGTAGAAGCCTCACGTTTTGTTGCACGTTTGTTGGGCAACAAAACGTAGAATGCAAAACGCGTTTTTGCTCCGTGCCAAAAACAGGAATTGTGCTTTTTGGCGTGTTGGTCATGCGTAGGGAAGGTTGTTTAGGTCAATGGACTTCCCTATTCTGTCGTCTGACAAACGCACCAAAAAATGCGCTAAAAAAACGCGTCGCTTCATGCAGGTGTGAATGGGACCTCACTGCTAGAAGTGCCCTGTTGGAAAGATTTTTGTCCTAGCTTTACAGGCGGTACCTCCCGTCAATTGGACATGCTGCATTAAATTTTCTGCGGCTGCAACGCAAAACATTGCGGTTGTGGCATGTGAACAGCCCCCTCTGGCTGTATGGTAGACTTTAGATGGGCTATCAGGTCAACCGCCTATGTGAAAAAGGTCTAAATCTCTTGTCCCTGAAGCCCGTCCTTCTAAGGCAGGCGTCCTCAACCTTTTTACCCCAGAGGAACCCTTCAAATACATTTCAGGTCTCAGGGAACCCATGCTAAAATTAATTTATGAGGGTGAGTGAGAACAATGTCCCTCACAGTGGTGGTCAGAATGCCACCCTTACAGACAAATGAAAAATCACTGGTCTCATGTTGCTGGCTCTGCCAAGTGGTGTTGGCCCTGGAACGATGCAGGCATCTTCAGATAGGAGGTCATCCAACCAAAGCTCAAAGAACCCCAACAACCTCTGGAGGGACCTTGAGAATATATGGTCTTAGGCCCCTTTCACACTTGGGCGGGGGCGGCGTCAGCGGCGCTTTACCGTCGGTATTCAGCCGCTAGCGGGGGCGGTTTTACCCCCCGCTAGCGGCCTAGAAAGGGTTAAAAACCACCGCAAAGCACCTATGCAGAGGCGCTTTGCCGGCGGTATAGCCGCGCTGTCCCATTGATTTCAATGGACAGGAGCGGTGAAGGAGCGGTGTATATACTTTTTTTCCCGTCCTGCTAGCGCACCGCTCCAGTGTGAAAGTCCTCGGGGCTTTCACACTGGAGAGACAGCAGCGGCTGTTTCGGGTCGGTTTGCAAGCGCTATTATTAGCACAATAGCGCCTGCAAACCGCGGCAGTGTGAAAGGGGCTTTAGGCATGTCTGAGTCAGTCTAGTTACTTGCTCCTATTATGTGACAAACATTGTGGTTACATTGTACCATAACCGCATATTGGAAAGCACCAAAATGTAACTGGGGATTTTTCAACTCACAGAAAACTGGGGGATTTTTTATTTCTATTTATAGAACACTTTTGATCTTCTTGGCCTTCACAAGTGTCCTCATAATTTTTTTTTTTTTTTTTAATCCTTAGTTTTTTCTTTCAAGAAATAGGCATACAAGAACAAATAATCCACTGCAGTGTATTGCTGTCTCCCAGGGGCACGCTGGATTATTTGTATCCTGAATATGCAGCGATGGGATTGTATTGAGCCTTCAGCATTGCTGATACTAAATCCAGGATCTAAGTGGTTCATCCGGTGTTGGCCCTCCTCCCTCTAATGGCTGCTCCCTTAATTAGGAATATTGTTTACATGCCCCTGCTGAGATATTTAGCTATATCTAATATACTTTCTTACTGCTGATTGAACTTTCTCATGCTACTATGACTTGCATAATTTTGCATTCCAATTTAAGATAGAGAGACATATTTCCTTCTCTGTCTCATCTGTGAACCTTGGCCGTGTCCTGAGGAAGCCTAACGGTGAAACGCGTAGACATACAAGGGCTCAATAATCATAGATGCTATATGTTACAATTGTCATTGTTTTTTAGATATTGTATTTTTCAATAAATTTATATTTTTTATACTGCTATATCTTCTCCACTGGTTCTTAGCCTAAAAAGTCCGCCTCCCTGGTAATACTCAGTACTACCTTATTTTGGATCCTCAATGATTTATGGACGTGGCTTATTTTTGGTGCACTTTCCTCTTTTTTTGTGAGTATTTGGAATGGTCAGGGGTTCCCCAGGGTTCTGTGCTGGGACCAGTCCTGTTTAATTTGTTCATTAACAACCTGGAGGATGGGGTAAACAGTTCATCTATTTATGGACGATACTAAGCCAAGCAGGGCAATAACTTCTCCGCAGGATGTGGAAACCTTGCAAAAAGATCTGAACAAATTAACGGGGTGGGCAACTACATGGCAAATGAGGTTCAATGTAGAAAAATATAAAATAATGCATTTGGGTGGCAAAAAAATGAATGCAATCTATACACTGGGGGGAGAACCTCTGGGGGAATCTAGGATGGAAAAAGACCTGGGGGTCCTAGTAGATGATAGGCTCAGCAGTGACATGCAATGCCAAGTAGCTGCTAACAAAGCAAACAGAATATTGGCATGCATTAAAGAGGGGATTCATTCCAGAGATAAAACGATAATTCTCCCGCTCTACAAGACTCTGGTCCGGCTGCACCTGGAGTATGCTGTCCAGTTCTGGGCAGTCCTCAGGATGTACTGGAAATGGAACGAGTACAAAGAAGTGCAACAAAGCTAATAAAGGGTCTGGAGGATATTAGTTATGAGGAAAGGTTGCGAGCACTGAACTTATTCTCTCTGGAGAAGAGACGCTTGAGAGGGGATATAATTTCAATTTACAAATACCATACTGGTGACCCCACAATAGGGATAAAACTTCTTTGCAGAAGGGAGTTTAACAAGACTCGTGGCCACTCATTAAAATTAGAAGAAAAGAGGTTTAATCTTAAACTACGTAGAGGGTTCTTTACTGTAAGAGCGGCAAGGATGTGGAATTCCCTTCCACAGGCGGTGGTCTCAGCGGGGGGCATTGATAGTTTGAAGAAACTATTAGATAAGCACCTAAATGAACGCAACATACAGGGATATACAATGTAATACTGACATATAATCACACACATAGGTTGGACTTGATGGACTTGTGTCTTTTTTCAACCTCACCTACTATGTAACTATGTAACTATTATGTCCTTATACCAACCAGTTCATTGCAGGAGATATTTGAACTTGCCTTGACTGGTTAAAAGGGCATTCAAATCTTCAAGGTTCAAAATGTTATTGGTGACCCTTTTATAACCTTTTATCTCTTCTATTTCACAGATGCCTGACTCTGTGGTGAGGGGGATTCTATATTTGTACCAACTGCTTCTCATTTCTGCAAAATCTTAGCACCTGGTGACCGTAAAAAAAACCCCATTCATGCTAGAACTTTATGTATGTCTTCTTTTGTTTGGTATCTGATGTAAATCTATCACATAGCTGGGTATTAGGTGCTACAGATGGATAAAAGCATGAATGGGGAATAATGCAAGCGAAGGTACCAACAAGGCCATAGATGCAAAAGCAACCAGGATGATTTTTAGAAGTCATTCAAGACTTTCTGCTTGTAGCAAAGAAGCACCCCTCTGTCTTGGAGGATGGATGAGTTGGCCATTTTTCAACTTTCATGTGAACAACAAAAAAATTTGGTTCGTTTCGTTTCTTTACGTTTCCGTTGTTTCGTAGCAATTCATAATTTCGTAAGATGCGAGTTTTTATATTCAGACTCATTTGTATTTTCGTAAACAGATATATTTTCGTTGATACGAAATGATTCGTAATTCCGTTAGTCTAACAATTCGTAATTTCGTAAGACATGAGGTTTCATATTCGGACTCGTCCGTGTTTTCGTAACAGTTATATTTTCTTTTATACGAAACGATTCGTAATTCCATCTAATTATCTTTGATTCAAAATTCGTAATTTTGTTAGCTGATAATTTTCGTTTATTCGGTACACTACTCCTAATTTAGTAATTGTTACTTTTGTGAGTTTGCCTTACTTTTCGTACCTTCGTAGGAAATAAAGATAATAATAATCCTATGCTTGCTTTTCTAATAAGTCCTGTACTTACTCCAGTCCACTCCCTCAGTCACGGGACCTGACTCCGTCTCCTCCTCAACTGAATCTAAAAAGATTCAGGAATGCAGGGTGACTCGGAACAAAAGGGATAAGCTGATTGGCTAAAGATATTAAGTAAGATACATCACTCACCATTCAAATGAATAATTCGAGAACACGAAATTACTAACATACATATTAAGATATGTGAAGTGGGGGGAAAGAACTGCGCTAAACCGAAAAAAAAGGGAGAGTATAGCTACTAACACTCAAACAAAGTCCAGGTAAATGTGCAAAAAATTAGTGTAGCGCTAAATGGTGAAATTGTTCAAGTGAATGCCCCTGTGCACTATAAAGTGCACAGTGATAAAAATCACAAATGTGAATAAAAAAAGAGTGATAATGAGCCACTCAATCTGGGTGCATGTACAAAAGTGCTAAAACACAAAGCAGATCAGGAACATTGAACAATAATCACAATGTACATAAATAGTGGGTACACTCAAATACATACAAAAAGGAAAGTCCACTATCAAGCAACAAAGCAAAAAATATTGTGTATTTCCAAAAAAATATATAAACACCAAAGTCCCAAAACTGACTAAAGGGGAAGGTCCACTTTCCAAAGGCGATGAATGGCTGGTATGCAAATCAAATAATGGGAATACATGTGGAGACTTTAAAAGGATTTTCAAATAGAAGAGATTAAATACTCTTTACCAGACATGGTGGACGCACCTACCATACGGCAGTGAGTCAAACGGGCTCTGAACGCTTAGTTCCTAGCGCTCTAGTGTATGGAGAAGCCAGGCGAAACCAGATGGTAGATTCCTGGACTCTGAACCATACGTCAGGACAGCAGCGATGATCCAACCGAGGGGTCAATCCAGAGGACAGGCGTTAAGCAGGCCTTAGGCAGGCCTGCTTATCTTATGTCTCCCACATTGCTTTTATACTATTTTGTGATCACATTTTATCCTTTCTACATCTGTCCATTTGATGTATGATCTTAAATAAATCTTATTGATTGACCTGCACCATTTGGAGCCATTTTTATATTTTTCCTGCATTGTGGCCCTTGATGAGAACGTCCACTCCCACAGCTGTCCTCTGGATTGATCCCTCAGTTGGCTCATCACTGCTGTCCTGTGATTTTCATCACTATGCACTTAATAGTGCACAGATGCATTCACTTGAACAATTTCACCATTTAGCACTACACTACATATTAAGATACACTAATGCCCCGTACACACGGTCGGACATTGATCGGACATTCCGACAACAAAATCCATGGATTTTTTCCGACGGATGTTGGCTCAAACTTGTCTTGCATACACACGGTCACACAAAGTTGTCGGAAAATCCGATCGTTCTGAACGGGGCAGTAGCCAATAGCTTTCGTCTCTTAATTTACTCTGAGCATGCGTGGCACTTTGTGCGTCGGATTTGTGTACACACGATGGGAATTTCCGACAACGGATTTTGTTGTCGGAAAATTTTATAGCCTGCTCTCAAACTTTGTGTGTCGGAAATTCCAATGGAAAATGTGTGATGAAGCCTACACACGGTTGGAATTTCCGACAACAAGGTCCTATCACACATTTTCCGTCAGAAAATCCGACCGTGTGTACGGGGCATAACACTGTCCATTCAAAAGAACAATTCGAGAACACGAACAAACGAAATTACGAACAGAAGAAGAAACGAAATTACGAACACACGAATGAAAATACGAAATTACGAGCTAAGGATTGAAGATACAAAATTTAAATCATTTGTTATAGATGTCATTTTCTCTCTTTTACTGTTTTCGCGTGTTCGTTATTTTCGTATTTTGGTTCTTTCAGCTATTTGGATGTTCGAATTGATCCGAATGTACGAATACGAACAAATTCGTACGAAAATCTATTCGTTACAAACCAAATCGCACATGTCTAACTTCTGGTGTGCCAGCTAGTGCTAGAGGATGATGATACTCAAGAGTGAAGCTGAAAAGGTACAGCTTCACTTCAAAGCTGGGGGTAATGCCAACCAAAAATGAACTACAGTGCTTTTGTCTATACAACATTTCCTATTATCATTTCCAGGGCATTTCCGCAGGGGAGCGCGTTTCCGGCACCTCCAGCACTGAATGTACGCAATGGCAAGGGGTGCTGGGGTGTGATGGAGGGTCTTTTGATGCTGGCTGCTGGGGTATTTATTGTTCTGGAGGGGATCTATTTTTTGTGTGGAAATCTATTGTTGTTGGCAGAGGGTCTTTTGTTATTGGGGGTCAAATGTTGCTGGAAGGGATCTACCGTTTAGGGAGGGGTCTACTGTTGGACCTCAATGGAGGGTCCATACCTGTACCAAGGGCCGATGGAAGGGTAGACTATTGGGACCGGAATAAAAAATGAGAAAAAGAGCTTCTTCATGCTCAGGTATGTCGGATCCTTTCCATCCCACCCTGTCTGGTAAGAAGTATTTATTTACAATTTTCCATTTGAAGAATTTTGGTCCAGTTCTGAACGTGTTTTACAGTCTGTTCCCGGGTTACATTGTTACACCATGTGTCACTGAGGACTTTCTATCAATCATTCAGACTGGACATAAGCTCTATATAATCCATCATTACTTCCCTGTTTGATGTTCATGAACATTTCCTTTCTTATTGGATTTGTATTTATTACATTTAGCGCTACACTTTGTATATTATATTCCCTTTGGACTTTGTTTTGGTGTTAGCAGCTTCACTTTTAGTGGTTTAGCGCAGCAATTTCCCCACTTCTTTTCACAAAAAAACAGGAAGCAACTGAAGAAATGTAAAAAAATTTTTAAAAGTTTAAAACAAGTAATTATAATATACCTTCCTATCAATATTTACAAAGGCTAGCAGCATATGGATTAGACATAGGGGTTGATTTACTAAAGGCTAATCCACTTTGCACTACAAGTGCACCGCAAGTGCAGTCGCTGTAGATCTGAGGGGAAGATCTGAAATGAGGGGAAGCTCTGCTGATTTTATCATCCAATCATGTACAAGCAAAAATTCTGTTTTTTATTTTCCTTGCCTGTCCCCCTCAGATCTACAGCGACTGCACTTCCAAGTGAACTTGTAGTGCAAAGTGGATTTGCCTTTAGTAAATCAACCCCATAGTGTTAATTGAAAGAGTTTAGTTCCACTTTAAGCAAGTTAAAAATACTGCTTTTAAGAAAATAGGATCCCATGCTTCTCCATACCTAGAAGGATATTTCTCCACATGCCCAGTGGCCAAACAGAATGTAAAATTAAGTATATCAATCTGTGGGGGTCTGTGTTAAACATTTTTTTTTTATTTTACTTGTTATGGTGGGCTGTATTTATAATTATGTGTGCGCTTAAAGGGTTAACTACTTGGGCTTCGGAAGAATTTTACCCCCTTCTTGAATTTTACCCCCTTTTTTCACACAAATAGAGCTTTATTTGATCACCACTGGGTTTTAAAATTTTTTTCCATATAAACAAAAAAAGTTTTGAAAAAAACACAATATTTTCTACTTTCTGCTATAAAACATTTACCATTAAACAAATTAAAAAATCAAATTTCTTCATAAATTCTGGCCAAAATGTATTCTGCTACGTCTTTAGTAAAAAAAAAAAAAATTCCAATAAGTGTATATTGATTGGTTTGCATGAAAGTTATAGCGTCTACAAACTATGGTGTAAATACTGGAATTTTTTTTTTCTTTTATACTAGTAGTGGTGACGTAAAACTGCGGGCAATCTGACACTGATGCTGGGGGGGAACGGACATCACCATCAGCAACTGGTACCATCTGCTGTCCGCTTTTTTCCTCCCCCCCGGCGGGGGGGTAATATATGCGTGATCTCTTGCAAGGCACGTCTGGCCTACCGCCCGCCCTCTGGGGAGCTGACCTGTCATCGGGGAGGCAAAAGACACAAGTAGGGATCATATTCTGGTCATCACGAACACTCAGAACTATCGGGAATGGTAATTATGCAATCTATGCATATATGTTGTGTTGTACACATGGGACTGTTATTGTTGAATTTGATGTTATGTTTGATATATGCTTATATTCCCACAGCTGAAACTATCCTCTGAAGAAGACCCAGTTCAGGGTCAAAACGCGTCAGAATTTTAATATTTATGACCTTGTTGTCCCAATACATTGTATTGTACATTGCTCCCGATCACGGGCACTGTCTGTCGTATGCTTTTTATCTGATATTGTACTCCAGTTCATGTCCTGACTGCACAGGTCAGAATCTATAAATTAATATTTTTTGATCATTTACATTGCATTTATTGGCTGCTCTAAAGCCCCGTTAGGGGGTTTTTGTACAATTTTTATGCATCTTGTGGGGTGCGCAGCCTATTTGTCTGTACTCTTGTGAGTGTCCCCTTTTGGTTATTAGTTTATTAA